>JAOTOM010004775.1:0-456979 GCA_034440615.1 Ashinkailepas kermadecensis | reverse complement strand
AGAGAGAGAGTTTGACTTATCCCGGCATTGAATGTGCGAGGGGGAAAGGGCATGTCAGGTCGCTGGTTAGGACGTCATAAAGTAGAATATGTTTTTCACTTCGATACTCTGCCTTGGATGTTCCTACTCCCGTCAGTATGTTGGGACTGGAAAAAGTATGTATGTCAACTTACGGGTCAGCATGACACACCGGGTAAGTGTAGGTCAACGTAGACTCAATGTACGCCACACCCGACCCCATCCCAAGTCGTCATAGGTATTAGAATTTGACTCGAAACTCTGTGTGGGAAGCGGAGTGAATCAAACTGCATTTGCCTAGCTCATGTCATGAATGAAAATACGAGATCGTGACGATTTGACGAGATGTGAAACGCAGGAGCGCATGCGACGTAACTTTTTCCAGGTCATCATACGGCAGGCAGGTGTTAGTCTAAGTCAGTTCTGATGACCATGCGGCTACGTTATGCCGCGCGAATTCAAAGTCCCGGGGCTGATCGGCCTGTCGAGTTAGCAACAGTGTGTGTGCGCCTCGCTGGCCGGCTGTGAGGGGCAATGGCGCTATGCGCCTCGCTGGCCGGCTGTGAGGGGCAATGGCGCTATGTGCCTCGCTGGCCGATTGTGGGGAGTAACGGTGTTGTGTGTCCTCGATGGTCGTTTGTGAGGAGTAGCGGTGTTGTGCGCCTCGCTAGCCGGTTGTGAGGAGTAACGGTGTTGCGCGCCTCGATATCCGGGTGTGAGGAGCAACGGTGGTGTGCGCCTCGCTAGCCGGTTGTGAGGAGTAACGGTGTTGCGCGTCTCGATATCCGGGTGTGAGGGCAACGGTGTTGTGCGCCTCGCTGGCCGGTTGTGAGGAGTAACGGTGTTGCGCGCCTCGATATCCGGATGTGAGGAGCAACAGTGTTTTCTGTTTCGATGGTTAGTTGTGAAGAGTAACGGTGTTGTGCGCCGCGCTGGCCGGTTGTGAGGAGTAACGGTGTTGTGTGCCTCGATGGCCGGGTGTGAGGAGCAACGGTGTTGTGCGCCTCGCTGGCCGGTTGTGAGGAGTAACGGTGTTGCGCGCCTCGATATCCGGGTGAGGACAACGGTGTTGTGCGCCTCGCTGGCCGGTTGTGAGGAGTAACGGTGTTGTGTGCCCGATGGCCGGGTGAGGAGTAACGGTGTTGTGCGCCTCGCTGGCCGTTTGAGGAGTAACGGTGTTGCGCGCCTCGATATCCGGGTGAGGAGCAACGGTGTTGTGCGCCTCGCTGGCCGGTTGTGAGGAGTAACGGTGTTGCGCGCCTCGATATCCGGGTGAGGAGCAACGGTGTTGTGCGCCTCGCTGGCCGGTTGTGAGGAGTAACGGTGTTGCGCGCCTCGATATCCGGGTGTGAGGAGCAACGGTGTTGTGCGCCTCGCTGGCCGGTTGTGAGGAGTAACGGTGTTGCGCGCCTCGATATCCGGGTGTGAGGAGCAACGGTGTTGTGCGCCTCGCTGGCCGGTTGTGAGGAGTAACGGTGTTGTGCGCCGCGCTGGACGGTTGTGAGGCGTAGGCGTGTATTTAGCGGAGAAGCAAGCCATGTGGGAGACAAAGCTGTGGTACGCCGTAATATCTAAGCTCTACCGCGACCATTTGACATATAATGTTGCAAGTGCGAGCTACGTGCATACTATTCGTCAAAGGAACCTAATTTCGGATAGGGTGCAACTGATTTAGACTGAACTGAATTGGTGGTCAATGCGCTGATGCCGAAATTGTAGGTGCATATTCCGAGATTAGGCTCCTCTAGGTATTAGGTAAAATATGGTGCATGTACCTCATTCTTCAATGTCCGGTGACAAGCTGCAGATATGAAGATCATTTATTTCCGAAATGCTTATTTTGCCGAAGTTGGATGAAATAAGTGCATGTTCACATGGGTTGTTAAGTATGCCCAGTTGAGGTGGGTTCACAAGTGCCACTGTGGCTGCTATCACTGCTATAACTGCTATGACTGTTATGACTGCTACGACTGCTGTGACTGCCATGACTGTTATGACTCCCGACCATGTTCCTGCTGCCCTGGAGCCACACTGCCAGCCACTTCACACCCCTTGTCCAGCGCCCTCAATGACGCCTTTTGGGGGTTAATGTCTCTCATTGCACTCAAATATACTACCGCAGGGACCCGCTAACAATTTTCACTGGGTGGGGCCAAGTACTCCAGAAATATGGGCAAAAATTGAGTGGTTGGCAAGGTTAGCCGACATTGCCCCTGAAAATGAAGACATTTTCCGATCACTGATGGAGGGGAGATTGACGCTTCAGTTCACGCTATACGAGTCCATGCCCTGTCGCCTGCGTCTCGCGAGAATGTACATGTACGGGTAGTAGCACTGCATATCATGGGACCAGCTAGTCACTACGAAACCAGAAATGTCAAATGAACGATGCAGTGCTCTTGTTTGCATGTTATGAACTGTATGAGATGAAGCTTGTGTTCTTGTTCGACATCGCCCTTGTCTGGTAGTCTGGTGGCGTGCACATGTTGCATAGATGCATGCGTTGGTAGGGTAGCATGGAGAACATATATTTATGCTTGAATGAAAATATTATATAACTTTCATAAAACTGTTCACTTGTCGGGAAAAGATCCACATTTAATTTTACCTGATCAGAGCCAATAAATGCATTTTCAGCACGACTTTGCTGTATACACTGCGACATCGAGGAGATTCTGCAAATGGCAAACATGACAAACGTCAAAGTGATATCCTAAGCGGTTCAGGGGTTAGCTAAAAACCTTAGGTAGTGGGATGAAGATGAGCCCATCCTCCGCCCTGTGCTGGCTAAGGGATGTGTGGACTGTTGCCGAGTGCGTTGCGAAATCGACTCGAATCTCACAAAAGATGTGATGTGAGGAATGGGTGCCATGGCCTAGCTGAAATAGGCTGAAATAACTCACCGTAAAACCGGCTGGAGTCCGGCCATACCTGGCTGACTGATTTAGTAATTGGCGCTGAGTTTCCTACGATGGATCTGACCTAACCTTACTTCAGGACCCGCCCCTCATACATTTACTTCCGGAAGTTGTGTGGCCCTAGCCCTCAAAATGTTCGGGATATTGTCAACGTGGTGGGAGCCTAATACACAAGGACTTCCCGTTCATTGCCCACCACTGCTTGTTATAAAAGTAGTTTTTCAATGGACATGGTAACACGGATAATTTAACATTTCAGATGGAGAAGGGGCTTTCAAGAAGCTGAAGACGGAGACGGTGGCGGTGGCCGGTGCTCCGCCTGGTGCTACGGGCCACAGTCCCTCCGCTTCTGCCTGCCCGACTCCGGCGAGGAGACGCCACCGTACGACCTTCTCACAGGTCAGGAGCCTGCACATCACCACACTGACCCGGTCACGTCAGGTCGTGTCACTCATGGAAAATATTTTCGTGTATGCACGACATCAGGCTCGCTGGGGCGTTGCTGATGCTTGTAAATATATATATACATATATATATATATATGCATGTGTGTGTGTGTGTGTGTGTGTGTGTGTGCACTGGCGGATCCAGGGGGGCATTCCGGCCATGCCCCCCAAGCGCTTCAAAGGGGGGCATAGTGTCTTTTGGGCCCCCCCCAAACCAACAAAAGTAAACTGAATTAAAATGCAGTAACATTTGCTGAGGTTAAGAAATAGCGTTCTGGGTGAAAGAATCTCCAATTTTACAGGTATTTCGTTATAATTGTTTGGAAGCACAATATGGTAGCATAGTAGATTCTGACACATCGAGGGTTCTATGCTGTTGAAGTTCTGCTTACAGCAAGAGATGACGAAATCAGCAGTTTCATTATTCCTTCGTCAGATAGGTTCATGAAGTTTGTTTAGCCAGTAACGGGCAAGCGGACCCAGTGAGCCAGATTTCGAAAGCGGAATTTTAACAGGATGTTTTGTGCGAGTGACCAGTTGAGCCCAGTTGAGCAGCATGTTTTGTATGTTGGTGTTGGGGTTGCTAAGATGAAGAGACAGGCTACATTGACTGATTTTTTCAAGAAGAATAGCAAGAGGAGGTATGTATTTACACTGGCGGATCCAGGGAGGGGCCTTTTCTGCCATGCCCCCCCCCCGAAGCGCTTAAAAGGGGGACCATGGTGTCTTTTGGCCCCCCGAAACCAACAGAAGTCAACTAAATTAAAATGCAATAACCTTTGCCGAGGTTAAAAAATAGCGGCTGGATGAAAGAATCTCCAATTTTAAAGTTAAAAAAAATAAAATATTATTTGGAAGCCAGTATGGTAGCATAGTAGATTCTAACACACATCGAGGGTTCCATGCTCTAAGTTCTGCTTACAGCAAGAGTTGACAAAATCGGATCCGCCAGTGTGTACACGTGCATGAACGTTGACGTGGTACAAGACGTTGAACGAGAACGTGAACGTTTTGGTAAACAAGAACAAAAATCCGGTAACATAGAAACGGTGGAGGTAGGCTGGGGACCCTACACAGGAAATGATGTTGTCAATTATTTTTTTCTTTCTTTTTTCAAATGGGCCCCTTTGCCAAATAGTGGTCGAAATCCGGTGCTTTTAACCAAAAATAGCGGGAGAAGGGGCACCCTCCAAATCCGTTCGACCCCTCCCCTGATGTAATTCCTAGGTACGCCACTGGGGGAGGGGGAGGGGAGGGGCTGACGCCGAAAACCGAAAGTTGGCTCCCCAAACCGGTGGGCTAGATCCGCCAGTGTGTGTGTGTGTGTGTGTGTGTGCACTCCGTTGTGGATCGCGAACCGCTGACGATTCCAAGATATCAAATGAGAGTAGAGACTGGGATGAAGCTTCTATAAAAGGGAGTAGTAAGGTTAAGGGGGAACAAATGTTGTATCATGCCATTATTTTAGTGAACTCCCGTAGGTTCCCCAAATCACAGCTGAATACGCTGGAACTGGCTGGCCGCTGTCCGCCGCACCGCAGCACCTGGTACGGCATACTCAGCTGCTCAGCCAGCGTCTGCGTGCCGAAGGCCGGCCGACGGCCCCTCGTGACCTCCGCCGCGTGTGACGGGTCATCTGGTACGGCCGTTAGTCAGTGAGGTGCGGAAGCCCATCGCTCAGGGAATTACTGAGGAGTTGTCGACGAGAGTGGACTGTCACGCTGCTGAGGAGTTGTCGACGAGAGTGGACTGTCACGCTGCTGAGGAGTTGTCGACGAGAGTGGACTGTCACGCTGCTGAGGCGTTGTCGACGAGAGTGGACTGTCACGCTGCTGAGGAGTTGTCGACGAGAGTGGACTGTCACGCTGCTGAGGCGTTGTCGACGAGAGTGGACTGTCACGCTGCTGAGGAGTTGTCGACGAGAGTGGACTGTCACGCTGCTGAGGCGTTGTCGACGAGAGTGGACTGTCACGCTGCTGAGGAGTTGTCGACGAGAGTGGACTGTCACGCTGCTGAGGAGTTGTCGACGAGAGTGGACTTTCACGCTGCTGAGGAGTTGTCGACGAGAGTGGGCTGTCATGCTGCTGAGGCGTTGTCGACGAGAGTGGACTGTCACGCTGCTGAGGAGTTGTCGACGAGAGTGGACTGTCACGCTGCTGAGGAGTTGTCGACGAGAGTGGACTGTCACGCTGCTGAGGAGTTGTCGACGAGAGTGGACTGTCACGCCGCTGAGGAGTTGTCGACGAGAGTGAACTGTGATGCTGCTCTGAGCAGAGAATCACTTTGAGTTTACGTCTGTAGCCGTTAGCAAGTCCAGCTGAGAGAGGGCAGTTAGCAGCAATTCATTCGGAGCAATATGTCACCAACTAGACGAGGTGCGAATTGGACATATCTCAGAGCCACGGGAATAATCTTCCCTTCAGAGGGTGGTAAGCGTGAAAGTGTGAAAAGTCACATCCCTTGGTAAGGGTGAGGTGAAAGGAGTATTATGCCTTCCGGGCTTTGGGACCTGGAAACATGAAGTATTCATTCCCAATTCATATATGTTGCAGCCGTGGCATTGTTAAATTACTTCTGCAACACAAATTCGATAAAATTTGGTGTTCCTGACGGTATTCATAATTGTAGTAATACACTTTTCATTGGCCGCCATGTGGGCCCCATAATCTTGTATTCATCTAGCATAAAGCATCCAAGTGTTTCATCATATGTAATATCAAAATATTTGTTCTTCAAAACTTTAATTTTTCCAATCTGGCCGGCTGCATCCGTCACCTGTCGTACTTCCAACCAACCCCGGGGCATGTCCTACATCCGTCACCTGTCGTACTTCCAACCAACCCCGGGGCATGTCCTACAACCGTCACCTGTCGTACTTCCAACCAACCCCGGGGCATGTCCTACAACCGTCACCTGTCGTACTTCCAACCAACCCCGGGGCATGTCCTACAACCGTCACCTGTCGTACTTCCAACCAACCCCGGGACATGTCCTACAACCGACAGCAGAAGGGGAGTCGTATGTCAAGAGAGGAAATCATTCTTTGGAGAATCCTAGTAATTAATGTGTTTTTACAGTAATTATTAGAATGTTCCCGTATCTCATGTCTGGTGTACCTGCACCATGGGCCTGGCTTGCTTCCAGCAAGGCATTGAAAATCCACCCCAAACAGCATGCAGTCTTCCCCCATGTCGATGGTACTGATCGTGGATGGGTGTTTCAACAGCACAGGTGTAGTTATTTTTTAACTGCATGATTATTTGCTTGACAGCTAATGACAGCTTCTTTCCTATGACATCAACGTATTCGAATATGTAATATCGCAGTACCTGCATATATAATTGTTTGCATACATATGCTAAAGAATAGCCGGAAAGCTGTCAACAAGGAATAACAAACCAGTAGCTATATTTCGACGGATGCTTTTTTTAAATGTTTTCTATGAAAATATGTTTTGAAATGTCCATGTTCACCCATGTGTGCCATTCAAATATCTTTTTGCCTGTATGGACCAGATTTTGCCATGTTCATTCTTCTTTAGCGCAAAGTGGTGATGGCGAAATTGGCACATGGTGGCGAAAGTGCATGCTAAAATGGCGAAAGTACATGCTAAAATTTGGGAATAACTTGTGTCATTTTTTTAATTCCTCAATAGTTAATTATATTGGAAACCTTTAATACATTGTCGAGTACACTGAAACCCTAAAACAACGCCCCGTGCATAGATTAGATCACTCTAGGTTAAGTTGGATAACATCAAGCCAAGGCATTTCAAAATTGGCAATTTTGGTAGATTAAAACTGAACTAGGATGGTCTCCACTTCTGATCCAGTCGTCCTCATGCTGCAGAACTTCTCCTCGCCGACATCAATCTGGAAGTTGAGAGACCGCCTTTGGTTCTGAACATCTCTTGGCCACCAGGGGTCCCCGTTAACAAGCGATTGGCTTTGTAGCATAATGCAACACGGGACCTACACGTGACACGGGCAACACGGGACCTACACGCCTCAGAGCCTGGCACTCTCAGATGTGAGTCATCCCTCGTGCTGAAAGGTTGCATGCGGCATATACTGAGCTGGGTGGCTGTGAGACGTAAGGACCGTGGCACAGCGTGGCACCTGTTCCAATCCGACAATTTGACACAGTGCATTCAGTCTGAGGTAGGATGCACGCCTCCATGGGCTGTCAAGAGAGTGCAGCTGCGGTGGATCCACCACTTGCCTGTCGCGGTGTGGTGGCCGCCCCTGTGCCTACAGCAGGGGAGCTCCACAGCACGCCGACCTCTTGTCCTCGCTCGTCCAGCGACCCTAACCCACCGTGTACTGGAACCATTATGGCAGATGACCCTCAAAATCGGCACCAAAAATGCGTGCAACTGACGACACTTATTTTTGTTTCGCTGTTGCTGTTGGGCGTTCTGCTAGCCTTCTGTAGCCTTCGGCTCGTTGTTGGACTTTACTCACAAGGGTGTCGCCACCGCTGGAGTCGCTGGAGTCGCCGTTCGACCCCTCCCCTGATGTAATTCCTAGATACGTCACTGGGGGAGGGGGAGGGGAGGGGCTGACGCCGAAAACCGAAAGTTGCCCCCCCCCCCCAAACCGGTGGGCTAGATCCGCCAGTGGTTACGGTCCGTGCTTTTTGGCGGTAGTTTAAGCACTCTATGGCTGCTTACAGTTAGCAGTTGGGTAGTTAAAATAAGCAGGGTAGAAAAATGGCGGGAATGTTAGCACTTTAACGCTGCTTAACGAAAAAAAACGCGCGAGCATTCGGCAATTTTTGTTTGAGATTCGATGGGGTGCGGATCGGTGCAGACGTGCGGCAAGATTGAAGCGAAGAAGAGAAGTCTCTCTGGGATGAAGAGAACTTCTGGATCCAGAATCACATGCCTGTCATAGTCTGCACAAGGTGGGTGCAAGGGCGTCGCCACCGGGGGGGCAGGGGGGGCAGTCGCCCCCCCTGCCGTGAAACTGGGGGGGCGCCGCCCCCCTGAAATTTGAGGAGGCCCCCATCCGCAAATGCACAGCAAAAAAGGTGAGCAAGGAGGCGACGGGACAGAAGATCATACTGTCAATGAGGCCTCAAGACTGACGAGGCCCCCAGGAAATATAATCAGGTCTCTGTAAGAGACGTAGAACAGAGATTGGAAGGAGGCCCCCAGGACGAAAAGTAGGCCCCATGACGAAAAGGAGGCCCCTATGACGAAAAGGAGGCACCCATGACGAAAAGGAGGCACCAAGACGTAGAACAGAGATTAGGAGGAGGCCCCCAGGAAGAAAAGGAGGCCCCCAGGACGAAAAGGAGGCCCCCAGGACGAAAAGCAGGCCCCCAGGACGAAAAGGAGGCCCCAGGACGAAAAGGAGGCCCAAATACGTAGAACAGAGGTTGGGAGGAGGCCCCCAGGACGAAAAGGAATGCACCCAAGGACAAAAATGAGGCCCCCAAGACGTAGAACAGAGATTTGGATAAGGTCCCCAGGACTAAAAGGAGGCCCCCAGGACGAAAAGGAGGACCCTAAGACGTAGAACAGAGATTGGAAGGAGGCCCCCCAGGACGGAAAGGAGGCCCCATGACGAAAAGGAGGCCCCTATGACGAAAAGGAGGCCCCCATGACGAAAAGGAGGCCCCAAGACGTAGAACAGAGATTAGGAGGAGGCCCCCAGGAAGAAAAGGAGGCCCCCAGGACGAAAAGGATGCCCCAGGACAAAAAGGAGGCCCCAATACGTAGAACAGAGGTTGGGAGGAGGCCCCCAGGACGAAAAGGAGGCCCCCAGGACGAAAGGAATGCACCCAAGGACAAAAAGGAGGCCCCCAAGACGTAGAACAGATATTGGGATGAGGTCCCCAGGACGAAAAGGAGGCCCCTAAGACGTAGAACAGAGATTGGGAGGTGGGCCCCAGGACGAAAAGGAGGCCCCCAGGACGAAAAGGATGCCCCCAGGACGCAAAGGAGGCACCCAAGACGTAGAACAGACATTGGGAGGAGGCCCCCATGACTAAAAGGAGGCCCCCAGGACGAAAGGAGGCCCCCAGAACGAAAGGGATGCACACAACGACAAAAAGGAGGGCCCCAAGACGTAGAACAGAGATTGGGATGAGGTTCCCAGGACGAAAAGGAGGCCCCCAGGACGAAAAGGAGGCACCCAGAACGAAAAGGAGGCCCCCAAGACGAAAATGAGGCCCCTAAGACGTAGAACAGAGATTGGGAGGTGGCCCTCATGAAGAAAAGGAGGCCCCCAAGACGAAAAGGAGGTCCCCAGGACGAAAAGGAGGCCCCCAGGACTAAAAGGAGGCCACCAGGACGAAAAGGATGCCCCCATTACGCAAAGGAGGCCCCCAAGACGTAGAACAGAGATTGGGAGGAGGCCCCCAGGACTAAAAGGAGGCCCCAGGACGAAAAGGAGGCCCCCAGAACGAAAAGGATGCACCCAAGGACGAAAAGGAGGCCCCCAAGACGTAGAACAGAGATTGAGAGGAGTCCTCCAGGACGAAAAGGAGGCCCCCTGGACGAAAAGGATGCCCCCAGGACGCAAAGGAGGCCCGAAGACGTAGAGCAAAGATTGGGAGGAGGCCCCCAGGACGAAAAGGAAGCCCCAAGACGTAGAACAGAGATTGGGAGGAGGCCCCCAGGACGAAAAGGGGGCCCCCAGGACGAAAAGGAGGTCCCCAGGACGAAAAGGAAGCTCCAAGACGCAGAACAGAGATTTGGAGGAGGCCTCCAGGACGAAAAGGGGGCACTCAGGACGAAAAGGATGCCCCAGGACGAAAAGGAGGCCCCCAGGACGAAAAGGATGCAACCAAGGACGAAAAGGATGCTCTTAAGACGTAGAACAGGGACTGGGATGAGGACCCCAGGACGAAAAGGAGGCCCCAAGACGTAGAACAGAGATTGTGAGGTTGCCCCCAGGACGAAAAAGGATGCCCCCAGGACGCAAAGGAAGCACCCAAGACGTAGAACAGAGATTGGGAGGAGACCCCCTGGACGAAAAGGAGGCCCCTAAGACGTAGAACAGAGATTGGGAAGTGGCCCCCATGACGAAAAGGAGGCCCCCAGGACGAAAAGGAGGCCCCCAGGACAAAAAGGATGCCCCAGGACGCAAAGGAAGCACCCGAGACGTAGAACAGAGATTGGGAGGAGGCCCGCAGGACTAAAAGGAGGCTCCAGGACGAAAAAGAGGCCCCCAGAACGAAAAGGATACACCTAAGGACGAAAAGGAGTCCCCTAAGACGTAGAACAGAGATTGGGAGGTATCCCCCAGGATGAAAAGGAGGCCCCAGTACGAAAAGGAGGCCCCCAGTACGAAAAGGAGGCCCTCAGGACGGAAAGGATGCCACCGATACGGGCAAGAAGCCACCCAGGTTAGACGAAAAGGCTTCCGATGGGTGGCAGGATAGTCTTAATTTGGAAAACGAGGCCCCCAAGACGTAAGAGGATGCCCCTGCAATATAAAATTAAGACAAGATAGGGGAGATTTCTCCGGACGCAGCAGGGGTCCCAAGACGGGTAAGAAGGTCTCTGCAGGAATGAGAGAAGGCCACCGAGACCAGCCAGATGAGGCTCATATTTTGGAAGAGGAGGACCCTAGAAGAGAAAATCTAGGACTAGGACGCAAAAGCACCCTGCTAAAAGGATAATGAGGCTCGAAACACAGATAAGGAGGCCCCCATGACGTGAGAGGAGGCCCCTAATGTAAAAAAAGGAGTCACCTAGGAGAGGGTAGGAGTCCCCAGAAATCAAGAGAGTGTCAAAAATGGCACGGAGGAAACCAGGATTGCAAAGGAGGCCCCAACACCGGAAAGGAGGCCACAGAATATGAGAGGAGGCCCTAAAACGGAAAAGGAAGCCAGTGGATATGAGATGAGGTTTCGGAGACGCAAAAGCAGGCCCCAAACAGGTGAGGTTCCACCGAGATAGAAAAGGACGATCCAGAGACGTGGCAAGAGGCACTTAACTGGGAAGAGAACGACACAAGATTGGAAATGAGACCCCATGATGAACGAGGAGGTCCCTAAAATAGGAGAGAAAGGCCATTGGATAAGAGATATGGCTCCCAGGCGGAAAAGAAGGCTCGAAGACGGCTAAGAAGGTCCCCGGGAAATAGCAAGGCCAATAAGATAGGAAAGGTTGCCAGTAATTTGGCAGAGGAGGCGCCTGGAAGAGAAGAGGAGTCCACCAGGAGATAAGAGACCACCCCTAAGTTGGGTAAAGATCGAATCCACAAGCAGAGCAGGAGGCCCCAAGACGTGAGAGGAGGCCCCTAATTTGAAAAAGAAGGCCTCTAGAAGAGAAATGAGGCATCTGCCGGACTCGAGAGGAGTCCCTCAAGAAGGAGTAGGTCTCCAGGACCAAATGAGACCCCGAAAACCGGAAAGAGTTCCCAGGAAATGAGAGGAGGCCCTTAAGATGGGAGTGGTAGCAGGTATGGAAGAGGTGAGGTTTCCAAAATTGAAGATCCCTCAAAACGGGTAAGGCTTTGCCATGATAAAGGAAGAGGCCCACGAGGCGTGGCAGGAGGCCCCTAATTTGGCAGAGAATGACCCTCGAAGATGAGAGGAAGCCCCATGCCTTGTTAAAGGGTCCCCAGAATGCAAGAGGAAGCCCTCCAAGACGGGAGAGGAGGACCATTGAATATGGAGGAGGGTAGGACACACAAGAAGACGTCGAAAACCAGTAAAAAGGCTCTAGGAAATGAGACGAGACCCTTAAGACGCGACAGGAGGCCTATAATTTGCAAGAAGAAACCATTAAGAAATAGTAGGAGTCGTGTCTGGGTACTTTAAAATCACGAGATGGGCCCCAAAAGATCCGGCGGGGCCCCCGCAAATTATGCTGAGCCTGGGGTACCAAAAATTCACGCCCGGACCACCACAATCATGCCAGGGGCACGACAGGTCGTACCGTGCCCCAACAGTCTGATTGGGACCAAAACAAATGAAGCCGGAGCAACGAAAACAATCCGGACATGGATAATAACTTTGGGGGCGCAACAATGACGCCAAAAGCACCCAAAGCGCATTGGACCCCCAAAAAGTGTCGAGGCCGCTATAGCTCGCGCTAGGGATCCAAGAGAATGACGTCGGGGCCCAAAAGATCACATTGGACTCAAAAAAGTCGCGTCGCAACCCTTGCAAATCACACTGGAGGCCCAGAAGGTCGCACCGGGCCCCAAAAGTTGCAGCTGCCCCAAAAGTCAATCCTTAATCGGAATGTCACTCTGGGACAAAAAAAAAACTCCTTCAGTGGCCGCAGTGCTATATCAAAAGGGCAAATGCCCCCTCCATCCTGAGAGGGATAAGCTCCCAAGAATCGTGCCGGGGCCTCACAAATCGCGCTGGGACCACCAAAATTCGCGTCGGTCCACCAGAATTCGCGTATGGGTCTCCAAATAAATACGGCGAGCCCCGGAAAACTCGCTCCGAGGCCCGAAAAATTGCAACAGGAACCACCAAAATCGCGTTGGGGCCACAGCTAAATACAACGCGTCCCACAAACTCGAACCAGGCACCTCAAATATCGCGCTCGGGACCCACAATTCCCATCGGTAGTCCCGTCGAGGCTCTCAAAAATTGGCGTCTTGGGCCACACGTAAGCACAGTGTAACCACAAACACCGGATCGGTATCCGAAAAAATCAAGCTGGAGCCCTCCAAAATAAGGAGGGATTCCAACAACTAAATGCCCAGGTTAAAAAATGGCTCTGGAGCACCGAACATATTATCAGATGCCTTCACAAATTGCATACGGCACCGAAAAACAAACCGGATCTCGAACAATCGAGGTGGGATACAAAAACATGGCGCCAAGGGCTCGAGAAATCAGGCCGGGATACGGACTTTAAAAAAATCAGAAAGGCTTCACAAAAATCGTATTGAGCCCAGAACACTGGGGTTGGGTCTCCGGAACCACGCGCTTAGGCGCGATAAGCCTCTCTGGGACCTAGAAACATCGTACCGGAGCCCCAAAATTGTACTGGGGCCCCACAACTGTGCGTCAGAAGCCCAAAATAGACACATCGGGACCCTAAGAGCACAACGGGGGCCGAAAATACAACTGGCCCTCCAAAGCGCACAGAGTCTCACAAAAAGCGACAGGGCCTTAACACATGCGTTGCAGCCATAAATATACATACCGGGAGGTCTAAAAAATATACCGGAAGCTCTCAAGGCACACAGGGGTCATGATAACGCACAAGGACTTGAAAAAGTGGTTGAGGCCGCAAAAGGCAACATGGTTCCAAAACAAACAAAAAGACCGGTCGCTAAATAAACACATCGGGGTCTTCGAAAACGCCCTGATACGTAAAAAAAAACCTCGGTGCGCAAAAATGCAACAAACCATAAAACGAGCAGGGGGTTCGAAAATGTTTTAGGCCCCTAACAAAAATGGATTGGAGCCATAATACACAATCATAGAGCAAGAAAGATGCAATGGGTCCAACAAAGAATACTGAGGCTGGGCCTCGGTTCGGTAGCCAATCTGGGAGGATAGCAGCAAAGATATGAAGTGCATCAAACCTCAGCGGAAACCGCATTTCATAACTACCAGAAAATGTGGAAAGTAGGAAACTAATGATCGAATTTAATCCATCGACTTTTCGCAGCCAGCGCCCATACGAAGCATTCCATCACGTCAAATATGGCGCAATTGTATCATGTGGCAGCAATTAGCAAAACGCAGAAGGCCTCGCAGAGGCCGTAGCATCGCACGAAGTGTGGCGAATGCACCGAATACGAAAGATGGGTGTGCACGTGCACTGACGTTGCCGTCGTGGCGACCGGGTGCTATGAACTGGAATGCCTGAAATTGTGAAATTTTGTATTTTAAAGTGGTGGGTAATACATTTTAAATTGAAGTTGTGGGCCTAATACATCTTCGAAACACTGCTCGTTTTAGGGCTTTGTGTTTTTTTTTGTGCACCGAGTATGTTTTACGTGCCAGGGCGTTTTCGAAGATCCTGATGTGTTTATTTAGCTCCCGGTCGTTTTGTACGTTTTGGAACCATGTTGTCTTTTGTGGCCTAGCTTCTCTTTCAGGCCCTTGTGCGTTCTCATGGCCCCTGTGCGCCTTGCGAGCTTGCAGTGTATTTTTTCGAGCTCCCGGCATGTTTATTTAGGGCTGCAACGCATGTTTTAAGGCCCTATCGCTTTTTGGGAGACTCGGTGCGCTTTGGAAGGTTAGTTGTATTTTCGGGCACCGTTGTACTCTTAGGGTCCGGCTGTGTATATTTGGGGCTTCTGACGCACATTTGTGGGGACCCAGTACGATTTGGGGCTTCGGTGTGATTTTTATGGGTCCCAGCGCGACTTATCGTGCCCAGGCGCGTGGTTCCGGGGACCCAACGCCAGCTTTCTGTGCTCAACGCGATTTTTTGTGGATCTTTTCTGGGTTTTTATGTCCGAATCCCGGCCTGATTTTTCGAGCCTCTGGCGCCATGTTTTTGCATCCCACCTCGATTTTTCGAGGTCCGGCATGCTTTTCGGTGCCATACGCAATTTTTGAAGGCATCTGGAGAAAAATGTTCGTTGCTCCAGAGCCATTTTCCTGATCCGGACGACAGCGTTCCGGACATTTATTTGTTGGAATCTCTCCTTTTTTGGAGGGCTCCAGCTTGAATTTTTGGGATACCGATCCGGTTTTGTGGTATAGGTGTAATTTCAGCAGTGTGAGGTAACTTATCAAGGTACCAAAAGAAAACCTTAGAACTGGGTGGTGGAGTTAGGGTTGAAATCCGACCAATCAGAAACAATAGTGGTAGATTAGGCCCCTCCACAGGACAATTTCGTTGATGACTAATTATATTATTTCGAAATGTCCCCTTTGACAAAATAGCGGTCGAAATCCAAGGACTTTTTAATGGGCGTAGGTGCCTCCCCCTCCCCTGCAAATCCGTTTTCCCCCTCCTGCTTGACGCAAATATAGGTACTCCACCGGTCCCTCAATAATTTTCCGAAACATACGCCCATGGGGCAAAACCAACATTGAGGGGACAAATTACCCCTCACAAGCATTCAATACAACATCCATGCCCCATATAAAATGGGATGAATGATGTTTTTAAATGCATTTTCTTCCAACAAACTTCTTTTCTGTTATTACAGCCTGCATGATTAGAGCTTCCCAGATTCCATACCTTCTCAGTCATTTACAAAACGGTACAGCACAGCGAAAACGATGGGCGTAACGGCGTGGAATTTGAAGGTTTGGATTATGTATGCACTGACATTGTTGCATTGTTACATTGTCATTTATGCATTGCTGTTCAATGCTTGTTCTTGCCGTGAATTTATTCGTTGAGGATATATTTTAGCTCGTGTGACAGTTGCCTTGCAGCCGGCACCAAATGTTATAAAAATAAACAAATTCCTAAGATGGCGCTCAGAACACCAATGCAATCCACTTCTCGTTGTCACCTTTGCGAAATTGTCGTCCTATGACTGAGAAATGATCGTTCAAGCTTTGCTTATGACATCAAGCTGGTGGGAATAGATAACAGTAGTGATGAATCTAGCTATATTCAGTTAGACTTTGAGGACTTAAAAGTGGGTTGATCAATGGCATATATCTATAAGATATGCTTAGCACCAGCCCCGCCAGTTCGCTGCAATCTAGAGGCCAGCGGGAAGATTCGAGAAAGCATTGAGACGTTGGCTTGTTTTGGCTCTTATGTATTTATCCAAATATTACTTATTTATACCCTGGTATGACCCAGTTTTCAGCGAAAATTATTAGTGCTATTGCGTTTTGAGTAAATGATGCACCATGCCAAGAACAAACAAAACACCAATATCAAATCATGTTCCCCATTCTCGAACCATAGTAAGAGCCTGAAAACAATATGAGACCCTAACACAATGGAGGCCCCCTTTCGGGGAACAGGAGGCCCCCCTCCGACCTTGCCCCCCCCTGGAAGAATTTCGTGGCGACGCCACTGGGTGGGTGTGTCTTCACAGCAAATGCTTTTCCACATCCCTGGTATCAATATGATTGTCAGCATCTTGCGAACCTCTCTGCCTTATACACCCCTGAACTTACGAACGCTGGATGACTTACGCAGTTGATCCAACCTCAAGCTACAATCACTAACATACCTGAGCTTGACAACACATCATGCCTGGTATGCTTAGCAAGGCATATGCGTTATTGCCATGACACAAACAAGCTAAAATATATTATTTGCATCATTATTCATCTATGGACCCCGAAAAGCTGATTGGGCTATGCCAATTGCAGCCTATTCGGTGGGCAAAAAATAATTTCCCAAACAATGGCTTTTGGGTGGTTTATTGTGCTGCTTAGAATTTATTAGCTAAAGGAAAGGATATATTATCCTGGATTGCCTGGACATAGGAGAGCCTGGATTATCACCACCAATTGTTGCTACCAGATAATTTTATAGGCTTAACCGAGATGGGTCGCTGGGGCTTTTTTATTTTTTAACACGTTATGATTGTATAACATTATTATGGATTTTATTTGTTCTTAATTAAGCAGCCATGAAGCCAGTGGATCTGTTCTTTACATCACCATTTGTTCATGCTTGGCACTGTGCCATGTAAGATTGAACTGTGATAAATGTGGAGGTTGCATAAAAACATAATAAACTGTCGGGGTTATTTGGTAAAGGGTCATTGGTTTATTTGGTACTATTGTCATTTAAGGTGTCCATGATAAAAGCATGTTTAGCACCCAATGGGTGCTAAACATGCTAGCACCATAGGCGAACCGTACCCAGGAGGTGCTGGTTTTTGGCGTGATAAAAACGAGCACCCTGGGGGTGCTAAAGAGCACGCACCCCATGGGTGCTCATTTCAAGTACCATGCTACTAAATATAGCCGAATAAAGAGGTGCTAGATATAAGCACCATGCTTATGTTTAGCACTTGAAATTTTGCGATGTGAGGCCAATTCCAGAAAGGTGCTTAATTCAAGCAACCCTGCGGTGCTGGAATTTGACATTTGAAATAGCACCAAAGGGGTGCTAATCTTTTTTTTACAGTGTAGTGCCACCAACTTCAGTCAGAGCCGTACAAGTGCCACCAACTCCAGTCAGAGCCGTACTAGTACCATCCACTCCAGTCAGAGTCACCCAGAGTGCGGCTCTGACATATCCTACCGGTCAGACGAAGACATCACCACCGCTAGCTAGCCATATGGTGGTGTGTTCCAGGGGTCAGCCCTTGGACTACTACACTTTATGGTTTTTGCGAACGATCTTGCGTTGTTTAGCTCCGGGGCCGAGGTAGTCAAATATGCAGAGGACACTCACAACCTCTTTTCAGATAACAAGGGTGAGCTCCAATCATTGGTCTCGCGTATGGAGACTTTCTTTCCTCGCTCAGTGAATGGCTCCGCCCGAATGTTCAAGGTCAACGCGAACAAAACTCAGCCGGTCGCTTTAGGAGACCACCAAAATCTGCGCAGCATACCAAAAATTCGAGTAGCCCTCCGGGGATGCCACCCTTGAAGCCTGTGACGAGGTGAAGAACTTCGGCGTCACATGTGACAGGACCCTGTCATGGGACACCCATGTTGGTCTCCTCAGTCGCCGCTGCATGGGGACTCTCATCGGGCTGTCTCACCTCCGGCACCATCTCCCCCTGGCATCATGCTACTCTGGTCATCATCTTGGTTCTCTCGCAGGTCAGATGCTGCATTTCGGTATACGGCATTGGCACAAGATTAAACATCGGTAGAATTATAACATTTTAACTTGGAGCACGAGTAATTTTCGGCGGACGGAAATTTCACCACGTCTCTGACTTTCGGCAGAAATCTTCGGGGTGTTCATTGGCTATTCCAACCAAAAGCTGTCTGCAGTAAACAAGCAAATAAAAGCAGTGTTTGTTGACATTGTAGCAGAACAATAACGTCAGGTTTTCACAAATCTGACGGTTGGGTCGGGTCAAGTCACTGATTGAACCCTTTTTATCGTATACCATATATACCAGTGATAGGCGTCATTACAGACACTGGACGAGCGGGGCGAGGGGGACGGTGTATGGGGTTCGCCTGCTGCACACATAGGACCAGGCAACGTACCGCGACAGGGAGCATGCGACGGACCGCAACTGTACTCCTTTGGCAGACAGTAAGCCCATGTACCCTATTGTGTCCAATTCTCGCGGATGTGCAGGAAGTTCCGAAATAAGCAAAACACTACGCAGTCCACATAGTGCATTTAAATTTCGGATGCTTCCTCGATATTTGACAGAGGAACACGATTGCGGGAATAGTGCCCTCAACTCTGGAGTATGTGGATGAAGAAATATAAATCCGCTGTAACTGAAATTGGCTGCAATTTCGTGAAATTGGGCTCATCTACTGAATATGGTGCACGTATCTCAATTCAATAATGCACGATGCCGATGCTTTACTTAGTTTAAGTGTCACGCTGTGTCACGGTTCATGTTGTCTTACACATAGCCTTCCCGCTTAGTTTATGACGCATAGAGCCATTCAGCGCGTCCACCTGCTATTGTGCTAACACTAGTCACGCAGTCGCCCAGTCTCGGAGCAAGCAGGTAGCAGGTAGTAAGCGTAACTGTTAAAAAAGACACGCCGTCGAAATATACAGTTAATTATGGTCTAATTTATCTTTGTCAGTTATAATGAGCATAAGGTCGAAAGTTATTCTGACAAGTCTTTGATGTCACTCATTTTGGACGTTCCCACAAATGGCATGGCTTGGCCTGTGCGGAAGCAATAGAAGAGGAATGGATTTGGAAGCCCACAAGGGCGCCAGCTGTGGCTGATGACGTGCTTGGCGAGCACGCGGACCCTAGCTGTGCATCCTTCCCCTCCACATCCCATTGTCCATTCACTGTCAACGTCCCTGCTTATGTCTTTCTTCCATCCCTGCAACAGCAACCCCTCACATGTCACGAGCAGGTGGGCCAGCTTCCCCTGGTCTACCCGTCCGCTCAGTTTTATCGGGGTAGTCGCGCCCCCTCGGCCCGTTCCCTGGGGTTGAGGGGTTGACGGAGTCCTGGAGGCTGAGGTCCCCCCGTCGCACGGTGCTAGTTGTGACAGGGAAGCAACACGCCTCTTTGGTTGCGATATCCCGGAGGGGCGGGCGGGCCCGTAGGGCCCTACACGGGCCAAGAGTCTTCTCGCCTCAGGCCGAAGGTATGGGCCCCGGCCCAGTGTCTGTTGTTCTGACCGGCAGGGGTTAAGGGGTGGGCGACGCTGGATTCCGGTCAAGGTGGTGAGTCTCTCTCTGCCGGCCGGGTGATAGCATCGCCGCCTCGTATAGCTCCTCGGGGGCCTGGCGTCCTCCTGTCCGCGGGACTCAGGCGTCCCCCCACCCCCCCCCCAGTTGGGCACCGAAGTGGTGGGACGCCACGAGGAGTCGAAAACAAACTCATCACATGACATCCAGAACAACAAAAAACACTCCTGGTCCCTCTCGTGAGGGCCAGACCAACCCCTACATTCGCCGACATCGGAACGACACCCATACAGAAGGTACTCCTGTTCCTCGTGTGCTCGTGTTCCGAGGAAGGAACAAGAGTCTCGCGTCCCTATCCCGCCTCGGAGGAGGGACGGTTGTGACATATTTGGAGACATTTTAAGGTGTGACAAACTGAAAGACGGTGCACTGGAGGTGGAATTCGCCGAGCAGAGCAGGCAGTTGAGGCGCTTAAGTCATCTGAGTTTGTGTATGGTGTGCGGAGGAACGGGAAGAAGGGTAACCGGACAAATGTACGTAAAGCAAATGTACGTATGGCAGATGAGCGTACGCAAATGTACGTAAGCAAATGTACGTATGGCAATTGATATACTATACGTAAGCGCAAATATACGTATGGAAATTGTACGTAAGCGCAGATGCACGTATGGCTAATGTACGTAAGCGCAAATGTACGTATGGCAAATGTACATATGCGAAAATGTACGTAAGCGCAAATATACGTGAGCGCAAATGTACTTAAGTGCAAAAATACGTATGAGCAAATGTACGTAAGCGCAAATGTACGTATGCGCAAGAGTACGTAAGCGCAAAAGTACGTAAGCGCAAAAGAACGTAAGCGCAAATGTACGTACGCGCATACGTACGTATGCGCATACGTACGTATGCACAAATGTGCGTACGCGCAAATGTACGTATGCGCAAATGTACGTAAGCGCAAATGTACATAAGCGCAAATGTACGTATGCGCAAAAGTACGTAAGCGCAAATGCACGTAAGCGCAAATGTACGTATGCGTAAATGCACGTTTGCACAAATGTACGTAAACGTCAATGTACATATGCGCAAATGTACGTAATCGCAAATATACGTAAGTGCAAATACACGTATGCGCAAATGTACATAATTGCAAATGTGTGTAAGGGCAAAAGTATGTCAGCGCAAATGTACGTATGCAGATATGGACGTAAGCGCAAACGTACGTAGGCCAGATGAACGTAAGCTCAGATATACGAAAGCGCAAAAGTACGTATGGCAAATGTACTGGTGGCAGATATACGTAAGAGCAAATGTGCGTATGACAAAGGTACGTAAGTGAATGTATGTAAGCGCAAATGTACGATTGGCATATGTACCTAACCAAATGTACGTAAACGCAAAGGTACGCATTCGTAAGTGTACGTGCAATTGCGCATACGTACAATTCCACATACATACATTTGCGCTTACGTACATTTGCGCTTACGTACTTTTGCCCATACGTACATTTGCGATTATGTACTTTTATGCATGCGTACATTTGCGCTTACGTACATTTGCGCATACGTACTTTTGCGCTTACGTACATTTGCGCTTACGTACTTTCGGGCATACGTACTTTTGCGCCTACGTACATTTGCGCTTACGTATATTTGCGCTTGCGTACTTTTGCGCATACGTACATTTGCGCTTACGTACATTTGCGTATACGTACTTTTGCGCATACGTACATTTGCGCTTACGTACATTAACCATAAGTACATCTGCGCTTACGTACTATTGTCATACGTACATCTGCGCTTGCATACATTTGCTTACGTACATTTGCTTACGTACATCTGCCATACGTACATTTGTCCTTACGTACATTTGTCCTAGAATCGGGAAAAGAGAATGAAACTGCTACAATCACAGTGGAGCCTCTTAAAACAAAAACAAATCGCGGGGTTATAAACTGTTTCGATCCGAGGGAAGTATCGAAGGACGATATCGTTGATTGGCTGATACATTTCTGAGTCATCGCCGCAAGGATAATGAAAGTGAAACGAGGTGCAGAGTTCATTCCAACCAGCAAAATTATTTGGACATTTAATAGAGCAGACATATCTCCCGAAATCAGAGTTTGTGTATGGTGTGCGGAGGAACGGGAAGAAGGGTAACCGGACAAATGTACGTAAAGCAAATGTACGTATGGCAGATGAGCGTACGCAAATGTACGTAAGCAAATGTACGTATGGCAATTGATATACTACGATATACCTACGAGTGAAAGCACGACAGTTTTTTTTTCTCCAAAACCCCATGCGCTGCTTCAAATGTCAAAAAATCGGACACACCACTCAATATTGCCGAAACCGCCCCGCGTGCAGCAAGTGTTCCTCCGATGAGCACCCCGGTGAGAACTGTGCTTCCGATAGCCCATTGTGTGCCAACTGTGGTGACCGACAGGATCCCCATACGTCGTATGATAGTGCATGTCCAAGCTACATGAAAGACATAGAGATCATATCACTTAAACACACCAAAAAATTAACGTTTAGAGAAGCCAGAGACCTATGTAAAAGGTCGCATCCCAGAATATCGTACGCATCAAGAGCTAAGAATATCTCATCGCTCCCACAACACATCCAGATCGATAGGGCATCTGAGCTGATCACCCAGATAACAGCCCTTCTTCGAGCATTTGTAGTGCCTCTTGCGTCACCAGCGAGGCAGGGAAAGCCACTCCGATGCCTCACTCACAACCCCTGCAGGTGGGGAATGGACCCTGGCCAACTGGTCTAAGAGATCTGCTCGACCCCATCCACCCAAGCCCAGCTCCTCCCCATCTACCACATCGCCTACCTTCCCCACTTCCCGCCCGTCCTCCAACCTCCCCTTTCCTCTCACACGCACCCCCACAACTCTAAATCCCCCTACCCTTCTTGAATGCTATTTCCAATCCACAACCCCCCCCCTCCACCCTCTTCCGCACCTCCCTCGCTCTCCTACCGACCAATCTAAATTTCCGTTGCGTACCTTCATTATCAGGAAGCCGAAAGGCGGGCCTGAGAGCCAAGCGAGCACGGCCCGCTCAGATGGAGAAGGCCCGGGCGAAGGGCCACCAAGGAGCTGGCAAGGCCGGCCACACAATCGCCGCAACGGCGAGCGGAAGGACCGGCTCCGTCAGCCGAGATGGGCTCTTCTCCTCCTCCGCCCCGGCTGGGGTCCCAGAAAAGAAGCCCTACACCGTCTGGCTCTCCACCGGGGACGAGTCACCGCGTTCCTGCCCCAGGACCCAGTCCCTTGAAGAGAATAGAGATAAATTATCGGGGTTAACAGCGACCCCTTCTCTCGGACGGATGACGAAACCAGAGCTTTAAAACGAGCGTTTTGTTTTATCATGACCACTCCTAGTCTCTTCACTCTAGTCAACTTTAGTTAATCACCACATCAAGGGATATATCGTTTCAAAACGATGATCTCACTGTATATCCATTTATTAATTTTAATGAGCTCCTGTGCCAGCCTTTTTTAAATGGAACTGCAGAGATTTTGGAAACAATACCCAGGAAATACAGGCAGTTTTTAATCAGCATTGCCCTGTCGCTGTGCTTGCAAGAGACGAAACTCCGACCAGATTCACGATCTGACATTCATAGGTACTCGATTTTCCGAAAGGATGTGGTGACCGACACTGTTGCGCATGGCGGAGTTATGGTAGCGATCCGCCATAATGCAGTAAAAGGGGGCTGACCATAAGCACCGATCTCCAAGCAGTGGCAGCTCGGATCGATCTAGATCGCAGCTCATTGACAGTCTGCTCCATTTACCTGCCTCCTGGGACTGCTTTCACCCGTGATGAGCTAGTCCGGTTAGTTTTAGAACTGTCCCTAACATTTTTGTAGTATTAGGGGATTTTAACTCACACCACACGATGTGGGGCTGTGATGATGTGAACACGCGAGGTCACGTTTTACAGTCTTTTATCATGGATGAGTCCTTATACATTTTATACACTGGCACTGGCACTTTACGATGCCATACCGCCATACCTCGGCGCTGGATTTGAGTTTGTGCCGTCCTCAGCTGGCACAACATTTCGATTGGTCGGCATCTGACGACCCCATGGGTAGGGACCATTTTCCCATCTGGCTGACATATCGAGGAGACACAGCACTGGGTACCGGACCACAGTGATGGAATATATGCAAGGCTGACTACGCCACATTTGAAACTCAGCTCAAGGACGCATTCTCCACTAAAACTGCACAAGAGCCACACTCAATAGAGAGCTTTTCATCGCTGCTCTTAGAGGCAACATCAGGGTGCATCCCGAAAACATCTGGATCCCTAGGTCGAACCTCTGTTCCGTGGTGGACCATAGAGTGTCGAGATGCTATTCGGGCACGACGCCGCGAGTTCAAAACATGTAATCGAATAGTACCACAACGAATCTAATTTCGTTTCGTAAAGCGAGAGCGATGGTCTGTCGGACCATCTCGGAAGCCAAGGCGCATATCATGGGGAGCCTGTGTCAATACCTTGAATCGGTCTAGCTTCTCGTCACAGGTATTGTCCGGAGTGAAAAGAATTTCCGGCACACACTGTTCAGCTCCTCTCCCTGTGCTGCGAATAGCGAACCAGAACTTCAGTCATCATGCAGCAGTTGCCCATGCGATTGGCCATGCTCTATTGCAAAGAAGTCGAGAAAGCGTCGCTAGTCACGAGTTTTTACACCACAAAGCTATACGGGAATCGATTCAAGTTTATTTTACCACATCAGTGCACCATTCATACTATCGTCGCTTTGCCATGGTATAACTAGCTTACGCAATCGAATCACTCAAGACTACATCAGAGGGATCGGACGGTATCCACAATGTCCACATGCTGAAGCACCTTCCGCAGTGCGCTCTTGTCTCCTTTGTTTCCTCTTTCAACTTACTGTGGCTCGGCGGCCATTTTCCCTCCTCTTGGCGGGAAGTCAGGTCAAATATGTCGATATATCGACTGCTCAATTCGACGTATTCTACCCCTTTGAAAAGTAGATCCATGCCGCCAAGTGTAATGTGAAAAAGGAGATATGGGCTCTACATAACCAGTAGCAGTGTATGCGCCCCTAAACCCAAATAATCAATCAATGAAATGGATTTGGAAAAAGTGTGGCGTTACGGGGTCTTGAATATAGCTGTCTGGATAGTACCGGGTAGCTCGTGCCAAACAACCTCGTGCAGCTTCTTCTACAGTAGACCCCAGACTGAAATCCCCGCTCCTATCAGATGTCCGAGAATACCATCCCCTGTTGCCGATTCCCACAACCAGCAGGGATCAGTCGGTGTGCCTCTGACATACCGAGAGATCCGGGACTGAGGTGTGCCTCTGATATACCTAGTGATCCTGGACTGAGGTGTGCCTCTGACAAACCTGGAGACCCGGGACTGAGGAATGCCTCTGTCATGCCAAGATATCCGGAACTGGGACAGACCTCTGAGATACCTAGGCATCTGAGAATGAAGTGTGTTCAACAAATCCAGAGATCCGGGACCGATGTGTGCCTCTGACATCCCCAGGGATCCAGGGTCAATGTGTGCCTCCCACATATCCAGAGATCCGGGACTGAGGTGTGCTTCTGACATACCCAGCGATCCAGGACCAATGTGTGCCTCTGATATTCCAAGAGAGCGGGGACTGAGGTATGCCCTTGTCTTGGCCAGAGGTGTGTGACTAAAGCGTTCCTCTGACACCGACAGGAGCAGCTGCAGCAGCTGGAGACAGCATTCGCCAAGTCGCACTATCCGGATATCTACTGTCGGGAGGAGTTGGCGCGCACCACCAAGCTGAACGAGGCCCGCATACAGGTTAGATAAAGCTGAACGAGGCCCGCATACAGGTTAGATATAGCTGAACGAGGACCGCATACAGGTTAGATAAAGCTGAACGAGGCGCGCATACAGGTTAGATAAAGCTTAACGAGGCCCGCATACAGGTTAGATAACGCTAAACGGGGCCCGCAGACAGGTTAGATATAGCTGAACGAGGCCCGCATACAGGTTAGATAACGCTAAACGGGGCCCGCAGACAGGTTAGATATAGCTGAACGAGGACCGCATACAGGTTAGATAAAGCTGAACGAGGCGCGCATACAGGTTAGATATAGCTGAACGAGGCCCGCATACAGGTTAGATATAGCTGAACGAGGCCCGCATACAGGTTAGATAACGCTACACGGGGCCCGCAGACAGGTTAGATATAGCTGAACGAGGCCCGCATACAGGTTAGATAACGCTAAACGGGGCCTTATAACGAACGAGGCCCGCATACAGGTTAGATAACGCTACACGGGGCCCGCATACAGGTTAGATAAAGCTGAACGAGGCCCGCATACAGGTTAGATAACGCTACACGGGGCCCGCAGACAGGTTAGATATAGCTGAACGAGGACCGCATACAGGTTAGATAACGCTACACGGGGCCCGCATACAGGTTAGATAAAGCTGAACGAGGCCCGCATACAGGTTAGATAACGCTACACGGGGCCCGCAGACAGGTTAGATATAGCTGAACGAGGCCCGCATACAGGTTAGATAAAGCTGAACGAGGCCCGCATACAGGTTAGATATAGCTGAACGAGGCCCGCATACAGGTTAGATATAGCTGAACGAGGCCCGCATACAGGTTAGATAACGCTACACGGGGCCCGCAGACAGGTTAGATATAGCTGAACGAGGCCCGCATACAGGTTAGATATAGCTGAACGAGGCCCGCATACAGGTTAGATAACGCTACACGGGGCCCGCATACAGGTTAGATAAAGCTGAACGAGGCCCGCATACAGGTTAGATAACGCTACACGGGGCCCGCATACAGGTTAGATAAAGCTGAACGAGGCCCGCATACAGGTTAGATAACGCTACACGGGGCCCGCATACAGGTTAGATATAGCTGAACGAGGCCCGCATACAGGTTAGATAACGCTACACGGGGCCCGCAGACAGGTTAGATATAGCTGAACGAGGCCCGCATACAGGTTAGATATAGCTGAACGAGGCCCGCATACAGGTTAGATAACGCTACACGGGGCCCGCAGACAGGTTAGATATAGCTGAACGAGGCCCGCATACAGGTTAGATAAAGCTGAACGAGGCCCGCATACAGGTTAGATATAGCTGAACGAGGCCCGCATACAGGTTAGATAACGCTACACGGGGCCCGCAGACAGGTTAGATAAAGCTGAACGAGGCCCGCATACAGGTTAGATAAAGCTGAACGAGGCCCGCATACAGGTTAGATATAGCTGAACGAGGCCCGCAGACAGGTTAGATATAGCTGAACGAGGCCCGCATACAGGTTAGATAACGCTAAACGGGGCCCGCAGACAGGTTAGATATAGCTGAACGAGGCCCGCATACAGGTTAGATGCAAATTAGTAGCAGGGCCCACCTGCTGGCTTGGGCCACTGGATTGGACGTGCAGACAACCGCGTGGTTTTTCTCGGGTTGCACTCGCTCTGCGCCATACCGTATTTGACCGTACGCTACCATAATTAATCCGGCCTTCAACAGAAAGCCAAGTGTGCTGGTATATGTAGAGAGCTATCGTGATGAGTATTTGATGACATTTATTTTATTGTCTGTTTACTTTTGTATTTGATTCTTGTTATGATTTGAGGTTCCATATTATAATTTTTTTAACTCCATCTACAACTGTATCCTCATCACATTTGTGTTCTAAATTGTCTTAATTGAGTGGATTTTTTCCAGTTAGCTCGAAACATAGGGGTATTTTACGTCGAAAATGGGCTATTCACTTAACGTGATCACGCTGACGCGATATATTGACATCCGAGGAATCTTGGGATATTTTTTTTTAATGCTTGGCCCACGCATCCTTTGGATGTAAATTTGGGATCTGGATCTGGATCTGGAATCTGAATGCAAATTTCGGAAATTTGCATCCACTATATCATGTCTGTTTGTCATCCCAACTTGGATTTCTAGATGCAGCCTTGCCAATATTAATCTTTGTGTGAGGGTGGTTACGCCTTAAGTGTGCAATATTCTGCCACAGGTGTAATATCCTTAGTCGTAGGAATCCCTACGAAAAGGTGGCAAATCAAATCAGTATGGTAATTCGTGCTCCCTGCCGGAGCACGGACGAATTCAAGAGTCTCAGTTGATTTAACAGCACGTCTGTTGGTCGCTTATTCGTAGCTATGTGTGCTGATAAACTCGCCGATCAATCTATTGCTGGTAAACCCGCCGATCAATCCATTGCTGGTAAAACCGCTGATCATTCAATTGTTGGTAAACCCGCCGATCAATCCATAGCTGGTAAACGCGCCGATCAACCCATTGCTGGTAAACCCATCGATCAATCCATTGCTGGTAAACCCGCCGATCACTCCACCGCGGTGGAGTGATCGGCGTGCACACCGGTGCACCGGTGTGCACCCATTGGCCGGTCCAGGGGCAGCCGGATCATGATCCCCTTTTGCCTGGAAGTTGGGATATATTTGCCCTTCTCCCTCGCGCTCAGAGCCCGGTTTCGCCGGGCCAAGGTAATGCGTTTGTGAATGTAGGACTGGATCGTCATATCTCCAATATTTAATATGGAACCATGCCTCCCGCCTATAATACATCAAATGCTTAAGGATAGGACCTAGCTCATGTGTGGCTTATGGTATACGAGCATAATTTGACTATACGTTTCAGCTTCATGTGCTCAAGTGAGAAGCTTCAACTTACTTTGATAAGTAGGTGCATTGTTCCTCACCGTTTTAACCCTACAAGTTGTCTATCTCATACAGTGGGGTAGAACCTGCCTTAAAGTTGGGGGACATGGGCCATGTTTAAGTCGATTTTTTTCCATGCAACGCCTATTGGTCAATGTTCCAAGTTCTCGTGACTCGTGACTCATTCCAAGTTGAGGGTGATGGGGGCTCTGCTGCTCTGCGCCCGATTCCTACGTCCATGATCTCATATTTCCTCATTTTTACCAGAAATTAAGCCTCATCTTTTCCCGCATTGGTCTGGACTTCGACATCGCTACCGTCCAAGGCAGGTCAGACCATTTGGCCACTCAATCACACACACCACAATTTGTACCCAGGAAATTTCGGCCATCAAGAGTGGAACTGCGACATGCTGGTGTTTCTCAAGTGGACTAAAGTGAACTTTGCAATACACAGGGCTCGGCACCCCTACTTTTGTAGCGGAGTACCGAATATGGCAATGAGTGCTAAAGTGAAGTTATGGGATCTCAAGCATTGGTAACCTAGCTTTGACCCCTGTCCTTAACCATCGTTCCGGAAGAGTGGACGAAATCCGCTCGCCCCGTCTGTTTAAAAACTATTTTAAGCGAAGTGGTGCGACACCATGAGTCTTTGTGAGCTCTTCTGCGATACAATAGCAACTCATTGAAAAACACGAATTGTGAAAATAAATCGGTAAATGTGATTTATCTTGCTTTTTTAAATCGGGTGACCGCTGCCGCCGTCACAAAAGGCCGGCCGCCGCTTTGGCCACCCAGCATCCGACGGGACTCCAGTGACCCTCGGCGATCCATTCCTGCAGCTTGGCGTATGAAATTCAACACCAAGCTAGTTCTTGGTATCCTCAATCATACAGTGGTGCTTTCTTCTCTTCAAATCAATCGTAGCTTAGCATTTTGTCATGTATTTTGTTGTCGTTTGTGATTCGATCTAATCTGTAATGATGTACCCTTCTCAGGGGCCAAACAGGGGGAATATGATCAATTATAACAGGCAAAGAACAGGAATCATTGCGTGTCAACTTAAAAAAGAAAGTGATAAATATCTACGATTTATACTTCATCCCATGGTCAAGTGGGCTTTACATCACTTTCCGGTCCCCTCGCGTCGACCTCGCTTGGCCACCTCGCCGGCGGCGAAGGTGTCGGATGTTAATTCAAAAGTGATTGTGAATACAATCTGTAATGCTAGGCGAGTGAAGATTACCACGAAATAGTCCGAAATTTCCCTAACTCACTGCGAATTTGTTTTCATCCAATTCAGATTAAACTACGTGCGGTCAGCGATCCGGCTGAGCAGCGGTCGAAAACGGCCGATGTTGTGGCAAATCTGACGTCATTCAACCTTGCAGAGATTAGTTAACCTCGTGACAAACATCGAATACAAAGTAATTTCCCGTTACACGCACGGTTGTCCTGAGAACGTCCTCACCCTGGCGTTGGAGGTCTCCGAGGAGATGGGGATGGACCGAATCCGCCCACCGCTCCAGTGACGGCATTCCCAGAGGCCATTCCCAGAGGCCATTCCCAGAGGCCATTCCCAGAGGCCAGAGTTCAGAGACAAACGTCACATCATGATGTTTGTCTAATAGACAACTTGCTGCATACGCAGTGTACACAGGCGCAATTTAGCCGACGCCGATGCATCCAAAAATCCCAACTACACACACGCAGCGACCACACTTTGTCTCCTACACTCAACCCCGTTCGCATGGCTTAATCCTGTCGTTAGCATCCACGAGCTTGTCTCACAATTGTTGGTATAGGTAACAGATATGTAGAACTTGATGTGATGAGTCTCTGACATTACATATATTTTGAGACAGTTCCTCCACGTGTGGCATTGTGAATATGCTCGCTTCCTACATTCTTCATCTGTCTCTCGTGGTGAGTCTGAGCAGTGATGTACCTAAGATTTGCGCTTGGGAGGAGGGGGCACGGATTTGGAGGGGGTCACCTACTCCATAAAAGAGACCCAGGATTTCGGCACCTATTTTTCCAAATGGGCATGTTTTGCTTTTAATAAAATAATTAGTGACCAAATTAATTGTCCTGTGGAGGGGGCCCAATCAACCAGCATCGTTTCTGAATCACTTGATTTCAACCCCAACTCCCCCTCCCCATCCTGTTGTAATGTTTTTATTTTGGTATACCTTGATAAGTCACCCCACACTGCTGAAATTACACCTGTGCAAATCACTTAGAAATATAAAATTTCCTATCTCAGGCATTCCAGATAATAACACCGGGTCGTCAAAATGCCAACGTTCGCCCACATGTACACACGCTTTGCGCATTCGGTGCATTTGCCACACTTCGTGCGATTCTCCAGTTTCTGCTAGGCCTCCTAGGTTTTGCTAATTGCTGCTACATGGTTGTCTTGCGCCATATTTTACGTGTGGAATGCTTGATATGGGGGTTCGTTTGGAAAATTTTAGTAATGCAATTCATTCGATGATTAGTTCTTTCTTCCCCACATTTTCTGGTGGTTAAGAAATCCAGATACCCGGCTGAGCTTTGATACACCTCATCTCTTTAGTTGAATAACCTTCCAGCTTGGCTACCGAACTGAGGCCTTAGATCGGTGTTCATTTTTTTCGACCCGTGGCGTTTTTCGTCGTCTACGGATGTATACGGCTATTTTTAGGACTTTGTTGCTTTTCTGTGCACCGACAATATTTTTGAGGTACCGGCTCGTTTTCAAAGACCCGATGTGTATATTTAGTACGGTCTCTTATTTCCTTTTTTTAAGACCATGTCGCTTTTTGGCCAAACCAAACAGGCTCCAGCCTGTTTTTGAAGCCCCATGCGGTCTCATGGCCCCGCTATGCTTTGAGGGCCACCGTTGTGTTTTCTTTTTAGAGCTCCTGGTCTGCTTATTTAGAGATGCAACGCATGTTTAAGGCCGTGCCCGTTTTTTGCGAAAATCTGTAGCTTTGGAGGGCACGGTGCATTTTTGGCCTTCCGTGGTGGTATTAGGGTCCTGCTGTGTTAATTTGGGGCTCCTGGCACACATTTGTGAGACCCCAGCACGATTTTGGAACTCCGGAATGCTTTCTCGGGGTCCCGTTGCAACGTTTCAGGCCCAGGAGCGAAGTTTCGGAGGCACCCAAAAGCAGTTTTCTGTGCTCGACACATTTTTTGGGTGACTTTTCTAATGAGTTTCTTTCTGTAACTTTTAGCGTTTATATTAGATTTATGTGTGAGCATACCTGTGAGTGTTTGAAATTTTACTGATAACATTTTGTAGCATAACTTGCCCCATGAGGTCACACAGCTTTACTTTTCAAGGATGCCTTAATTTGCTCCTGTTTTTACTTAAAACAGTGGCTGTGGTCTTGCTTTGTGAACATTTTATTTCATGCAAGCAGCAGTATTTGTTACATGTGCGCTCTATGGTGCAGCCAGACTTTTTGTAAGGGGGCTAACATCTTAGGGGACGTCCTGTCGAGGGACCACTCTGCTTCCTGAGGGGAGGGGGTGCAGTCCCGTGGGTGCAGTCGAGGGTATCCCGGGGCCTCAGTCACAGCTGTTCAGTTCTCTTCATTTAGTGACTGGATGTGATTATGACATAACATATGAAGTTATGCTTCACTAATTTTGTCAGTTCCTTGACAGACAGACAGACTTTTATTGAAGTAATCCACAATGGACTTGTGGCTATTACAACCTCGCGTTAATTAAATAAAACAGAACAGCACAAAAGGTCAAAATCACATAACAATTAAACCGGTGGTCATACATGTCATAATAAAATAAAATAAAATAAAATAAAATACAGCAGGGCGAGCAGCAAATCAGTCCGGCACGGGCGGCATGTTAAACAGGTGCCGCCGCAAGTGGCGACCAAAGATCGGCACGGGAAGCCGCATCAGCATGGGTGGCAGCGAGTTGTACATAAGTGGTGCTCTGGAGCTAAATCGTCTCTTCCCCGTCTGAGTGCAGGACCGGGGGACATGCAAGTGATGGTCTTGACGGGTGGTCCGGTCACGAATCTCCGCCACGGTGGTGAGGTCATGAGCCAGTGACTCTGGCTCACCATGACTCTGGCTCACCATGAGGAACAGGGTGTGGTATCTAGCCAGGTTCTTCGCACTGAGTCTCATCGGCAGATCCGAAACATGGTCAAACTTTTTGCGGCCGAAAATTACTTTTGCCCAGTAGTTCATAATATTTATTGAATGCGATAGGTTCTTTTTGGTTCCGTTACCATACATAGAAATACAGTAGCGGATCTGCGAGAAGACCAGAGCATTGACCAGCGCGGAGATGACAGCAGGTGGAAGGTGTTCCCTTAGATGCGATAGACCACCCATAACTCCAAAACAACGCTGAGTCACTTCTGAGACGTGCGAGTCCCAGCTGAGCGAGCGATCGAAAATAAGACTGATTTTTGTTGCATTCCGAAATGGTAAGTAGATCGTGATCGCGAGATTTCACCATGAAATCCGGTAAGGCACGCAGATTTTGTGGGCTCTCCAATAGCATCAGCTGTGTCTTAGCAATGTTAATTTTCAGTCCATTTGCTTGAAACCAGATGTCGAGGGAGGCGAAAACTGTTTCTATATGAGCGACGACATTTTTTATTTCAGAATTCTTACCACTGACCAAAATTTGGGTGTCGTCAGCGTATTGGATAACCACTGCGCGTTCTGCGAACAGGCTGAGGTAGTTGGCGAAGACGCAGTAAAGGAGAGGTCCGAGAGATGATCCTTAAAAAAAACGCCGATGCTGTTGGACAACGGCGCAGATTTTTGGACGACACCCAGACTGTCAGTAAGGCTGACACTCTGGGTGTGGTTCTGAAAATAAGCCGAAAACCAGGACGTATCGATGGTGTGGAGACTTAATTTTGACAAGAGTTTTGAGTGGTCTATCACATCAAAACATTTGCTCAAATCCAGCAGGCAGAGAAGGGATACCTCTGCATGGTCACATGCGGATAGGATCTGGTCAGATATGAAGGTCAGGACGGTTTCCGTTGAGTGACGAGAACGGAAACCGTGCTGAGTTGGAGAGAGGAGGTGGTTATTGGACAGATAATTGTAGAGCTGCTGGTGGACGGCATGCTCTACAATTTTCGCAATGGCTGGGACGATGGAGATAGGACGGAAATTGGAAAGGCTAGAGGGATCACCGGATTTGAAGATGGGATGAACGAAGGAGTGCTTCCAAGAATCAGGGACATCGGATTGAGTAAGGCTGGAATTGACCAAATGCAGGAGCACCGCACATATCGAGTCGAAGCACACACTGAACATGTGGATGCTGATGCCCCCACAGGCCGACGAGCCGTTCATCCCGAAGACGACGGCTCGCAGCTCAGATAGCGACAACTGCGCCAGGGTAAACGCACAGGCACCGACACGCGGCAAACGGCAGGAAATACTCGGCGTCGCTCCCATACTCGTAACCTCGTCAGCCATGCACGGGCTCACACGGACAATAATTTTGTGAAGTTCATCAGCTGTCGCGTCGAGCAGCTTACGAATGGCCTGCTTGCCGCCGACGAATGACCTGATATGGCGCCACATTGACCTCCGCCCAATCCTCACGGATGCGCCGCTAAACATCGTCGCGGCTATCACGCCTAGTACCAAATGTACTTGAACCAAATACGTTTCCAATTCCATATGTTTCCATGCTTATGCTTTGCGTTGCATAACCTTCATATATGACAGTCTTACAAATAAAGACCATCATCAATCATGCAACTTTCATCAATCATCCAACGAATAAAACCCTTCAAATTCCATTTTCATGCCTGTCCTATGAGAAACAATTACATGTCATCAACAAAGACATAAAGGAACCCGGGCTACTTTCGGAAGCCCGGACCTCGGACTTCCCCTGCTTTACGATAGGTGTCTTTTATACCTAATATGTAGGGGGCGGATTCTACCACCCTCTAAGATCTCTGAATCTCAATTTCAATAGACCGATTGGAAAACTGAATACCTCAAGTGAATTATACTGGCCGAGCCGACAGAAATTAAAGAATTTGAAAGCTTTTGCATCGCGAATTATGGAAGTAAACAACTGGAAAATTAATGAAAACCAATTGGGACTGTTTGTATTTTGCACCGGTAAAACTGTGCATGGTTTGGTATAGCATGTAAAGCAGCCAATGGTGTAGCCAGGAGCCTAAGGAGGGAGTGGATAATGGGCATGAGTATTGCCTTTGTATACATTTGAGGGGGCCGATGCCCCCTCAGTATTGGTTTCCCCCTCCAATAATTCCAACTCTTAAAATGGGACCCTATGGAGTGTGCCCCATTCATTTGGGTTCGCCCATTGCCTCCATGTATTGTACCCCACCCCTATCCAAATAACGTTGAGAAATAAACGTCCTTGACAATGGGTATTTTTTTGTAGTTGGTCCTTCTTCGCAGTTAGTGCCACAAATACCTGTTCTTGTGTTATTCTTGCATAATATCGATGCTTAAGATGAAGGGTTATTATCAGAAGTGTCACTAGGTAATAATACTAGGGAGGCTCCCGAGAGGTTAATGTGAAAAAGCTAAGATAGTTATTAGCCATTGGGAAAATCTCCTGGCCCCGTCACTGCTTGCGATTTATTATAAAGTTTGTCCTGAATCCACTCCTCCTCCTTGATCCGCCATTGGCAATGGTGACCCTCTCCGCGCCATTATTTGTTGTGGTTTGAATAGGATACAGTCACTGCTTGTGATGCTTGGTTGGTTGGTTGGTTTATGGTTATTTGAGTTTTAGGGCGCATCGACTGGTTAGGTCATTTAGCGCCCATAACTAATAGTGTCCTGCCGGCTAAATACAATCAGGCCTTCGCCTGAAGTACTAAATATACACAGGTACACACACTCAAGTCACATCCTTTAGCACACGTGCACGAGAAAACAAAAGATGCTACAGTGAGGGACAGATGACTTTGAGCTTGATGTTGGAGATATATTCAAATAATTTGCCCGTCTGGATAAAACGCGAATCGTCACCTAAAATGTTAGTAAGCGTAAGCGAGTCCACTCGTAGCCCAAAATGCCGTCTTCGATGCACTCGAAATCGAGGACATGACAGCAGAGCATGGCGCACTGTCAGAGGTGCATCACAATGGTCACAAATCGGCCTCGACTCGTTCATTAGCAAGTAACGATGGGTGGAGTATATGTGCCCTATCCTCAGCCTAGCAAGCACTATTTCTTCCCACCGGGATTTTCTCACCGATGATTCCCCTGCTTGTGATGCATTATAATAGTTTGTCCTGAATTCACTCCTCCTTGATCCGCCATTGGCAAAGGAGACCCTCTCCGCACCATTGCTTGTAGTGGTTTGAATAGCATATCGTTACTGCTTGTGATGAATGCTTACCATTTGCCCTGAATTCACCCCACTCTCCAAACTTCCCGATGGAAACGTAAATCATATCGTTTCGAGAAAACCGGCCCATTATTGTAATTTTTGCTCCCCTGGATCCGTTACTGGCATGCCTAGGCTCAAAATAAGCATGTCCGTAAATAAGCGAAGTAGTATGGGCAGTTTAATTCCAAATTATAGTCACCTGAGCAGTAAAACAATGCCAATATTCAGATGCATCAGTATGTGCTGTTCCTAAGTTGTGGCAAGAATACGTGGGAGGTGCCTTCCAATAGGTACTCGCTCCTGGAGCCGTCTCCAGTGCAATGTCTGATAGTCTCTGGTACAGTCACTGGTACAGTTACGAAACTAAAATATCGTTGCGAAGTATAAATATGAAATTTAGGAAAAGTCATCGAAGTTCATACTTCTAGCATAAAAGGTTAGGGAACGGCAGGCGAAAAAAAACAGGGTAAGGGGGGGAAATCCGCCCTACCCATACCGCAAGAGAATAAAAGTAAAACGGAAAATATTTCTTTGTTATGAAGGTAATATAATGTATGTAGTGTATGTATGTAGGTATAGGTAATGGTATAGGTACACCTGGAGGTGTAGGTAATGTATGTAGGTTATGCAATTTTCGTCAGTCATGGTCGATTCGAATTAAAACAAAACTAGCCAATCTTTTGCAATCCATATCAGGACACCACATGCTAAATCAGCTTCTGCCCTAGGGAGTTGATCAAATGAGAACGACATAGATTCCGACCAAGGGATGGTAAAGGGGAGGGGGCACTGGTGGCATGTGTCCCTCATGAAGAAGTGGCGCCTCTCCGGCTTAGAGACGGCTCGTGGGCATCAGTGATCAATCATTCGTCAAATTGGATGGAATATACCACCTATTGAACACCGAAGAGACACCCTTCCCAAATAAGTATCGATGTCGTGGTTCTTGATGTGTTTATTCATGAAGTATCCATACCTCGTTTCTAACAGTGTCTTGTGCGAAAGCATCACGCTTATGCTCACTATTGCAGATTGTGATACATAAACATCTCGTACCTAACGCGATTTCACGTAAAGAGATTTTACCTATGATGTGGTTTGCTGTTCAATACAATTCGCTGATAGTATGTCATTCTTAAGTATCCCTATATTAGGTGTCTCCCAAGATAAACGAAAAAGAAAAGATGCAAATATAGGCACGCTGTCGGCTCAAAATTGAAGCACTTAACCGATATTCTAAACGACATCGTTTCCATGGCGGAGTTCGACATCTTACCGGACTCGTTTCGACATCTCAAACCTGATGAAAAACCATTATTTTAATGCTGGTGTGCATTCCCCTCCTTCCGCTCATCGGATTTTCAGCCAATGACGCCTTAGAGGACCACCTTGACACGAAAAGGTGTCCTTTCAGTATGCTCGAATGCACTCCCCCATCATCTCCACTGAACGAATATATTTTTCAAGTATGTCCGAGGATGGTTTCTCCCATGACAACTCCTGGACCCGCCCCTGATCATGAAGTAGATATATGACTTAATGCTCAACGTCTCATTATCACTACCTCATGCTGAGCGGTCCATCTACGGTTACGATTTAGCCCGTTCAGTTACGCTTTGTATAGTCATGGACAACGTTAAAAACTTTGGAAGTCGGCTGAACCCGCCAGTGCCAGTGTAATTTCTCATTTAAATGCAAATGTAAATTTGAATGATCATATACCATCGTTCTGTGTATGATGCATTCTAGAAGGAAATCGCTCTCGTGTTCGAGGGTAGTCCAGCACACGTAGAAAAGGAACTGCATCAAACTAAGGTCGCAACCACTTACAATTGGTACGTATAGTAACATGGAAAATTTGATATTTTTGTAGTAGCATGTGATATTTGATAACAGTGAGGCGTAAATTAACATGAAAGCAAGCTTGGTATGCCCACGTTTCCGCTGTTGTATTTATCAGGGTACAATGTTTCCATTGAAGCAAGGTGTCTACTGGTGTTTGACGGGCCAAGCAAAAAAACAGGAAAAATGAAAGCAAGTGTTAACTGATAACCACACGCACTTGAAGTAGATAGGTATATTTGCCGGTTCAAAATATGGCTTGTTCAGCTCTGAGCCTGCAGTGAATGTTCACAAATTGTATTAGGGGTGCTCGCGGGTGACCTATTATGAAATCATTGGGAGGGCAACACCTGTATTTTCTTCAAGGCTCCCCAGCATCGGGGCAGCTCGATATGGTCGCATGCTAAATTCTTAAGGCACTGACTAAGAAGGGTACATCTCAACCACAGAGGACACAACACAACGACCCACCAACAACTACATAACCCGTCACTCGTGGTGGAGAAGAAATAACCGGGCGCACCATTTCCGAGTGTCCCTTGTTCATTTGGGTAGTGTTCACGGTCAACAAGCGACAGAGGCATCCAATCACCCAAAATGGTACAGCCCAAATCACTGGTACCGAAGAGGTACCAGTCGTGTGGACGCGGCGCAGTCTCCAGCTACAGACTTGGGCGGCCCAAATCACTGGTACCGAAGAGGTACCAGTCGTGTGGACGTGGCGCAGTCTCCAGCTACAGACTTGGGCGGCCCAAATCACTGGTACCGAAGTGGTACCAGTCGTGTGGACGCGGCGCAGCCTCCAGCTGCAGACTTGGGCGGCCCAAATCACTGGTACCGAAGTGGTACCAGTCGTGTGGACGCGGCGCAGCCTCCAGCTACAGACTTGGGCGGCCCAAATCACTGGTACCGAAGAGGTACCAGTCGTGTGGACGCGGCGCAGCCTCCAGCTACAGACTTGGGCGGCCCAAATCACTGGTACCGAAGAGGTACCAGTCGTGTGGACGCGGCGCAGCCTCCAGCTACAGACTTGGGCGGATCGCGGTCGTCGCCACAGCCGGTAGAACACGGGGAGACGCGCGAGGCGCGGAGTGTAGGGACGCTGACGGCGCCTGCGGGCATCCAATCAGCACGTATTGATCGCCGGCCAAGACATGTGACGTCATGACCGGCCCGTATCACGCCCGAGGCGAAATCCGATTATCCTGGACAGCGGCGTGCTGCAATTGGCTTACGGGGCTCGTTAACGAGCGCCGACATGTGTCCGGTCGGCTGCCGGGGCGCCGACATTTGTCTGACCGGCTGTCGGAGCGCCGACATGTGTCCGGTCGACTGTCGGAGCGCCGACATGTGTCCGGTCGACTGTCGGAGCGCCGACATGTGTCCGGTCGACTGTCGGGGCGCCGACATTTGTCCGGTCGGCTGTCGGAGCGCCGACATTTGTCTGGCCGGCTGTCGGAGCGCCGAAACGTGCCCGGTTGGCTGTCGGAGCACCGACATATTTTCGGTCGTCTGTCGGAGCACCGACATACTTTCGGTCGGCTGTCGGAGCGCCGACATGTGTCCGGTCGGCTGTGCCGACAACCTGGCCGACATCACTCTACTGTTGGAAGATCACGAAACTGATCAGGACTGTTTTATTGAAAAAATATCGTGATAGTTGAATGGTCCCTCACTCAGAAGAGTATGTGTGTCGGGTACCTAGGACGGAAGAGTATGTGTGTCGAGTACCTAGGACGGAAGAGTATGTGTGTCGAGTACCTAGGACGGAAGAGTATGTGTGTCGAGTACCTAGGACGGAAGGGTATGTGTGTTGCGTACCTAGGACGGAACAGTATGTGTGTCGAGTACCTAGGACGGAAGAGTATGTGTGTCGGGTACCTAGGACGGAAGAATATGTGTGTCGAGTACCTAGGACGGAAGAGTATGTGTGTCGAGTACCTAGGACGGAAGAGTATGTGTGTCGAGTACATAGGACGGAAGAGTATGTGTGTCGAGTACCTAGGACGGAAGAGTATGTGTGTCGGGTACCTAGGACGGAAGAGTATATGTGTCGAGTACCTAGGACGGAAGAGTATGTGGTTCGGTTACCTAGGACGGAAGAGTATGTGTGTCGGGTACCTAGGACGGAAGAGTATGTGTGTCGGGTACCTAGGACGGAAGAGTATGTGTGTCGGATACCTAGGACGGAAGATACATACAAAGTTGAATAATTTACTTCGCGGGACTTACAGATGATTATAAAAAGTAACCAAATGCTCATATTATGTTGTGGCGAAATGCTGCCCAAAAGACGTGTTTTTCGTTTTGTTCTTTGCGTCTCTGATGTGTTCACCCCTTTTGGAGATTGGAGGTGATTTGTGGCATTTCACCACAAATCACCCAGAAAGCACCATCACTCCAACAACGATCAGCATCACAATCTTGCGGACTTGTGAAGACATGGCAGAACTCAAAATTGCAGAATCCATTGAAATCAGGAACCAAAATTTTCCACTCAACACAATGGTAGCTTCATGGACCCTCATAAAACCAGTTCCCTATACAGCATGACACTGTACAGACGTCACCTGCACTCGCCGACTTATTCACTCCGTAATCATCCACCGGCACAATCACTCACCCCATTATTCACCCAGGAATTCACTCACCCATATACGCACTCACGTGTTCACTCACTCACTTACACACTGGTTCATCCACACACGCGAACACTTCGAGAGCATTGATGTATCACGGATATATATGTATATAGAGATGCATAGGGTAGGTGTATACAGAGGGTGTCTAGGGAAGCGACGAACATTTTGGCTCTGTTAGTGTCGCATCACATATACTTGTTACAATGCCCTTTGTTATGCTGGAATTTAAATACTTGGACTCAGATGATGCTTTCGTCAATATTGGTAGACGGCTTAATATATATAGCATGTGCGTTAAATCCTGTTCGTGAAATGTCTCTGTATGTGTATGCTGTCTCCGAAGAAGTGTCACGCCCGAAATATATTATACTGGTTTTTGATCCTGTTTTACTTAATATGAGTATTTGGTAACTTTTTATAATCATCTTCAATTCGACTATGCTCAACACAGCTCTCCGCAACATTATCGCGGGACTTACATTGGCACAAGTCAAAGTGTCTATTGACAAGTCAGCGTGCATCAGCCAAGCCCAGTGTTGGAATCCTCACCAAACTTGGAAAGAACAGCCCACACGCATTAATTTTAAAACGTGACTCCTTGTCGTCTTCGGATAAGAACAGCATGGGCTATGATTCAAGAGAAGTATGTCGGTCATCAGGGTTTTGGGTAAAACTTGGATCACAAGGTGAGCCAGAAAACGTTCCAGGTCTGCCTTAGACATAGCTTAAAACAAGAAATCACCGAAGCATGTTTATCGCATCATTCGAAACAGGACACCATGCATATTTGTTGGTGAGGTAAGAACTAGGCACTGAGTCTCAGGGACGATGTTCGGAACACGTGCTTGAGATGGCCATCTGCAGTTTTCTTGCCTTTACTATACCAGATTTTAATTGTTTTGTATGCCGCCACCCATGCACGGATGACCAGGAGTGGCCCAACCCTCAATCCTAACAACACAGAACACCGACACTAACACCAATTATCCTATAATCATCGATCCTCCGATAATCCTACATTAACACCGACAATAAAGTACGATAGTCAAGGCACTCCCAGCTAAGAAATGGAAATAAGCGAGACACTTCCGAGCGCATGTAAGCGATGTTATGTTAATCGCGTGAGTCAGCATTAGTGATTAAACGAGACGCAACAAGAAGTCATATCGAAGAGTAGTTTGTGGGTGGATCTTAATCGACATCCATTTCACGAATTTGAAGGGTTCATTGTGTAGCTTGTTAGTAATATTAACTCGAAAGGCATTTTCTGGTGAAATGTTTTTCGAGTTTACATTACTATACACACACACACACACACACACACATATATATATATATATATATATATATATATATATATATATGCATGTATGTATGCATATTCATATACTTACATGGACGCATGTATATACATATACAAATACTGCTAGTGTAATCTATAATTCCGAAGTCACTTGAGGCGTGAACGGATCTTAGAGGGCCTCCAAAAGAGATCAAGACACTAATGCTAGGTGAGGTTCGCTATCTCTTTGGGTGCAAGAGTCCTCCAATAATCTCCGTTCGAAGTTCCAAGGATGTTGCATTTAGCATGGGACGCTAACATCCTAGTGCTTGTAAAAATTTGAAAAGCTTTAAAAAGCTTTAAAAAATAGTCGAATGGTTGTAAAGATGTCATAAGCACAATACTTTCCCAACTCATTGATCCGCGTTATAAATTTGACATGAGTATCACGGTAACAACAACAATCTTCTTCCAGCAGTTTGCATTGATCCCAAAATATGTTCTGCGAAAGTGGTGCATCCAAGAGGCACACGTAAAATTTGATGGGGGATGTAGCGTTCAAAATGGAGTTGCGCCGCCCATCCCCTACCATGGAGATACGGTATTTCTCTGACTAGAAAGGCGTCCCCCCAGGACGTTCGAGTGCCCATAATCTTTAATTTTCAGTCGAAGGTGATCATTTAAATGGAAAGGCGCCCTTCTGTGCACAAAGGTCGCACGTTCTGAGTGCTCGAGTGCACTCCAAATCCTCCGCCTGGAAGATTTCCCCTCGAAATCAGTGGCGCACCTCCGAGGAAATGGCGTCCCTCCAGAGAAGTGTTCCCCCTCCCATCAGCATTTCTAATTCCGCCCATAGATTCCCAATAGCTTCGACATCACGCAAATCCCATGAATACTAGCTTACTGTGTCAAATCCCATGAATACTAGCTTACTGTGTCAAATCCCATGAATACTAGCTTACTGTGTCATGTCGATTAAACAGTGAAGAAACTGACAGAAGCGCATGCCTCCTCAACAAAGTATATACCTAACACCAATTACCTGTCTACATACTTGGCTTTAACATCACTTGGGGGCCAGGGACTGGTTGCCACGGAAGGTAGTTCGGAAATCGCTAATGCTCCCCCCCCCCCCCTCCTCTTCCGCAATGAAACATTATTCGAGTAGACCATGGTGCACGGATCAGGCATTACGGCTGGGGCGCTGCACAGATGGATCGACTTGAGAGACGTGTCCTGTCTCATGTATACCCCTCCTGTCCAAAATTCGTGGCAACGCCAATGGTTTTCACCCACTGTTTGTCACAAAGTACGTAAACAGTATGGTTCAGACTTCTCCTTGTTTCCGGCAGGTGTGGTTTCAGAATCGGCGTGCCAAGTACAGGAAGCAGGAGAAGCAGCTGCATAAAGCCCTCGCACCATCAGCACTGGGTCCATGCAATACGGCCCTGATGCGCAATATCTACCCTCCGTCCAGCCGCGGCTACCAGCACTACCCAACGGCGCACCAGTCATTCAACAGTATGAACCGATACCCGCAGATGGCAGCAGCTTCGTACCCAGCAATGGCTCAACCATTCTCCATGGGTCACTCGCCACATAACATGACCACCGTCAGGAATGAGATGGGTGAGTGTTGAGTACATGGGTGCAGCCACCGTTTTATAATTGTGTGTCTAGGGGGGGCAAATCAGGTACACGGAAAGCTTGGGCAGGATAGAGAGGAAGTTCCGCCCCAAAAAATCCTCGGATATCAGGAAATTCCTTTTGAAGGTCTGATTTTCAGATTTCCCGACATTAAACTGATATTTAGGGACAAAGGGTTCCGCCAAAATTAACAAGTTTCACTGCTTATCACTGTCGATGAACACTTAGCTTTATGTCGTATGTGCTTCACCATATTTCACAATCACCATAGAGCAATGCTGTAATTCCGTTACACTTTGCCTTCTTGTAACAGGAAGACAGAAAATATCGCGCGATGGATTTGTTGAAGAAAATATGGACCTACAATAACCTTTTCCATGCTTTCCGGTTTTACGGGGACACATTTAGATGCAAGAACAACCAGGGGCAGATGCAGCACAGAGGTGGCACTGGGGGCACGCGCCCGGCACATGGAAGGCGGCGTTCCTCCGGCCGGGAAATGGCGCCCCTCCAAGATGGTTCGAGTGTACCCCTTCGAATTTTGTTTTCAGCCAGAGGCTCAATAAAAGGTGATAGAAAAAGGTGCCCCCTTGAAAGGAAAGGTGCCCCTCCGGGAAGGCCCGAGTGCACCTTCCCCCCGCCCCCCCCACCCCGCCCGGAATTTTTCAAGCAGAGGCGCACATCCAGATTCTTTCGCTGTGATGCCGCTCCAAAGAAATGACCCCGAATCGTGTGACTACCAACCGGCGACCCTGGATCGTGCGACTACCAGCCGGCGGCCCTGGATCACGTGCCTACCAGCCGGTGGCCTGGATCACGTGATTACTAGCTGGCGACTCTGGATCACGTCACTACCAGACGGTGGGTCTGGATCACGTGCCCACCAGCCGGTGGTCCTGGATCACGTGACTACCACCGGTGGCCCTGGACCACGTGCCCACCAGCCGGTGGCCTTGGATCACGTGACTACCAGCCGACGCGATTCGGCTCGTCCAGCTTCAACCGACGTCATCAGCAGTCATCAGCCGATCGTCACCAGCATGGGCATAGGAGCGGCCCGAAAATTGGGAGTAAACAAGCAGACAAGCCGATTTCAAGCTAATTCACTTTAGTCAAGGCCACATGGTTAATGGCTAAGATCGGACAAAATTGGGGAGACATTCCTCGCAGTCCCCCCCCCCCCCACCCTCCAGATATTACATCCACGGTACCCAGTGCTCAGCTGAGTTCTGACGAGGAGAGTACGCAAAGGAATGCAGTAGCGCACTTGGTGCGGACGGTGGTTCACCGATTAGAGCGCCACCTGCCATGATCTCCTGACATTGCAGTGCGGTTCGACAGACGGCGCCACTGTAGTAAACACATTCCCCGAGGTGAAACAAACATGCAGGACATTTTAACGAATATATGCAAGAAGATCAGACAAGATTTGCATGGACAAGAAAGATCAGCTAAGACATCTATATATATAAACATCTACTATAAACATCTACTATAACATACTATCTAGTATCTACTATCTATATATACTATATAGATAAACATCTACTATAAAAACATGAAAACCTACCATCTTCCTGTAAAAAACCATCTTCAGGCCAACAGAGAATAATTACAACATATCAATGTACCTTAGACATGTTTATATACCATTAGGAAGAACGCAGTTTTCGCGTTGTTGGCTACATTGATGCCACCATAATTTCCCTTTCAAGTCAACTCACAATGCGCCTCAGAGATGGAGCACCGAAATACCACATGACACACTGCCACCAGGCGCCGCTGACATTAGAACACCTTACCAACAGCACCGCCAGCATCACGTCATGTCCGGACCGAACACACATCATGGTGCAGACGTGAAGACACACCAGAAATAGACGAGCAAGTCATCACACACGGCACGTTGTCACAATGGAATGACGGGTGAACGAAAAAGAAGGGATGCAATGAACGTGACGAGCTAAATGCAGCCCAATGCAAAATATTCATCAGAATGGCATTACAATGTTCAGTAGTAGTTCAGATGGAATAGACGTGTGTTATGATTGGTCCTTCAGGAACTGACCAAATGTAAGATGATTTTGTCAGAGCAGCTCGTGGGCAACCTGTGCTCGATTTGTCTTTCAAGTAGGTCTGTGTGTTTATTTGTATTGTGCAGAGCGGTGGTATTTTGCAAATGGATTCCTGTTTGACTCCGAAACGTCAGTGACTGCATGCAATACATTTTATACTTGGTGATATATGCATACACATACACATATATACATAATTATGCACTTGGTGATAAAATTACCAACTACCTAACGAAGCACAAGATACCGTACACACAATCAAAAACTAGACCGAAAACTTATCAAGGCCAAATGCGCCGAGTGCGGGTGGCGGGTGACACAAATGTAACTTTCATTAAACTCAACCTATAAAACCTAACTGGAAAATAACCGACTGCAAGGCCGATTGCATGCTACCAGCGACGGTCATATAACAAATCGCCTTCCAATCAACCACTCAGACTGTCGATTACCAGGCTTTCAGCCGTAAATGAAGCGCCTGCACTCTGCAGAAGCTTGACACGTCGTTCTGTCTTGGTTTCTGGCTCAGCGAGTTATTCAGTACGAAATACCTTGACGGTGATCGGTCAAAATGGCACCCAGAGTCGGTGTGTACCGGTCTAAATGTCATTCTAAGCAGAGGTACAGCCAAGGGGAGGGGAGCCCTACCTTCCCCTTAGCATCCAAAAATACACTAGGCTATTAATTCTGAGTTTTGTACCACGCAAAGCGATACATTTTCGGCGTGTTTAGCGAGCCGAAAGCGTATCCCCATTTCAAGACATATATTTTGGTTGGGCCTCCCTGAAGGAAATTTTTGGAAGGAAATGCTTCACTCATCCAGAGGATGAATTATCATTCTTCGTCCTCGCATGTGCCATGGTAATAAATATAATATATATATATATATATATATACATATATATATATATATATATATAGATATAATATATATATAGATAACTATATATATATAATAACAAAAATATACATGTATATAATACATATATATATAACAGTATATATATATATATATATATATATATATATATATATATATATATATATATATATATATATATATATATATATATATATATATATATATACATATATATATATATATATATATATATATATATATATATATATATATATATATATATATATATATATATATATATATATATATATATATATATATATATATATATATATATATATATATATATATATACATATATATATATATATATATATATATATATATATATATATATATATATATATATATATATATATATATATATATATATATAGCATTTATTTGCTTTTTCTTAGTTACCTTCCATTCGTGACTTTCCAATATACCCACTGACGCTTTAGTAGGAAAAATCAATGGCTCCGCCCGCTGTGACTACCTTGTCTGCTTTCCATTGGACATGCTTTAAGAAAAAAAAATAATACATCATCTCATGTTTCAAGATGTGCTTGAACCGGATCCACTTACTTTCCGTATAGTCAGAGGTGCAAACCAAGATTTTGCTATGATATGAGGAATGATGCCAATTTACTCTTCAACTTATAGCAGCGCAAAAAAATCAATATTTTGCACGGAAAAAAAACACCGGCTTCAATTGCTACAATCGTTCCTTTGACTGCATTTCGATTATTCACCGCAGTTTCGAAGAAAAGAAAGCACTGTTGTGTGAGAAAGTTGATAGTTGAAAAGGTGCTATCCCACTATGTGGACAAGGGCGGATCCAGGGGCGCCATCCGGCCATACCCAATCCCCACCACTCATTCCTCACGGTCCAAGGTGGGTTAGGGGACATGTCTTTTGGCCCTCCCCAAACGGGGGAGGGGGGGGGGCAATATAAATATTTGTATTTACCGATGCGGCCTCGAAGCTCAACCCACCCTCCACTCCATCCCCGCTCAGCAACAGTTTCCTCAGTCTTACTGTGCACAACGCCCTCCACCCCACCCCAGCTCAACAACACTTTCCTCATTCCTACTGTGCACACCGGCCAGGATTTGTGAAAAGTGGGGGAGGGGAGATTTCACAGTTTGTTGTAAGCTGCCCATCGCCAAGCCGACCCGGCTGAATCCGCCCTTGTATGAGGGAATATGCAGTTAGCCTTGTGCTCGGGTTGGTCTTGCAGGTGTATGTGCGCCGGCAAATCATCCACGGAATTAGCAAAAGTGCTAATTAATCAATTACAGATAAAACAGATAAAAGACAAAATATATATAACATAAGCAAAGCTCGACAATTGCGGGTGCGTCCCAATGTGCAACCAACGAAAATTCAAATCGATGAAAACACGCTTATGGATCACTCGAGGCGTATATCCCTCTCTCTCTCTCTCTATATATATATATATATCTCTCTTTCCCCCCTCCCCTCTCTCTCCCACACAGACACCACAATGGCAGTGGGTCAATGAGTAACATCGTCCCTCTCCGCCGCAGGTATGCCTATGGAGGAGGAATGGTACAACAAGTCTCTGACGGCCCTTCGCATGAACTCAAGTCACCACCCAAACTTGTCTGCTCCTATGCTCCAGTACCAAACGTAAACGAGCCCGCCGAGCTGGGCTTGTGGTCGTGGGGCGTGCCGGCGGCCGGAGCGCCGTTGGGCGAACTGTCGTACACGGCCGGCGGCCCACCGCCGGCCGCCTCGGCTGTCGCCGCCAGCACGCCCTCCGTCGAGGACGTCTGAGTCCTCACCACCCGACACTGCAGCATGGGAGTAAAACTAATCAAAAGGGTGACGTGACCGCGCCGACCGCCTGTCCGCTGGCGCCGGCACCCGAGCTGACAGCCGCCGCTGACTGGCGATACACACGCCACCGGCCTTGTCCAGCCTGCCAGACCGGGCGACGCAGGTCCGGGCCGGACGACGCGGGTCTGGGCCGGACGATGCGGGTCTGGGCCGGGCGACGTAGGTCCGGGCCGACCGACGTAGGTCCGGATCGGGCGACGTAGGTCCGGTCCGGGTGACGTAGGTCCGGGCCGGGCGACGTAGGTCAGGGCCGGGCGACGCGGGTCTGGGCCGAGCGACGCTGGCCTGGGCCGAGCGACGCGGACATCAGCGGAGCGACGCGGGCCTGAACTGAAGAACGAGGGCCTGGATTGAGGGACGAGGGTCTCAGCGGAGCGACGAGGGCCTGAACTGAGGGACGAGAGCCTGTACTGAGGGACGAGGGTCTGTACTGAGGGACGAGGGCCTCAGCGGAGCGACGCGGGCCTGGGCCGAGACATGAGGGCCTGGGCCGAGCGATGCTTTTGATCCAGACTGAAGAGGACCTCTATGTTGTACTGATCTCGGTGCTGTTGTGCCGGCCAGCGTGTGACCTAGGCGCCACCACTGCACGAGCGCCAGGTGAACCGTCAGCTGACATGCAGTTCACACCGCGTCATCCGGTGCCTGGGCACGCCGGCTGCGTCCACTCGGGCGGTGCCCGTGTCTGACGCCGCTCACACCGTGTCACCTATTGACGCACAGCGGCACAGTGTGTGGCACAGCTGAAGTTGTAGTCTCCCCCACCCCCCAACCTCCACCCCCACTCGTGAGATACATCGAACTGAGCTGCCGTGCGTGTGCAGGGTGCCACTAGCGGCCCAACGCGTCGGCACCCGCGCGTCACCTCTCCGTGCAATACTTGTCGTGCTCGCGTCACATCTTCACTGCTGACGGCAGCCCCATAGTCTGCGTTCTAGCCCTTCTCTAGCAGTTCGGTGTGGGAGTGAGTGGTGTCCGTTGTGTCGATTCTCCGTAATGTAGGCTCGCCGTTGACACGGCAGAGCGAGTGCGCCATTGCCGAGTGTACATAGATGGCTGAGTACAATACAGACGTGGATCAGATACGTCTGGGTCTCCGGTCCCCAGTCTCAGTCTCCGGTCTCCAATCCCCGGTCTTCGGTTTCAGTCTCCAGTCTCGGTCTCCGAGCTTCGGTCTCCGGTCTCCGGTCTCCACTCGTCGGTACCGACTGTCGAGTACCAGGCGCGGAAGGTCTATGCAGATCTACATTACGCTCGGGGCGCTATGTCCACGTGCGGCGGTGATAGCCACGAGTTCTTGTCTGCAAAATGGACAAATGCCTATTGCATTGCTAATCTATGTACGTGTAGTATATGCAAGCATGGGTGTAACCTCTGAGGGGCTGGGGTAAATGTCCCCCACATTTTTTGAAAAGTGGCGATTTGTGACCTGAATTTCTTTCTTGTCCCTCCAAGCCTCAGCTATTAAAATACTGGGGTATGGTCGCTACAAATTTCCAATAAATAGTTTTATAGAGAAAGAATCAAGAGAACCACCAAAATACTTCGAGCCAATTTGGCCAATCAACGGGATTCACAGACTATCCGTCGTCACAAGATCTCCGAGTGGTAAATCAGCAAGCGCTAGGAATTTCTGTTTCCAGACCATTCTTGAACAACATGAACCTTGACCATCTTGTGTTTTCGCTTAGGTGGAGAATTGTGCTTTGCAAGGCACCAAAATTGCATTACTACAATGCATGATACCTATGTCTTGGGTTGCTTTCCCGCGCATATATCGATATGTCTTGAATAATCGTGACTTTGGGTGTCCTTGGATATCTTCAAGGTGATGGAGGTATGCCGGAGTGTTGTTTATATACTTTTGAGGGGTAAGTGCCCCCTCAACGTTGGCTTTGCTCCCCCCCCCCACAATAATTATAGCTTTTAATATGGTACCCTATGGAGTGTGACCCCCAATCCATGAGTTCTCCCATTGCCTTCATGTACTGTGCTCCCCACCCCTGCACCAATAATCTTCAGAAATTCGTACCCATCGAGAGGCGTTTTAGGCACGCACGTGAAGTTAGCTTCGTATTCATATTCGCATTCAGCGACGAGTTTATGTTCGTTGGAATCACTGGCGGATCTAGCCCACCGGTTTTTGTGGGGGAGGGGGGCAACTTTCGGTTTTCGGCGTCAGCCCCCTCCCCTCCCCCAGTGGCGTACCTAGGAATTGCACCAAGGGAGGGGTCGAACGGATTTGGAGGGTGCCCATTCTCCCACTATTTTTGGTTAAAAGCACCGGATTTCGACCACTATTTGGCAAAGGGGCCCATTAAAAAAAATAAATAATTAATGACAACATAATTTCCTGTGTAGGGGCCCCAACCTAGCTCCACCGATTTCTATGTTACCGGATTTTTGTTCTTGTTTACCAACACGTTCACGTTCACGTTCAACGTCTTGTACCACGTCAACGTTCGTGCACGTGTACACACTGGCGGATCCGATTTTGTCAACTCTTGCTGTAAGCAGAACTTGAGCAGCATGGAACCCTCGATGTGTGTCAGAATCTACTATGCTACCATACTGGCTTCCAAACAATTATACAAAATTACTTTAAAATTGGAGATTCTTTCATCCAGACGCTATTTTTTAATCCCGGCAAAGGTTACTGCACTTTAATTTAGCTGACTTCTGTTGGTTTCGGGGGGCCAAAAGACACTATGCCCCCCCCCTTTTAAGCGCTTCGGGGGGGGAGGCATGGCCGGAATGGCCCCTCCCTGGATCCGCCAGTGGTTGGAATTCATTACCACAAATGCTTTTGCCTGTATTGAACACGCTAGAAGCAACTCCTGTTTCACATGACCACTGTCAAGGTCCAATGCAAACCGGTTATTCAATTGTCTCACATTTTTCGTTTTCGCCCGAATCTGCCCAAATCTGGCACAAAGCGATAGCTAATGGTGACCCATAGAGTAACATTTTAAACCGGGACATGTCACGGTCAAGATCAAAGGCGAATTTAGTTCGTTGATTGCCTCGCGTTTCGTCGCTATGGCTTCAATTTGGATCAAGTGAGTATAATTCGACGCGGCTTGTTGGGTGGTATTAGAAAGCTAAGAAATCGAACCATTATCAAAGGTCAAAGGTCAAGACGATTTCTTCGGTCACCTTTATTTTTTTTCTTCGCCCAAGCCTACCCACATATAGTATCAAGCAATAGCCCGTGGTTAATCTCGAGTAACATTTCAAGCCGGGGCACGCCAATGTCAAACCGCAAGGTCATTGTTGGTGTGATTTTTTCGAAGTCCACGCGTTTCGTTGCTATGGCTTCAATTTCCATCAAGTGGGTGTCATTCATTTGCGCAGTCAGGATTTCCCTACAGGGGGCCGGCCAAGAAAAGATGAGTCGAAACGGAAAAAGCTTCCGGTGCGCCGAGAACTTAGGGTTTTGCATGTTGAGAATATCCAAATTTCTCACTTAATGTATTTTACTTGATGGTACTAAGAGGGGGGGGGGGCAGGCCCCCTTGGGTGTACCTTTGATCAATCGACATGCCGTGAGATACTCTAGCAGAATGTACAGAAATCAAGTTAATTTTCAAGGTCAAAGGTGAAACTGATTTTTCGGTCGTCGCGCATTTTTTCATGTTTGTCCTAACCTACCCAAATTTGGCATCAAGCGATAGCCCGTAGTGAACCCTCGAGCAACATTTCAAACCGGGACAGGTCGATGTCCATCCTCAAGGTCAAAGGTTAGTTTGAATTGTTCGCTGTCTTCTCGCTTCATCGCCATGGCTTCAATTTGTATCAAGTGGGTGTCATTCAACGTGGTTTGCCGTGCGGTAACAGAAAGTCGAGAAATCGAAACTATTTCTGAGGTATCCAAGGTCCGGTGTGTGTGCAATGATTGAGTGTAATATTGTGGTAGGAGGAGCAAATAATCATTTTTTGTTTGCAGCTATTGTGATGGCAGGCACTCATATTCTATTTCACTAGTAGCTCCCCCAAGAAATCCGCCATAACCTGTTGCGACGACACTCTCATTGCTGGCTTTTAATTTGCATTGCCACATTGCTGTTTCGGACATATAAAATATCCAAACGTTTTTGTTTCAGGTCGTTCGCTTTCTTATTAATGGTTCAACGAAAGCTGTCAAATTTGCACAATTTTATAACCAGTCGGAGTTCATAACCACGCGAGAACTTGAAATCAGGGGTCGATCCAGGAATTGTCATGGGAGAGCACTTGTCTGAAGGGGTATCATTTCTTTGTAGGGGCGCCATTGCGAAAGTAGCTGGAGAGGCACTTCTGGCTGATACAATTCCTAGAGGGGAAGGGGTGCACTCGGGCCTTCCCGGAGGGTCGCTTTTCCTTCCAAGGGGCACCTTTTTCTCTCAGAAGGCGCCTCGGGCTGAAAACTTTGAGGGGGTGAACTCGAACCTTCTTGGAGGGGCGCCTTTTCCCAGCCGAAGGAATGTCACCTACCATGGGAGGGGAGGGGGCGGGGGTACATGCGCCCAGTGCCATGACCCTGCATACGCTTGCTCCTAGTTGTTAGTGCAATAAAATGTGTTCCCGTAAAACAGGAGGAAGGCATGGGAACTTTTTGTCCACGAAATATTATATTTAACAACGGCAAATATGAAAACCAGACCTTCAAAATGAAGTGGCTGAAATCCTGGGATTTTTTTAGTGGAGGAGGGGGAGGTTGCCTCTCTATCCAGCCAAAACTTTCCCGAACCCCTGGTTTGTCCCCCCCCCCCCCATTTCAAAGCCGTGGCTACACCCGTGTATGCAGGCACCACGCTAGCGTGCTTGCTATCACGGCGCTAAATCAGACTCGATCTGACCCTGACCTGCCAGACCCAGCCTGATCTGTGTAGATTCAAGCCCAGGCGACCCCATCTCACCCAGCCTGGCCTGTGCCCACCCAACTCCAAGTGACCCCATTTCACCCAGCCTGGCCTGTGTCCACCCAACTCCAAGTGACCCCATTTCACCCAGCCTGGCCTGTGTTGACCAAACCTCAGGCGACGGCGACCCCATCTTAACCAGCCTGGTCTTTGTCCACCAAACCCCAGGCAACCACCACATCACCCAGCCTGGCCTATGTCCACCCGACCTCAGACGACCCCACCTCACCCAACCTGACCTATGTCCACCTAACCTCAGGCTATTCCACCTCATCCAATCTGGCCTATGTCGACCCCACCTCACCAGCCTGGCCTGTGTCGACCCCACCTCACCAGCCTGGTCTGTGTCGACCCCACCTCACCCAGCCTGGCCTATGTCGATCCACCCTCAGACGACTGCACCTCACCAAACCAGACACAATGTAATGATCCGCCCCGACCCGATCCAATCCGACTGAGGTCAGCTGTGGTGTGTTCTGCTGAGGTCAGCTGTGGTGTGTTCTGCTGAGGTCAGCTGTGGTGTGTTCCACTGAGGTCAGCTGTGGTGTGTTCTACTGAGGTCAGCTGTGGTGTGTTCTACTGAGGTCAGCTGTGGTGTGTTCTACTGAGGTCAGCTGTGGTGTGTTCTACTGAGGTCAGCTGTGGTGTGTTCTGCTGAGGTCAGCTGTGGTGTGTTCTACTGAGGTCAGCTGTGGTGTGTTCTACTGAGGTCAGCTGTGGTGTGTTCTACTGAGGTCGGCTGTGGTGTGTTCTTCTGAGGTCAGCTGTGGTGAGTTCTTCTCAGGTCAGCTGTGGTGTGTTCTGCTGAGGTCAGCTGTGGTGAGTTTTTCTCAGGTCAGCTGTGGTGTGTTCTGCTGAGGTTAGCTGTGATGTGTTCTACTGAGGTCAGCTGTGGTATGTTCTGCTGAGGTCAGCTGTGGTGTGTTCTACTGAGGTCAGCTGTGGTGTGTTCTGCTGAGGTCACCTGAGGTGTGTTCTCCTGAGGTCAGCTGTGGTGTGTTCTGCTGAGGTCAGCTGTGGTGTGTTCTGCTGAGGTCAGCTGTGGTGTGTTCTGCTGAGGTCAGCTGTGGTGTGTTCTGCTGAGGTCAGCTATGGTGTGTTCAGTGAGGTCAGCTGTGGTGTGTTCTGCTGAGGTCAGCTGTGATTTGTTCTGTTGAGGTCAGCTGTGTGCTGCAGTGGGGTCAGAGGACCGCTTCCCCAATCTGTTCCAGAGTACCCACCTGTGTACCGAATCTGGGCCAGCCAGACCCGGCTGACCCTACATCGCCACCCAGTATTCAGTGGCCTCCCGCTCCACGGCGGAGGTTCGTCCAATGACCACCCGGTAGAATGAACTCTACCGGTTTCGGCAGCGGTTGTGGGTAGCCGCTGAGGCCGCCGAGGCTGGTGCCGCTCAGTCTCGAGGTGTGCACGAGGTTGGTGGGTGGGCGTGTGGCAGAGCGTGTGGGCCGCATACGTCGGACAACGCCGCTGGTCTGACGAGTGTCCTGCAGCGCCGGCGGGCAGCCCACCGACTCGACCAGGTCGACTCTTCGCCACTGGTGACTGGACTCGGACGACGTACAGGTCGGTTACCGCTGCCGACACGGTACAGCTGGCAGCCACTTCCACCTGATCCAGGGGTGGATACAGGGAGTGGAAGCACTGGGGAACACGATCCCCTTTTGGTAGGTGGCGCCCCTCCGGCCGGGAAAAAGCGTACATCCAGAAAGGCTTGAGCACATCCCTGCCCCCCCCACAGTTGTACGCATTTCTCTTTCTCAGTGAGACGAGCGGCTCGGAGAGGAATAGGCGCCCTCTTGGAAGGAAAATACGTCCCGTTCAGTATGCTCGAGTGCACCCCTCTCCTCCCGCCTAACGGAGTTTTCAGGCCCGGGCTCCAGATACCTTCGCATTGGTGGCCTTCGAAAGAAATGGCGCCCCTCCAGACAAGTGCCACCTTCCCGTATGACAACTACTGGATCCGCAGGGGCAGATCCGTTGCCCTCATTAACAGAGTCAATTTAGGACGGACGAACGCAGACGCCGATTGCTTGGGATGGGGGATGGCCACCAGTTTGAAACGGTGCATATCCCACGAGTAAAGCGAAGTCCATGAGATATTTGTTTTATGAAACGTATTATAATATGTTAGTCATTCTAAATTTATTCTGTCCATCCAACGACCATCCATGTTGCAGGTTATTGTTAAAGACCTGTAGGGCCTGATGCTATGTGCAGCCCACTAGACGCCGCAGGGACGAATCCGAGTATATTGACATGTGTGGGGCTAAGGGGAGGGTATGGTACTCGTCTGGGGGCGCAATTTCCCCGGAGGGCGCCACTGATTAAGATGTATTCCCATTAATTGAGGTGTACTCGAGTGACGCTGGAGAGGCACCTTCGGCTGAAAATTCAAGGGTGTGTGATGCACTGGAATGTTCTGGCTGGGCGCCTTTTCCCGTCAGAGGGAAAAGTCAGTCTTAGTCAGACGAGCGCCACATCTTTATGGGGCGAGCACATGCTCCCTGTGCCCCCACCCCTACCTCCCACCCCCTGGATCCGCCCATGTGACGCCGTTTAATAACATGATGAGAGCGAGCTGTAATGCAGCTTCTTTCAAAGCTCTATAAACAGACTAAAGCTTTCTGACCTGAATGCAGCGGTGTGGCTACAGGAAAGCAAGTTTCTAGAACAGTGAGGCGCTAAAATTTCAGAAATTTGTCTATCTATTATGGGATATTACCCATCTCTATTGTTCTCCATGATGGAAAACTTTTGCCCCCTCCAACAACGTTTGTTTACTCGTTGCCTCTGCCCAAGCAAATATGCCTTATACTTATTAATTAATTGATCGGAAACCGAAACATACCATGAGGTGTCATCCAATATGATAATTTTGCGCTGGCTTCCCTCGATCACGGTATGAAGGGCAGCATGCAATATTGCTGAATAGCTGCACAGAGTGAAACACAGCAACTCAATCTTTCTACATCCTCTTTCCTGAAGTAAGTATGTTCCCACTAGTATCATTTCTTAGGTAGTCTCACTATACCCTATATAAAATCAAATTTATCTGCCCACTTTCCGTACGATTATAATTTGTGGCGAATCGCAGTCGCTGTCGTTAGATCAACACTTTGTATCATATATAATTCCGGGCAACATTATTTGAGGTGCAAAATTCACCTCCCCTCTTTCCCTTTGAAAATATCCCTCTGTGCAGAGGCGCATCTGAGAGGCGGGGTTCAACCCCCTCTTAGCAAAGAAAATACACTAGATTAACAAGAAATATTGGGATTTGGGCAACGCCAAACGAGGACGCTTTCGGCGCTCTTTGCGCACCGAAAGCGTCCTCGTTTGCATAAAAACGCAGCGCAAGCAAGCATGGAGTTCGATGACCGCTGCCTCCCTCGCCAAACCCACATCAGCTGCTGATGAAACGATTTTCAGCAGTCAGCAGCACACCGTTCACTGGTGACGTCAGGCAGCCAGGTGCGGCGGCTTTTCACTGACCCGTTGCCCCTCACTGGTGGTGACAAAACCCACCGACTACCGTGCATTGGCACCTGGATCCTGACCAGGAACGGTAGCGCAACGGCTAGAATCTCATCAAGGCAAGTGCCGCCGGTACATGGCAAAACCCGGCGTTCTAAGTTTCGAGACATTGGTGGTGGGTGAGGGAGGTGAGGAATACACCCGCGTTCAAGGGCGTGGGAACCGGGAGGGAGTGGGGGAGAGCAGAGAAGGCCGTGACCCCCCCCATTTGGTTGAGTTTAGCATTTGACGCTATGGGTGTTGCATGGAAAGAATCGACTTCGAATTGGCTCTATACAGTTGCCGTGACACCGTATGCGTTTACCGACAGCACGATTGTTACCGACAATCGTACTGTCGTACTGTCTAATCGTTAACCGACAGCACGATTGGTTTGCCAGCGTTGCACCAGGCGTGAGGTTGGCGAAGTACAGCAAATGCGGGAAGTCTGCCGCATGCTTGCATGGTTCAGAGATACCATATCGAGGAGTTTACCTTTAAGCAAGTCATGGAAAATATTATATTATACAAGCAAAACTCTTGGAAATTATTCACAAGAAAAATTGAACGGCGTAGTTTTGCTTCATTCAAAGTAACTTAATCTGGCCTCCCTAGTGAAAAAAAATCCCATGGGATTGACATTTATTCTCCATGGGACATATGGGATCCCATATGTTCCATGGAGGAAAACCTGGATTGTCCCATGATACAAAACAAATCCCATTGAAATATACAGAATCCGTGGAAAAACCAGAACAGCCTATCGTATAATTGGGGCAGTTCCGTATAGCGTACCAGAACCCCGTCACGACTTTTAGGTCCCCGATCCCTCAGGCATCCACGAGGATTCCCATTTTTGGGCAACCGTGCCTTTAACATACCGAGTGACTGGTCTTTAGGATATTTCAAGTACGGTATAGCGACCTGCACCCAGACCAACGAATAATTAATTAAGAGCTTAATCAGTCATGCAGACACTCAATATGTCAGGTAAAATACGTGGTTCTGAAACAGCCAGAACAATGGCTCGAACGGCATTGACAATCTTCACAATGGAGGATCAGTCATCAGACCAATCATCAGCTGACGCTACTTCGATCATCGCTGTGCGATTGGCAGTTGGGCGGCGGCCGGCCTGTTTGAATCCTTTTGTGTCAGGTCCACACGGGGTAGCCTTCTATCTTACGAACTATTGACGATGGTAACGGTTGTGCGTTTGAGGGCAAGGCAAGAGCCTGAAAAGGGTAGTGGACAATCATTAAGTACACAAAATTGTGATAAACTGTTGTGGGGTGATGTGATAGGCTTATAGCGACATTGCAGGATTATTAGTAGTGCTGCCATGTCTGGTTCGGTAGTTGATGTCTAAATGAAATGCTACTGCCGGCTGGAACTGGTGATTTGGAGAGCTGATCATGATTGTGATAGGCAGATAGGTACCTAGGTAAATTTGTAGCTAAAGGTAATTTTCTATTTCTTGGAAACAAAATTTTATAATGCAATGTTCATGAATGTGCTTAACAAGATTGTGATGTCACAACTCATTTCCTCTGCAAATGCATACTTTTCAGTTTGGAGGCAAAATAACACCCATGAAGGGGCTTGGAGTTGGGTAATATAGCATGAAAAGTAATGTTCAAAACCAGGAAAAATGCAACATAACCTAACCTAGCCTAACCTTCCATGCAAGAAAACGTTTTTAATGGAAAGTTTTTGAACATTTTATTCTCGAAATTTTTAAAATTAAAAGCACCTAAACTAAGTTAACTGAACCTAACCGAGCTGTCTTAGAATAATTTTTTTTAAAGCCTGACTTAGGCTAACCTAAACTACCACATACTGCTTTTGAAGAAAAACAAGTTTTTATAAATGAAAAATATCACAAATATTTCTGTTTTTCTGTGCAATATGCAAACACGCAAGAATTTTCGTTTTAATCAAGAAAAAAACTTTATTTTTTCCAAACAAAGGAATAGAAAATCATGAAGAATATCAAAATTTTGATAAATTTCCACAAGAACGAATGGTTTCATCATCTTCATCGTGTTCAGAGACGTGTTTGTACATTTTTATTCCTGGAATGCTATGTCTGGTCTAAAGGAAAAAGTTTAATCCAACCTAATCTAACCAAACCTAACCCTTAATTGTTTGCCTCATGGAGGTAAAATGTCTGCAAAACTTATTTTGTAGATACTTTAAGCAGCAATAATACCCTTTTTACTTTAATTGTTTTTTTTAAAGCAAGAGCTTAGCCTAGGTTAACTTTGTTTTTTTTCTGAAGCTTAGCTTTATTCTTCATTATATATTGCCTGACTTCAAGGCCTACTTTTTGCTATTATTTTGCTTGCCAACTGAAAAGTAAGGAGTATAGCGCCGGGAGTGGCTGAGATGCAACATATTGGCTGACCTTGCAAAAACGCCTGATAAATATACGTCAAATATCGTTTGTTTGTCTTTCAAATATGCGTGGCGTACATCGTTTCATCCTGTTTGCATGAAGGTGTTCTGGGAAGACCAGTGGGGTTTATGCTGGGTCATAAATCCCATCAGGGTCTGGGCTTCCCCACTGGGATTTCTCAGTGGGAATCCCTTGAGAATTCACACTGGGAAAAGTATAAAATCCCGCGGAGACTGTAGGAATCCCATGGTGGATTCCCATATGGAACCGCATGGAATTCCCACACGATTGTCTCATGGGGAATGTTTCATATCCTAACAAGGACAATCCCATGCAATTTGATTGGTCAATCCCATGGGATTTTTTTCTCTCACTAGGGCTAATCGGACCTAACGTGCAGATGTTTGATCACATAAAACCTACGGCTGTTGGATCGCGTAGATACCCTTGCTTCAATAGGTCATGGACGTTCTGCTACATATGTGAGGATTATTTTTAAATTACCCCTGTGCCCTATGGGCTTCAAACATCGCCCGTCATTTCGGGGTTCACAGGCGACAGCCATCCGCTGAGAAAGTTTGGGCCGCGACGGACGCCCGTGATTTCCAGAGGTGCAAAAATGTGTCAATTGGATACCCTCTCTTAATTCCAAAGGCCAGTTTTGCTACCTATCACATGCTGCCCTGCCTAATGCATTAACCTCTTTGTGCTTACATTCCAGCGCACAGTACCGCTACTGAAGATGAAGATCACTACCTAATTACTCTTTGGAGTGCAAACATTGATTTTCCTCAGTCATTGATTTATTGGTGCCAAGAAATATTATTTAGATGCACATAAACGCAATGCATTGTATTTGCGAGGTTTGTATTTGCGAGATTTAACAAACCGATTCCATAAAATGGATTAATATTTGGTTTGTGTCAGAATACAGTCGGATACATTTCACAAACATGAGCAAAAATGAAAGCGGCAAGACAACAGTATACAGGGGAAAACCGAACACGTGAAGTCAATTGGCAAGCTTAACAATGATGCAAAGGTGCAGCATGACAATAAAGATTCAAGATTGTATTGACACACTGGTTATGCTAGAACTGCAATATGTCGACCAATAATGTCAAATCAGTCTGCATACAGAACATACCAATTTGTGTCACAGCACACTTCAGTTGCTAAAAATTAATGTAGATAAAATGTCAATGATGCTAGAACAAGCTGAGGTTGCTAAAACCATAGCATGACAATAAAGCTTCCAAAATTGCATTGCAACACCATGGGTACAGGGAGGAAACAAATGCAGACTCGTCCTGGATCTTTGCCATCTAGAGCATTGTCCTCTCCAAAAAGAAAAATGTCCTCTATTTTCTTGTTTGAAGGCTGAATGGTGCCACATTCACAAAGTGTTGCTTTACTATTTAGCATAAGGATCGCAACTCCCTTGGAAGTCACAGGGTGTTTGATATGCTACAAATAGGAAGGACACCATCCTCCCAGAGTAGGCTTGCTCACAAATTTTCCTCTAAATTGAGGATTCAATAACATACATTAAACACCAAATGATTCATGAGACAACTCTCATGCACATTTTACCGCCATGAAGCAAACAAAGGTGTCAGGTTTGGTTTGGTTAGGTTATGTTTTACTTCGAATTTGAAAAAAAAATAATTGCCTTGAGACAAAAAAAAATAATTTTAAACTTAACTTTCCTTCTTCAAAACTAGATTAGGCTAGGTTAGGTTAGGTTTTTTAGTGAAATTTTTTTAACAGAAAACTGGGTTGAAAATGTTCCTTTTTTAACTTCTTCTCGCATGGAGAATGGATGCATGGATGCAAGATTAGGCTAGGTTATGCCACATTTTTAGAACATTATTTTGTATGACATATTATAAAACTACAAACCCATTTTGGTGTTATTTTTCCTGCCAAATGAAAAGTATGCATTTCCAGAAGATATGTGTGGCCACTTCATGTTAACCACATCCATAAACATTGCATTAGAAAAAGGAATTCCAAGAATTACAAAATTACCTTCAAGTACAAATTTACCCAGCCAAGTTCCTCGGCATTTCTGAATGCCCCTTTGAAATGCATGCTATTTCTTTTTAGTTTGCTGTGTAGGCAGTTCAGGTTCCAAGAACAGTCATATTTTTGGAATCTGGGAAATTTCCATCCTTCCATAAAATGAGTCCTGGACATTAACCATGTAACACCGATGACCCACAATGGCATGATGGGATGTATATTTTTGGAATAATTGCATGATTGACATGAGTTAAATTTTGCAAGAAAATGGTTTCATTTAGATCTTGGAATCATGGAATTGTGAATGTTTTTTAGATAATCGGACATAAACTTGGAGATCATATTTTACCTCGTGTTTGTAATATTCGAAACTGTATTTTGAATATTACAGTCGGTTTTGACATTTCATGACATATCAATAATCTTGAACTCTGCCAAACACATGCATGGCTTAACAATCGCTAGAGAAGGAGGCCATGGTGTTCATGACGAGATTATGTTCTGGATGCTGTAAATCCTCGACCAAGCTGTTTTTCTAATCATGACCAGGACTCCAATGAACCCTAAAGTCCCTTGCTACTCACAAACAGGTACATGCGCAAAATCAGAGATGAACGCACGTCTCCGACCGCTTTTCCCTCACCCTATCCGTTGGCGGCTGACAAGGAGTAATCCACGAATGACGCACCTGCGTCATAACTGTTTGATAAATGTTTGCGCCTAATTGATAAATGTTTTGAATGAATTTATTTTTAGAAAGTAGTGAACGAAGTTACTTCTTTTTGTTTTGTATTTATTCCTCACAACATTAAAACATATTTACGTTTGCAAATTTACGCAAGAATTCCTTGTTTCACATCCCAATCATCGAAAACGAATTTATAATGTTCTGTGCACTATATGGCCACCGGCCCGGTTAGTGCGGAAATGAAGTCATGTGTCATAAGAAACACAATTAGTACAAATGTAGAGAATTTGCATTGAAATTTCCGACACAGCAGCTGGAAAATCAAAGCCCAAGATTTATTTTACACAATCATCTTCCACAAAATGTTTCTACATGTTTTATCGACAGACACCTGATATACTTCGTCTTCGGCCAAACGACTCGAGAGGGTGAACGGACCATCGCTTTCTTCAATGGGGTATCCTATCTTGACCATTGCACCAATCAGCTTACGTTTTCCTGGTATTCGACGAATCAGATTTTAGAATGACCCACGGTAAAAGTAATATGCGATGTGGTTTCCCCGGAATGCTGCTACCACAACACGAAGTGGTATCCCAAAATATCTTCTAATCAGAGGCGAATGCAGGGGGTGGGGGAACAGTGGAGGCATGTATCCCCTCCGAATGGAAAGGTGGCTCCCCTCCAGGAAAGCTCGAGTGTACTCGCCCACCTTCCGCTCCAGGTATTTATCAGCCAAAAGCTCCCATTTCGGAAGAAAAGGCGAATAGGCGCGAATAGGCGCCTATTATCCCTAAGACGAATAGGCGCCACTTCAGCATGCTTGAGTGCACCCCTCTCCTGTTCAACGATTTTCTGCCGAATGCGCCGTTCCGGGGACTTTCGCAGTGGTGGCCCTCCGATGAAATGGTGCTACTCCAGACAAGTGCCCCCACCCACTGAAAATTTCTGGATCCACCCCTGCTATAATTTTTCCAAGTTAATACATGCAATTATGGTAAGCATCTTCATTTGCATGACACAGCCATTTTAACACAGTGGGGGCTGCTAATGTTCTCGACAAGCTTGTGCTACCAAGGAGTTGCGTTGTCAGGTCCATCTGCTACCCTCCATGGAGGGTAAGGGGGTACTTTTTGCACCTCTGGTGATTTCGAAGATCGTTGGTTTGTGGTAACTTGGTCGGTAGGGAGTTCGGCTATTGACGGTAATATGGTGGGTTCTAATCCCGCAACCGGCGAGATTTCCGAGTCCACCCGCGACCAATCGGCTTGAGAGTTTGGTGGCGTTGCATAGACTAGTAGTCAATGGGTCGTAAAGGAACTCAAGGTTCTTCTTTTTCATCTTATGCGCACGCACACACGTACACACTCACATGTATAGGGCAGAAATGGACGGAGCAGAAATGGACAGAAATGGACGGATCATTCTGCCCTATGCACGGAGAGCATAGGGCAGAAATGGAAGCATGCTTTTTCCTCTGTACGTTTTACGCGTGCACTACTGGCACTGCATGGCTTGATGCACCGCGTTTTCCAGAATACGGCGGTTATTTTGGCTGTCATGTTTCAACTCGCCAGTATGCACCGCCGGGCTCAATGTAGCCATCCGCACCGGCACAGGCCAAACATCACCACTCGGTGGCAGGCTGGCCAAACCCAATATCGTCCCGCCCCACTAGCGCAACCAGGGGGCCAAGGGGCCATGGCCCCCGAAATTTTTGGGCCCGGTCCGAGCCAGAGGCCCGCGAAGCGGCCCTGGCTCGGGTGGGCCACCCTACTCAGAGCCCTGGCTAGGGGCCCGCGAAGCGGATCTGTGCTCGAATCAGGGGCCCTTTGAACCAACTGAAAATCTGGGGGCCCGTTTTAACCAGGGCCCGCCTCGAACCGGGGCCCATTTTGATTCAGGGGCCCGCATTGAACCAATAGCCCGCTTAGAACCAGGGGCCCGCTTTTACCTGGGGCCCGCCTCGTTTTAGTTTTTACAAACATAGGGGCCCGCTCAAAAGTAAGTGCATGTTTTCCGCAGACTTTTAAAAACATGAGGGGGCCCGCTTGCAAGGGGCCCGCTCTCCAACCGTGGCCCCCGAACTGAAATCCTGGTTGCGCCACTGTCCCCCCTATCTCCGGTTGGGTATCGACATCAACTTCAATCCAGAGTGAATAATGACCACTTACCTGCTGTTCATTGACGTACCTTTATTCAATTTCATCAGAAAAAAAGACATCCTTGGATTTTCTATCCGATATCCTTCATGACACCGCGCTACGCCTCAGTGGTGCGATCATAACGTCCAGTGGATATCCTCCGTTCACGACGAAACAGCGTGGGAGCGGCCATTACTGGCAGCAGTCTCTCCTGAAACGGACAAAGCCGAGTCGCAGATCGCCTTATCTCGGGCCACGGCTGACTGCGGTGATCACCGGGCGGCTATACCGGCCAGACCAGTCGGGTACTGGACAGCTTACCGCTCCGGCCCGCGCCCGCGCCCGCTCCGGCCCGCGCTGCTCCGGCCCGCGCCCGCTCCGGCCCGCCGGCCTGGCCTGAGCAGTGAGCAGTGAACGCAGCGGCAGCCGGGTGCCGGCGGCCGGCGCGGCCTTCCCGCTGCGACACCCACCTGCAGCCGGCTTCATAAACATTGTTTGCGTAGGACGCATTTTAGTGCGCACTATGCATACGCAGCCATGCAGGCGCATGATGACGCAGATTTGGGTTCCATAAAGATTTGCGTACCGACTCAAGAGAGAACTCGCCACTGGCACAGCTGCGTTGGTACGCAATGAGGTACCTCACATGCTGGTGGTGAAATGCTGTCAAGTACGTACTTGTTTGAAGCACGAGTACAATGTAAAGTAAAGATAAATAAAATGAAAAGAACTGTTTCAAGAACATGTTAGGAATAGCCTGCAATAAATGAACAATACTTAGCTGCATCACCTCAAAGAATCAATTCATTAGGAAATTGAACACAAAATTACCACTTCAAGTGATGGGAAAGATAGGCACATGTGGCTTAACTGTTATGATAGCAACCTTCAGAATAGAATGTCAGTCAACGCACAAGCTTGATGCGTTGCTCTTCTTGGAAAATGCGCTATGTTTGGGGCCATCCCATTGGTAGGAAAGGTCGAGGTAAGTCGAGCCTGTTTTTATTTGAGAACGCCTGGAGTGCATGTGGTGAGACAGATTGATTATTTGTGGCCATATTTTGAAAGGGTGATCTTTTGGGCACAAATAATCCGAAGCCTATCTGTTACGAATTAAGGAAAATAAAACATTTATAAGTCAATAAAAAAATACTTCAAACCTTTTGTTGGCTCAGCAGATATCTACCGCTCTCCTCAAGAAGCCTACCAAAGCCTACCCCGTCCAACAAGAAAAAAAAAGAAGAGATTTTCTTCGAAGTGTCGGCAAGGGGCTTATAATAAGTTCTCATGTCATCGTATAGGTGAGGTAATGGGGTGCCTATACTTCCTGGAGGCTGAACTAACCTCACTTTCTCCCTACTCACTTGCCTTTATGAAAGAGAAAATGTGTAACGAGTACTTTTTTTCGTCTTTTATTTGCGTACTACGCAGATAATTATCATCAGTACGTGGCGTATTTGCGTAGTAGGACAAGTCTCTATGAAACTGAACATACTTACTACATCGAAAAATATGCGTACAGTACGCAAAAACACCCTACGAAACGCAAATATTTCTTAATGAAACCGGGCCCTGGGTCGGCGCTCTCACGCTGGCGACCTCTGCCGCCTCCGTTCCGGAGATATCAGCTGGCTGCTGCGGGACCGCTCCGCCTGGTACGATGGCGGCAGCCAGGTGCCGGCGGCCGGCGGCCGGCGGCGCGGTGTGGCTTTCCCGCTGCCACACGGACCTGGGCCTCCGCTCGCGCTGACGTCCTCTGACGCCTCCGTTCCGGAGATACCAGCTGGCTATTGCGGGACGGCTTGAAACTCGTGTTCTATTGTGTATCGTACTGCGCATTCGTACTTTGCGTGTCGTATTCGTACTTTGCGCTTCGTATTCGTGCCTTGTATGTCGTATATCGTATTATATATTATTATGGTATATTGTATATCGTAAGGTTGTTATCATATTTTTAAAGTACTAACCCCTCACTAGATCCCGAGCACTCCAAATCACATCACAAACTCAGTTTGCGCCTCGTCTGCAGTTGTGTACATTGTTTAACGTCGGCGCAATTATTGCGTACGGTGCGCAGGTGCAGCTGCGGACGACGCGCACCTGCAGAAACGCAGACATGCGCCCTGACATGCGTCTGGCAGAAGTGCAGACATGCGTCCCACGTCTGGCAGAAATGCAGATGCAGACGTTGCGTACTTATGGCACGTCTGCACCGTCTGCACCCGCCGGACGGTCCTGTGGTGTCTTGCACAATACTGCGGCAGCGTCCGTAAAGAATGAGCAGGCCTGTTCTTGCGAAGCTGATATCCCAAGTTACGAAAGCTACTGGTCAACGTTCAAAGTTAATGTACTTAGAAAGCATCGACAGTTGTTCTTAAAATTATATGGGACAAAAATTACTGCAACAGAAGTCGTGCGGCGAATATCCAACCCGGCTGAAACGGTGAGCAATCACTGGCCATCATGGAGTGGAGTGGATCGCTCCAGATGTGATGCTGATTTGTCGAACTAGTGGAACACTGCTCCGCCTGACTCCGCTGGTGGATCTACGGGGTATAGGGTCAATGCCCCCTCGAAGAGGCCGATTTTTGCCGAAAATGTATTAAAATGACATGTTGTCGAAATCCAATAACATTTAACCAGATCAGTATTGTCCTAAGCGAACCAGATGTATGTCAGCTGTTCAAACCTAATGAGGTTTTCAAAATCAGATGTATTCTTTGAAATCATCCCGGTCCCCAATCGGTCCATAACCAGGCTTCCGGATCCGCCCCGCCTGGATCCACGGCCAATTCAACTTTGACGCCACATGCTGCGCTATTAAATTATGCATGGATAGCCAGAAAAGTCAGTGCATGAGGAACGTTCTCAGTCATCACACGATGTCACCGTTCTCAGTCACCGCATGGATCCTTGGCAGGCGGTGTGCACGTTCACCATGTGTGACGACTTGTGACGGGCCAACCACCCGGTCCGGCCGGTCCGGTCCGCCTGGCGGTGCCATCTCTGAGCCACTCACGACACGGGCAGGAGGCGGGACGAGGCAGAGGGCAGGAGGAGCAGAGCAGGAAAGGTAACGACCAGAGCAGGGTCAGTGGGTCGCTGTTGTTCCTGGATAGCACGCTCGTCAGACCGATCAGCTTGGTCAGCTGACTCAGTGTCAGCTGACTGTCGATGTGACTGAGTTGTCTCAGCCAGCTGACGTCTGGTGCGACTGAGCTGTCTTAGTCAGCTGACTGTCGGTGCGACTGAGCCGTCTCAGTCAGCTGACTGTCGGTGTGGCTGAGCCGTCTCAGTCAGCTGACTGTCGATGTGACTGAGTTGTCTCAAAGCTGACTGTCGGTGCGACTGAGCCGTCTCAGACAGCTGACTGTCGGTGTGGCCGAGCCGGCGGCACGGAGGTGTGGAGCGTGACACGAGCGGCCGCGGTGACCCTGCCTGGCAGGCACGTACCGCGCCGCTGGCGTGACGTGACGTGACGTGACGTGACGTGACGTCTGCGGGCGGCGGGCGGCTCCCACGGCTGTGTGGTCGCGCTGCCGGTGTACCGTTGGTGATGTCTGTGCAGCCGGCGGCGGCGGCCGGCCGCCGCCAGCCGGTCACCTGGCCAACAGTGCCGGCGCCGGTCACGGTATATGGGTCAGACGGCCTGGTCAGCTGGCGCCGTCTCGGTCAAGCCTCGACCGAACCTCGGCCGGCCGCCGCTCATCACAGAGGCGACCACACAAAAACGCCGCTCAGCCGCCAGCCAGCGTCACTGCTGTCGGCCCACGGAGGTGGGCGCCGCCGCGGCCGGCTACCAGCGTACACTACCGCACACTACCGCACACTACCGCACACTACCGTACACTACCGCACACTACCGCACAATATAAAATACCCCACAATACCGGGTACTACCGCACATTGCCGGGCACTAACGCACACTACCACACATTATCACACAAAGCTGCACACTGCCGGATACTACCGCGTATTGCCGGATACTACCGTACACTACCACCTACTGTCGGGTACTATCGCACACTGCCGCACACTATCACGCACGATTGTACACTATCGCACACTACCGGGTACTACCGCACGCTACCGCACACTACTGCACACTATCGCACACTACTGTACACTATCGCACACTATTGCACATTTCACAACACTATCGCACACTATAGGGCACAAGCGCATACTGCTGCACACTGTTGGACATTGTTACACACTACCGGACACTGCCGGGTACTATCGCACACTACCGCACAACACCGCATAATGCTGCGCACTACCAGATAATACCGCACATAGCCTGGTACTACTGCACACTACCGCACACTGTCGCACACTACCGGATACTACCAGGTAGCTGCGAATGTCATTGGGCTTTGCGTCGCACTTCTCTGTTGACTGGGCATTGACTGAGGTTATATACACATCGTGTTATACACATCGCTGTCGTTTTCCTTAAATAACTCGAAATATAAGTAGCAGTGTTTTCAACCTTGCAGTGCCCATCCAGCAGCCCATTCTATACCTCGCTTGATTGTTTTCCGAAATCATGCTAAGTCGTTATTGATGGCGTTATCGGAGCACCCCGAAAAATACTATGATTTCGATAAAAACGCACCAATCAGAAATGAAGTGTGTTGTAGTGCGGTGATCTCGATTGCTTGACCAAACGTTTTCACCGAGATATCTGCAGAGGAATTGTCATCTGCTGCGCGAAATAGCACTGTGCTGTCGCCCATCGTTTTCCGATCGTGGTGACAAGACTTCCCTGGGGCGGTGACGCCAGAACCCGTCTGGGGTGGTCGCGCCAAAACTCGCCTGGGGTGGTGGCGCCAAAGCTCGCCTGGTGTGGTGGCGCCAAAACTCGCCCGGGGTGGTGGCGCCAAAATTCGTTCGGGGTGGGGCGCCAAAGCTCGCCTGGTGTAGCGGCGCCAAAACTCGCCCGGGGTGGTGGCGCCAAAAACTCGCCTGGGCTGGTGGCGCCAAGGCTCGCCCGGGCTGGTGGCGCCAAAAACTCGCCTGTAGTGGCACTGTCCGATCCAGCATTGCGATAGCTAAGGATCCGACGCGGATTTGGATGGTGAGGATTTTTAATGTTGACGATGTGTATGTGGGCACAATGTGTGTTCAAGCGTAGCTTCGATGCAGATCTCACTTTGCCAACAATAAAAATAAAATAAACATGGTGGCTAAGGTTAGTGTCACGCAATTTAATGGAGGCTAAGCTCAGTGTTTCGTGATATAATGTTGTGCAAACTCAGTGTCATCTTAACATAATGTTGGCAAAGCTTAGTGTCATCTAATATAATGTTGGCTAAGCCTAGTGCCGTGTAATATAATGGTGGTAAAGCTCAGACCTTATCGCAATCTGGTCGGCAGCTTCTCTTCCAAGCGTGCGTTGTCATTGGCTAAATTCCATGTTGTAAGTTAAGTTACTTGAAGTATGTATGTCGAACTAGCTCATTCGAAACTGACTGAAAGTTCGCTTCAAGGAAGTTAATTAAGCATATGACGTCATTTTTAGCAGCTAGGTGATCTTCCTCAAAATGAGAGCAACACTGCCGCACGTGGTCAAGCGGTCAGCTCAATCATTGGCGAAGGTGATAGAGTGTCCAGGGGTCCAGAGCGCAATGACATTGAGGTGTTTGCTGTCCACTTAGCGCGATATACAGCTTTTTAGCTTTGGCTATATTGTTTCACTTTTCTCACTCTTCGGGTTTGTAGCAGTGTCATGATTGAACAATTGCTTGGAATATATCAAGTGATCCGAAACACATCTTGGCGTTATGGGTACGAATTAATCGCATTCCGTACAGTTCGGAGAACGTTGAAAGGAAACAACTAAAAATGCAAATGTGTACAAAAACTAACTACAAATGCAACGAAGAAACGAAATGCCTACACGCGGATGAGACTGACATTTGCATTTTTAATAGCACACATGAGACGACAATCCACGTTGACATGTCTTCTTCGCGCAAGCAGCATCGCATTCGTGCTTCCCCACCTCTCGATCATTTACTTACACACACTCACCCAACCACATGCATCCCTCCAATCGCCTTCCCCCAGACACACATGTGCCAAATACCTACAAATGTACATGCGTGCATGCATGCATGCGAATGTGCCCGCCGCGAAGTAGGTGCTTCAGGTGGTGGGCGTTAGATGACGAGCCGGCGCAGTGCCATCGTGCTGGAGACTGCAACGCTTCAGTGCACCCTTTAGAGGAGCATGCCACTCATGTATAAGCCAGTGTCAGATCCAGGGAGGGAGCGGACACTGGGGACCCCCCCTGATAGAGACGTAGCTCGCCTTCGACTGGAAAAAATGTTACCCTTCATGAGGCTCGAGTGCACTCTCCCTCCTTCCCCCCTCTCCGGGAATTTGTCAGCCGATAGCGTCCCTCAGAGTAAAAAAGGCACCGTTCCCCTTCTCCGGAGAAATAGCTTCCCTCCAGAACGCGTGCCCCCGATGACGACACCTCGATACACCCCTGGTAGAGGCTACTGGATTTCCTGTTTATGTATGGTGTCCTTTCTTTTCAACACTTGCAACACCCAGATTTGGAAAGTCCTTTGGAGGCTAGTGGTCACCTTAAGGAACACCTGAGTATTAGTGGAGTATTTGAGAGAAGGCGTCCTTTCCAAATAATTTGCTGGAGAGCCTTGGGAAAAATTTGATGTTTTCGTAAAAACTAGCATGCTCCCTACCAAAATCATTTTGAACCCTTGATGTTAGTAGCCATCCTTGATACTTAAATTTAGCAACCAACACGCGAGGTGGGGGTGACAGCTTACCTTTTCACCGCCTGTTCCCCGTCTGCGCCGCTGTTCCAGGTGATGCTGTAGTCACACCAGTGCAGAGTGCACGATCCTGTGGTAACAAGACCTGGTGCTGGACGTCTGTCCTGTTCACTCACCTGCAGCGTTGGAACATGTCCCCGTGGCTCAACATTCTCTCCCTTGTTCCCGTTTGCTTACTCATTTTGCATACAAATGAAAAATATGGCTTCACGGCAGACACACAATTGAACCTGCGAATATGATGGGATCAGTCGCAGTGCTACTCAGTTACCCAGCGATGTCGCGGCGGTGACCGACTCTGCTGTGGTGTGGCGGTGACTGACTCGGCTACCCCAGCTGTGGTGTGGCGGTGACTGACTCGGTTACCCCAGCTGTGGTGTGGCGGTGACTGACTCGGTTACCCCAGCTGTGGTGTGGCGGTGACTGACTCGGTTACCCCAGCTGTGGTGTGGCGGTGACTGACTCCGCTACCCCGGCTATGGTGTGGCGGTGACTGACTCGGCTACCCCAGCTGTGGTGTGGCGGTGACTGACTCGGTTACCCCAGCTGTGGTGTGGCGGTGACTGACTCCGCTACCCCGGCTATGGTGTGGCGGTGACTGACTCGGTTACCCCAGCTGTGGTGTGGCGGTGACTGACTCGGTTACCCCAGCTGTGGTGTGGCGGTGACTGACTCCGCTACCCCGGCTATGGTGTGGCGGTGACTGACTCGGCTACCCCAGCTGTGGTGTGGCGGTGACTGACTCGGTTACCCCAGCTGTGGTGTGGCGGTGACTGACTCCGCTACCCCGGCTATGGTGTGGCGGTGACTGACTCGGCTACCCCAGCTGTGGTGCGGCGGTGACCGACTCGGCTACCCCAGCTGTGGTGTGGCGGTGACCGACTCGGCTACCCCAGCTGTGGTGTGGCGGTGACCGACTCGGCTACCCCAGCTGTGGTGGTGACCGACTCGTCTACCCCAGCTGTGGTGTGGCGGTGACGGACTCTGCTGTGATGCGGCGGTGACTGACTCGGCTACCCCAGCTGTGGTGTGGCGGTGACTGACTCGGCTACCCCGGCTGTGGTGTGGCGGTGACTGACTCGGCTATCCCGGCTGTGGTGTGGCGGTGACTGACTCGGCTACCCCGGCTGTGGTGTGGCGGTGACCGACTCGTCTACCCCAGCTGTGGCGGGACGGTGATCGACTCCGCTACCCAAGCTGTGGTATGGCGGTTGCTGACTCCGCTACCCGGGCTGTGGTGTGACGGTGACCGGCTCGGCTCTGACCGTCACATGCAGCAGTTGGACAATAGACACCCTGGAGCCCGCGCCACCAACCTAACTGAACGGTTCCGGCCTCTGTTGGGTATTTGCAGACCTGGGCCGAGGCTGCCACTGCGGAACTGGCTGGGCGGCTATATGCTGTTCCTTGGGGTCCAGTTGACGGTTTGGTGGCGACTTGGTGATGATTTCTACTGTCACCGCTAGTCGGCATCGCTTGCGACACTCAGAGTCTGAGCCATGCCTGAGCTCTGCGCACATTCCCAGTCCGGACCTGCGGCATCAACCTGCCGCGTCTGCAAAAACTAGTGACTCTCGTGAACACCGGCTGCCCTTGGCCCAATCTCCCTCTCTCTATTTCTCTTTCTCTCTCTCTCTCTCTCTCTCTCTCTCTCTCTCTCTCTCTCTCTCTCTCTCTCTCTCTCTCTCTCTCTCTCTCTCTCTCTCTCTCTCTCTCTCTCTCTCTCTCTCTCTCTCTCTCTCTCTCTCTCCCCCTCGCCCCTCTGTGACGCCGCCATGGCATCCTCGCCCCATGATGACGCTACCATGGCGCCCTCGCCCCTCGGTGACGCCGACACACTCGCGCTTCAGTCACCCTGCCATCCTCGCCACCATTCCCTTCAATCTGTCGATAACAGCTCGTTCTCTCCCACAATTGCCGTGACAGCACCCGGCTGGCGGCGGCCCCGTCGGCGCTCCGTCCCGATCCCTGTCGTCAGGTACCACCGTCAGGTACCACCGTCAGGTACCACCGTCAGGTACCACCCGGCTGGCGGCGGCCCCGTCAGCGCTCCGTTCCGATCCCTGTCGTCAGGTACCACCGTCAGGTACCACTCGGCGTCACTTTCTCCGCGGCCAGACGAGGCGAGGCGCCGTTCGGCTCCGTGCCCGGCGCCTCGTCCCTGCGCCGTGCTGGGCTCCGCTCCGTCGGCCGAGCGTTACAGTGTCGGCTGGCCCGCTCAGTGGCGTGGCAACTGCTCTCAGGCTGGCGGGCACGGCAGGCGGTGGCGGTCGAGGCTGGTCTCCCAGCTCCATGTGCTCAGTTTGTTCAGGTGCAGCTTCACTGCGCCTAGAGTTGGTTCTCACGAGCGATGGCGAAGCTCGAGCGAGTAGCTACTCCCATATATACGGTACTACTCCCATATATACGGTACTACTCCCATATATACGGTACTAGTCCCATATATACGGTACTAGTCCCATATATACGGTACTAGTCCCATATACACGGAAGTAGTCCCGTGCATATGATACAATAGTTCACCTTAGCAGCCAGGCCCGGCCCAATTCAGCCATCGTGCCTGCGAAATCATAATATAATACCTTTTTTGTTGCAACGCTTCGCGTTCTAATTTACTTACTCCGAGTCAGTTCTTCTTGATTGTTTTTCTGATCTTCTTGTTGATATGTTTTTTTTGCTGCCTGATTGCTGCCCATTTTATCAAAATATTATTCATGAAGTGTTCTTAATCTTTGCCCAAGGAAAGTCTTTCTGGGAGGTATTTCTGCCCGTGGGGCTCGTGAGCAATCCTCCGCAGCGATCCACGGTGCAACGCATCACTTCATGTGCTAATTCTCTCACCAAGAGCCAAATCTACACTTTTATATTTTTTATTTGCCAACTTTCATCACAGTATTCCTCCTGAGCTATTGTCAATGTTTATGCAAAATAAGGAACTTGCGGCAACATTGTCCCGCGCGGGCGGCTGACCATGCATCGCACCGCGGCTGGCGCGCGCCACACTTCCCCGGTGGTAAATGTGTAATGCCCCTGGTTTTTATTCCGAGGTGTCGTGTTCAGGTCCAGGGAATGACGACGCTCTCTAGTCGTTCTTCTAATTCAGCTTCCGGTGATGCAATTTGGTGAGTGTGTCGTATCGAAATTACTTGAACTCTGCCTACATGCTTGAAGGTGCGTGGCTGCAGAAACACTGAAGATAATGCGCCTAGAAGCGATTGATATATGCGGATATTCGACTTCAACCGTGCTTTTACAACTGGCCCTCGCTCGTCCAGCGATCCAATAGGCGCCTTTGTATCGATGGGATTGCCATTGGGTCATGTTTCATCTCCGAAATCTGACACCCATAACAAACACACCATACTGCTTAGAATGCACGAACATGGGCCCAGATGTTCGGTAGGCATGCCTGCATTCCAATGTATAGATGGGAGGCCGGCTGCCCCTCTGGCCCTGGCCATCGTACGTCGATGGAATCTGGTCACGGGAGCGATGCGCTCGCATCAATTCGGCGTCACTACGCTGTGGCTCCAACTGCGGCGTGGACACCGAGCGTCGCCACAGTCACCGCCAGAGAAACGCCACGGTCGGCTCGCGTCCAACACGGCCTGCACCAGCCACACTACAACAGCGGCACACCACTGACGCGTCCAACACTGCCTGCACCAGCCACACTGCAACAGCGGCACACCACTGACGCGTCCAACACGGCCTGCACCAGCCACACTGCACCAGTGACGCACCACTGACGCGTCCAACACGGCCTGCACCAGCCACACTGCACCAGTGACGCACCACTGACGCGTCCAACACGGCCTGCACCAGCCACACTGCACCAGTGACGCACCACTGACACGTCCAACACGGCCTGCACCAGCCACACTGCAACAGCGGCACACTACTGACGCGTCCAACACTGCCTGCACCAGCCACACTGCACCAGTGACGCACCACTGACGCGTCCAACACGGCCTGCACCAGCCACACTGCAACAGCGGCACACCACTGACGCGTCCAACACGGCCTGCACCAGCCACACTGCAACAGCGGCACACCACTGACGCGTCCAACACGGCCTGCACCAGCCACACTGCACCACGGCAGCGGCGCGTCCAACACGGCCTGCACCAGCCACACTGCACCAGTGACGCACCACTGACGCGTCCAACACGGCCTGCACCAGCCACACTACAACAGCGGCACACCACTGACGCGTCCAACACGGCCTGCACCAGCCACACTGCAACAGCGGCACACCACTGACGCGTCCAACACGGCCTGCACCAGCCACACTGCAACAGCGGCACACCACTGACGCGTCCAACACGGCCTGCACCAGCCACACTACAACAGCGGCACACCACTGACGCGTCCAACACGGCCTGCACCAGCCACACTGCAACAGCGGCACACTACTGACGCGTCCAACACGGCCTGCACCAGCCACACTACAACAGCGGCACACCACTGACGCGTCCAACACGGCCTGCACCAGCCACACTGCAACAGCGGCACACCACTGACGCGTCCAACACGGCCTGCACCAGCCACACTGCAACAGCGGCACACCACTGACGCGTCCAACACGGCCTGCACCAGCCACACTACAACAGCGGCACACCACTGACGCGTCCAACACGGCCTGCACCAGCCACACTGCAACAGCGGCACACCACTGACGCGTCCAACACGGCCTGCACCAGCCACACTGCAACAGCGGCACACCACTGACGCGTCCAACACGGCCTGCACCAGCCACACTGCACCAGTGACGCACCACTGACGCGTCCAACACGGCCTGCACCAGCCACACTGCAACAGCGGCACACCACTGACGCGTCCAACACGGCCTGCACCAGCCACACTGCAACAGCGGCACACTACTGACGCGTCCAACACGGCCTGCACCAGCCACACTACAACAGCGGCACACCACTGACGCGTCCAACACGGCCTGCACCAGCCACACTACAACAGCGGCACACCACTGACGCGTCCAACACGGCCTGCACCAACCACACTGCAACAGCGGCACACTACTGACGCGTCCAACACGGCCTGCACCAGCCACACTACAACAGCGGCACACCACTGACGCGTCCAACACTGGCCTGCACCAGCCACACTGCAACAGCGGCACACCACTGACGCGTCCAACACGGCCTGCACCAGCCACACTGCAACAGCGGCACACCACTGACGCGTCCAACACGGCCTGCACCAGCCACACTGCACCAGTGACGCACCACTGACGCGTCCAACACGGCCTGCACCAGCCACACTGCAACAGCGGCACACCACTGACGCGTCCAACACGGCCTGCACCAGCCACACTACAACAGCGGCACACCACTGACGCGTCCAACACGGCCTGCACCAGCCACACTGCACCAGTGACGCACCACTGACGCGTCCAACACGGCCTGCACCAGCCACACTGCAACAGCGGCACACCACTGACGCGTCCAACACGGCCTGCACCAACCACACTGCAACAGCGGCACACCACTGACGCGTCCAACACGGCCTGCACCAGCCACACTGCAACAGCGGCACACCACTGACGCGTCCAACACGGCCTGCACCAGCCACACTACAACAGCGGCACACTACTGACGCGTCCAACACGGCCTGCACCAGCCACACTGCACCAGTGACGCACCACTGACGCGTCCAACACGGCCTGCACCAGCCACACTGCAACAGCGGCACACTACTGACGCGTCCAACACGGCCTGCACCAGCCACACTGCAACAGCGGCACACCACTGACGCGTCCAACACGGCCTGCACCAGCCACACTACAACAGCGGCACACCACTGACGCGTCCAACACGGCCTGCACCAGCCACACTGCAACAGCGGCACACCACTGACGCGTCCAACACGGCCTGCACCAACCACACTACAACAGCGGCACACCACTGACGCGTCCAACACTGCCTGCACCAGCCACACTGCAACAGCGGCACACCACTGACGCGTCCAACACTGCCTGCACCAGCCACACTGCAACAGCGGCACACTACTGACGCGTCCAACACGGCCTGCACCAACCACACTGCAACAGCGGCACACCACTGACGCGTCCAACACGGCCTGCACCAGCCACACTGCACCAGTGACGCACCACTGACGCGTCCAACACGGCCTGCACCAGCCACACTGCACCAGTGACGCACCACTGACGCGTCCAACACGGCCTGCACCAGCCACACTACAACAGCGGCACACCACTGACGCGTCCAACACGGCCTGCACCAGCCACACTACAACAGCGGCACACCACTGACGCGTCCAACACGGCCTACACCAGCCACACTACAACAGCGGCACACCACTGACGCGTCCAACACGGCCTGCACCAGCCACACTACAACAGCGGCACACCACTGACGCGTCCAACACGGCCTGCACCAACCACACTGCAACAGCGGCACACCACTGACGCGTCCAACACGGCCTGCACCAGCCACACTGCACCAGTGACGCACCACTGACGCGTCCAACACGGCCTGCACCAGCCACACTGCACCAGTGACGCACCACTGACGCGTCCAACACGGCCTGCACCAGCCACACTACAACAGCGGCACACCACTGACGCGTCCAACACGGCCTGCACCAGCCACACTACAACAGCGGCACACCACTGACGCGTCCAACACGGCCTGCACCAGCCACACTACAACAGCGGCACACCACTGACGCGTCCAACACGGCCTGCACCAGCCACACTGCAACAGCGGCACACCACTGACGCGTCCAACACGGCCTGCACCAGCCACACTACAACAGCGGCACACCACTGACGCGTCCAACACTGTTTAGTGACGAACTTGGACGTGTGGTGCGTTACGTTACGCATTCACAATACCTGGTACATGACGGGTCAAAACATTGCGGCACATCTCGACACATCATGCCACAACGACAGTGTCTGGCAGTCATGCCGCAGTGCCTGGCAGTCATGCCACAGCACCTGACAGTCATGCCACAGCATCTGTCAGTCATGCCACAGTGTCTGGCAGTCATGCCACAGTGCCTGGCAGTCATGCCACAGCACCTGGCAATCATGCCACAGCATCTGTCAGTCATACCACAGTGTCTGTCAGTCATACCACAGTGTCTGGCAGTCATGCCACAGTACCTGGCAGTCATGCCACAGCACCTGGCAGTCATGCCACAGCATCTGTCAGTCATACCACAGCATCTGTCAGTCATACCACAGTGTCTGGCAGTCATGCCACAGTACCTGGCAGTCATGCCACAGCACCTGGCAGTCATACCACAGCATCTGTCAGTCATACCACAGTGTCTGGCAGTCATGCCACAGTACCTGGCAGTCATGCCACAGCACCTGGCAGTCATGCCACAGCATCTGTCAGTCATACCACAGCATCTGTCAGTCATACCACAGTGTCTGGCAGTCATGCCACAGTACCTGGCAGTCATGCCACAGCACCTGGCAGTCATGCCACATCATCTGTCAGTCATACCACAGTGTCTGGCAGTCATGCCACAGTGTCTGGCAGTCATGCCACAGTGCCTGGCAGTCATGCCACAGTACCTGACAGTCATGTCACAGCATCTGTCAGTCATACCACAGTGCCTGGCAGTCATGCCACAGTACCTGGCAGTCATGCCACAGCATCTGTCAGTCATACCACAGTGTCTGGCAGTCATGCCACAGTGTCTGGCAGTCATGCCACATTGCCTGGCAGTCATGCCACAGCACCTGGCAGTCATGCCACAGCATCTGTCAGTCATACCACAGTAACTGGCAGTCACGCCGCAGTGTCTGGCAGTCACGCCTCAGTACCTGGCAGTCATACCGCAGTACTTCGAAGCAATGTCATAGTGCCTGGCAGTCATGCCACAGAGCATGGCAGCCATGCCATAGTACCTGGCAGGCATGCAACAGTGCCTGGAAGTCATACCACAAATCCTGGCAGTCATGTCATAGAGCCTGGCGGTCACGCCACAGTGTCTAACAGTCATGTCACAGTGTCTGGCGGTCATGCCACAGTGTCTGACAGTCATGCCACAGTACCTGGCAGTCATGCCACAGTACCTGGCAGTCATGCCACAGCGCCTGACAGTCATGCCACAGTACCTGGCAGTCATGCCACAGAGCCTGGCGGTCATGTCACAGTGTCTGATAGTCATGCCACAGTACCTGGCAGTCATGCCACACAGCCTGGCAGCCATGCCACAGTACCTGGCAAGCATGTCACAGTACCTGTGAGTCACGTCACAGCACCTGACAGTCATGCCGCAGTGCTTGGAAGGCAATGGGTCAGCGCGTCGTGCTACCTCTCGACGCATCACGACCAGGAGAAACTGATGGCAGCGAAACCAGCGGCCGCCGTTTAACAAGTGAAGCAGCACGGCTTTCTAGGGCGCGGCCCATTGCCGAAGCGGTTTGTTGCTGCCAGGTGGGCAGGCAGGGGCGACACCAAGGGTGGTAGGGAGGGGGACGCATTCCCCAAGCAGTTTTAAACTTAGCATTGCGCCATATGCACGTTGCATGGAAAGAATTGAGCCCAAAATAATAATGTACCATCTATACAAAATCGGCTGCGTCGCCGACGTGTCCAGGTATATATTTTAGTAGAGGTCATGCATAGACCTCAGTAAAAGCCAGGCATATATCTCGGTACGGGACTAGCATGGATCTCGGAAGAGGGCAGGCTTGGTCTTCTTGATCTTGGGAGAGGACAGAAATAGATCTCAGTAGAGGGCTAGTATGGATCTTGATAGAGGTCAAGCATATATCTTGATAGAGGGCAGATATATATCTCAGTAAAGGACCAGTAAGGGTCTTGGTAACGGGCAGGCATATATCTTGGTAGAGGACAGATATAGATCTCGGTAGAGGACAGTCGGCGAGCGGACGCGTCACACATCAACAGACGGTGCTGCAGGGTGGGGCACTTCTGAAAAGACGACCCCTCCTATCGTGTTGTATGTGCTCATGGCACCATGTTTGGGGCTCGGCTAAGAACGGACTTCCAAATCGGTAGATGTCACGTCAGATCTGTTGTCAGCGGTCGCAAAAGTCACAGAGGTCACAGGGGTCACGAAAGTCGCCGAGGCACAAGTCAGGATAAACAGTTACGGGAATACGGGTAGCATTTACCATCGTGAGGTTTCATCCCAACTATTCACCAGATAACCCTCGATATAAGAACCTATCGTACACCATACCAAAACGCCATCCCAGGGCGCCGAACCTGCCCATCGCCGAACCTGCCCATCGCCGAACCTGCCCATCGCCGAACCTGCCCATCGCCGAACCTCCCCATCGCCGAACCTGCCCATCGCCGAACCTCCCCATCGCCGAACCTGCCCATCGCCGAACCTGCCCATCGCCGAACCTGCCCATCGCCGAACCTGCCCATCGCCGAACCTGCCCATCGCCGAACCTCCCCATCGCCGAACCTGCCCATCGCCGAACCTCCCCATCGCCGAACCTGCCCATCGCCGAACCTGCCCATCGCCGAACCTCCCCATCGCCGAACCTGCCCATCGCCGAACCTGCCCATCGCCGAACCTGCCCATCGCCGAACCTCCCCATCGCCGAACCTGCCCATCGCCGAACCTCCCCATCGCCGAACCTCCCCATCGCCGAACCTGCCCATCGCCGAACCTCCCCATCGCCGAACCTGCCCATCGCCGAACCTGCCCATCGCCGAACCTGCCCATCGCCGAACCTGCCCATCGCCGAACCTCCCCATCGCCGAACCTGCCCATCGATTCCGAACGGTGTCCGCCTTCCCCGCATCAAATAGCATGGTTCTCAAATAGCATGGTTCTCGCTGAATTCCACAACAGTATGCAATCTGGATGATTACTCAGACAAGTATATAAAGCTTGCATCCCATGGAACCGATATGAAAAGGCTAATTAAAGCCTTGGATCTTGCAGACACTGATGTCGCTGTGCCTACCTTTGGAAGAGCACGTGCTTCTCGAAAGCTCAGTCATGTCCCTCCAATTCTAAGCTATGCTCATTCACGAGCTTGTCAGAAAATCCAGATCACACCCCACCACTCCCCCGGCATACCCCGCCACTCCCCCGCCACGCCCTCACAACGCCTTCGCCACATCCCGCCACACCCCGCCACATCCCGCCACACCCCGCCACGTTCTCGTCACACCACGCCATACCCGTGGTGTGGCTGGTATGGTGCCACGCCCCCACCACGCCATTGCCACGCCCGTCATGCCCTCACCCCGTCGCCACGCCCAGCTCAACTCAGCTCAACATATTTTTTCATTGAGTGCACGCAAGGTCTTCTAACTTCATGATTCGGCTTCAATTTGTATTGAATGAACACGATGGGTGCACCCAACCGTGTTCATAAACCGACGCCCCGTTTGTAGGATACCCCGACACTTTTGAAAGCATGAACCTGGACCCTCAGGCATCCTTGATCTAACACATCGAGCAAATGCTGTATGCACAGAATCTCTAGCAAAACTTAAATCATGAACGAGTGGACCAGTTAAGGACCAGTGGGACCTTTTGGTACATACCATGTGTTCAGAGTAAAATATGAGTTAGTGTTCCTATAGTGAGAACCGGTTTAATGGCATTCCTATGTTGGCAAAACTTTGACCGTTATTGTGTCAGCCACTATCATTTGTGAGAAGGGTGGGGGTGGTATTTGGTGGAGCCCAAATGTGGCAGAAATAATTATGTCGGGGGTTACCTCTGGTAATAACTATTTTTGTTTATTTATTCTGGGGATGCGATTTATTATTGTCAGTGCCCATGTCAGCGACAGTCGACACGACATGTATGCGATACTTAATTGCATGACATTTATAACCGGACCGCGCTGGCCGCCGCCAAAGTTTGGCGGTACCAAATGGACCTACTAGTCCTGAGCGCTGGCCGCAGAGGGGAGACTGGGCGCGCGGGAGGGGAGCGCAGCGCGTGCGTGGAAGTGTGCTAGTCTTTTCGTTGGCGAACAATTTGTTGCTGGTGCGCGCAGGAATCGTCAAGTTCAGCGCTATGTCATGAACAATGAAACGGTGTGCATCTGCGAGCGAAGAGATCGCAATGAACGGCGACATCTATCTGGAAGAAGGAGATGAGTTGACTGCCGTAAACTTGCCACCTGACTGATCTCAGTGATGCAGACGAGCTGAATGACGATGCCACTGTACCAGCAGAAGGGCACGACATTCCTGGCACCCTGGAAGTGTAAATCAATCATGGTCTGGATGAACTCGAACAGGCTGACCCTATAAGTCAAACGTCAGGTGCTGACAACATCCCAGCAAAGAGGCGACGCAAGGAGAAAAACGTGCCAGTGTGGCGGCATGTTTCACCCGAGTACACTAGATGGGAGAATGCGTACAATTCGGCTCGATGCACCTTTCGTCAAAACATCACTGAATGGATGCACACCAGTGGAGATCATGGAAGAGCTGCTGACTCCGGATATATTTCAACACATCCAGACGGGGACTCTGCGGTACTCTCTACATGTGAAAATTATCCGATATTCTCCATAGATGACAGCGACCTGAATATGTTCACCGGGATTCTCGTCTTCTCTGGATATGTCACGCTGCCAAGCGAAAAGCTCCACTGGCCAGAGGTAAGGAATCTAGCCCATGACATAGTTCGGAAGGCTATGTCACCCAGCAAGTACATGCAAATAAAACAGGATCTTCAATTGCAGTACAACTCGAGGAAGCAGACCATCACGGATTGAGCTTACAAGGTCCAGCCATTGATTGATATGCTGAACGAGTCTTTGCGGAGGTTTAGTATAGATCAGGAAAAACTCGCTGTGGACGAGATGATCGTCCATTGCTACGGATGTCACAGGCTGAAGCAGTTCATCAACGCGAAGCCCATCCGTTTCGGCTCCAAACTGTTAGCTTTGTGCGGGGAAGATGTGCTGTGGAAAGGAGCAGCGCCCTCAGGTGCAGGACATGCCTATGGGGACGAGAGCGGTGTTCGACATGAGAAGTGCCATTTCAGATCAAAGAGGTCACGAGGCCTAGTTTTACAATTTATTCACGTCTTGGGCGCTGCTCGCGGAGCTCGGGAATCGTGGCATCCATGCCACAGGTACTGCGAGGGAAAACCGGATGTAAAAATGTCCAACCAGACCAACAAAGATCCTTCAAAAAGAGAAACGAGGTGCGTTTGACTGCCGGTTTGAAATGATGGAAGAAATCCTGACAGTCCGCTGGAATGACAACAAAGCTGTCAGCGTGATGTAACAGATGAACAGGCAGGATGGCAAGTCAATCAAAAGTCCCTAACCAAACACGTTTAACTGACTTTAAAAAGATAGTAACCGAAACAATGATCAATGATCAAATTGGCTGCATTACTTCGAACCAGCGGCCATTTGATTGCCCCTCCCCAAGCGCCAAACGGCGGCCGCCGTGCTGGGTCGAGCGCGCGCGGCGTCCGAACCGCGCGCAGCGCTCAGGACCAGTGGGACCTTTTGGTACTGGGCCATATCTCGAAAACAGCTGAAGATAACTTAACGGCTGAAGAAAAAAGATGTTTTTTCACAGCGTTGTACTTGTTCGGTTAGATGATTGTTGACCAAAAATAATCAAAAATGCTCGGCGAATTATGTATCCGGTCCTTAACGGGTTAACAGCGAGGGAGTCCCGAGCCCGAGCGAGTCCCATCCCATGTATATACGACATAGGCTCATCTGAGCGAGCGAACCCGACCCGACCCGACCCGACCCGGCCCGACCTGACCCGACCGTCAAGCTTTTGAAACCCTCATGACTTTTTGTTGGAGCGTCTGGAATCCGAATTCAGTTACCCCGTTTACATGAGCAGGTCAGCCGTAAACGGAAATTTCCGATCCGGTCGATTCGCAAAAGTTCCGATCGCGCGGCCCGTTTACAAGAGCAAGGCAGCCACCTAATCGGATTTTTGCGATTTGACGGCTGACGCAATGTGGTGAAAAGTTCCGAATATTTGGCGCATTTTTGCGCTTCTGACGCATCTGCTTCTGACGCATCTGCTTCGAGCAACGGCGTACACAGGCACTATGTAGCATTGATGATCCACGTAGAGGTTGTTGAGCAGAGATATAGGGAAACTGTGAATTCGAAGGATTCACGTAGCGATGACACGTTATCGATGACAACATAGCCCTTTCTTCTTCATGAATCAAATGGTGCATTGCTTCCAGGCCAGACTATGTTCTATAGTAGGTATAGGTTCCAGACTATGTAATGGTGCATTGTTCCAGACGGCCTTGTTCCAGACTGTGCAATAGTCAAATAAACAGGGTAAATCAGGTTCACTACGCAATCCAAGAGATAAATCAGCAAAACACAAACGCTGTCACAAATCCGCAAGTTGAACACTCCACCACATCGTAAAACTCACGGTTTGGGCACGCACTAATAACGTGACGTCTCAGCCCCGCTTTCAGCTGTTACGTGTCTGATTTTTGTGTTTCATCACTAGGTTTGCAATTATAATTAAAAACAAGACGTTTATTTTTCATAATTACCCTAAATTTACTCAATACTTAGCAGAGGATAGCTTCAAGAAGTGTCATGACCCTTGCAGCTGTACCGTTATTTGTTTATAATTGGCACTTATCGCAAACTTCCACCCACCGAAGCACAAATTTACGTTAAGCTTTTCGTATGTTTTGCTAGGCAAAAACCCGTTTGCAAGAGCATTATTTTCGCAAGTTTTCCTAATCGCATCGTATTCGGAAGTTTTGCTGCTCATGTAAACGGGGTAAGTTCGGTGTCAGTCGAGCAGCAAAAACAGCCAATTCGGCTAAGCTGGACTGCATTTCAATGCACATATGCCGACATTGTGGGCACTATTTGACAATCGGGCTGCTCAAGCTTTAGCACTCATCCCAAACTTGGGCGTATTGTGCAGAATTGCAATGGGTCTTCTTTGTGAAATTCTTGCACTTACGCCAGGATTTGATGGAATAATGCATAAGACTCAGGGACTGCCAAGAGACTGCAGCTGCAGTCGGGCCGCCAGTTTGCTGCCATGGCATGGTGTTCCATCCTGTGCCTGGAGCATGGATAATTGGGGAAACCATAGGCTACCTCTGGCCCTCACTCGTCCAGCGCCTGCAATGAAGTCTTACATTGGGTATCTAAATCAATATTATGCAATATATAATTATGTATATTATATAATTAATATATAATTAATATATAATTATTATTACAATATATAAAACAAATTATATATCTGGGTATCTAAATCCCGACATCTCCCCGGACAAAATGAGAGGTAGTTTTTGAAGTTCGATGTTTTTTTCTTATATTTAAAAAAACACCCTGCTTACCGGGTATTATTGTATGATTCGTTCCGAAACGAGGAAAAAGTTCAGCATCCACCGGCCGGCTTCCGGAAGTCAGCCGCCGAAAGCACGGCCAATAGTTTTCCAGCTGGGTGCATTGGCACGGAGATCAGATCCTGCCATGAGCCGATGGTTTCCCAGCTGGGTGCAGTGGCAGGGATATTATCTTTGCGATGAACCAATGGTGTTCCAGGTGGGTGCAGTGGCAGGGATATCTCTGCGATGAGCCAATGGTTTCCCAGGTGGGTGCAGCGGAGAAGTGCCACAAATGGCCCTGCTGTGATGTGTCAAAATTCGCGATTTTAGGTGTCGATGCAAGGATATAATTACAACTTCAACTTGAGGCAAGTTTTAACCTCTGAGCCGACAAAAGCGGTGGATTTCTATTTGCTATCAGAAATTCTTCAGGAATGATTATTTTTAGTCATATCCTGAAGTCTAAGTGAGCGAGCTTGGAGGACTGTCCTGCTGTGACCAGCTATATCGGCCCGCCGGGGACGACTGTCCTGCTGTGGCCAGCTATATCGGCCCGCCGGGGACGACTGTCCTGCTGTGACCAGCTGTACGGGCCCGCCGGGGACGACTGTCCTGCTGTGGCCAGCTGTATGGGCCCGCCGGGGACGGTGTGCAGGCCGACACCCGATCAGCTGGGAACGACTGTCCTGCTGTGGCCAGCTGTATGGGCCCGCCGGGGACGGTGTGCAGGCCGACACCCGATCAGCTGGGAACGACTGTCCTGCTGTGACCAGCTGTATGGGCCCGCCGGGGACGGTGTGCAGGCCGACACCCGATCAGCTGGGAACGACTGTCCTGCTGTGGCCAGCTGTATCAGCCCGCCGGGGACGACTGTCCTGCTGTGACCAGCTGTATCGGCCCGCCGGGGACGGTGTGCAGGCCGACACCCGATCAGCTGGGAACGACTGTCCTGCTGTGACCAGCTGTATCGGCCCGCCGGGGACGGTGTGCAGGCCGACACCCGATCAGCTGGGAACGACTGTCCTGCTGTGACCAGCTGTATGGGCCCGCCGGGGACGGTGTGCAGGCCGACACCCGATCAGCTGGGAACGACTGTCCTGCTGTGACCAGCTGTATCGGCCCGCCGGGGACGGTGTGCAGGCCGACACCCGATCAGCTGGGAACGACTGTCCTGCTGTGGCCAGCTGTATCGGCCCGCCGGGGACGGTGTGCAGGCCGACACCCGATCAGCTGGGAACGACTGTCCTGCTGTGGCCAGCTGTATGGGCCCGCCGGGGACGACTGTCCTGCTGTGACCAGCTGTATGGGCCCGCCGGGGACGGTGTGCAGGCCGACACCGATCAGCTGGGAACGACTGTCCTGCTGTGGCCAGCTGTATCGGCCCGCCGGGGACGGTGTGCAGGCCGACACCGATCAGCTGGGAACGACTGTCCTGCTGTGACCAGCTGTATCGGCCCGCCGGGACGGTGTGCAGGCCGACACCCGATCAGCTGGGAACGACTGTCCTGCTGTGACCAGCTGTATCGGCCCGCCGGGGACGGTGTGCAGGCCGACACCCGATCAGCTGGGAACGACTGTCCTGCTGTGGCCAGCTGTATGGGCCCGCCGGGGACGGTGTGCAGGCCGACACCCGATCAGCTGGGAACGACTGTCCTGCTGTGGCCAGCTGTATGGGCCCGCCGGGGACGACTGTCCTGCTGTGACCAGCTGTATCGGCCCGCCGGGGACGACTGTCCTGCTGTGACCAGCTGTATGGGCCCGCCGGGGACGGTGGGCAGGCCGACACCCGATCAGCTGGGAACGACTGTCCTGCTGTGGCCAGCTGTATGGGCCCGCCGGGGACGACTGTCCTGCTGTGACCAGCTGTATCGGCCCGCCGGGGACGACTGTCCTGCTGTGGCCAGCTGTATGGGCCCGCCGGGGACGGTGTGGGCCCGCCGGGGACGGTGTGGGCCCGCCGGGGACGGTGTGGGCCCGCCGGGGACGGTGTGGGCCCGCCGGGGACGGTGTGGGCCCGCCGGGGACGGTGTGGGCCCGCCGGGGACGGTGTGGGCCCGCCGGGGACGGTGTGCAGGCCGACACCCGATCAGCTGGGAACGACTGTCCTGCTGTGGCCAGCTGTATGGGCCCGCCGGGGACGACTGTCCTGCTGTGGCCAGCTGTATGGGCCCGCCGGGGACGACTGTCCTGCTGTGACCAGCTGTATGGGCCCGCCGGGGACGGTGTGCAGGCCGACACCCGATCAGCTGGGAACGACTGTCCTGCTGTGGCCGGCTGTATGGGCCCGCCGGGGACGGTGTGGGCCCGCCGGGGACGACTGTCCTGCTGTGGCCAGCTGTATGGGCCCGCCGGGGACGGTGTGGGCCCGCCGGGGACGGTGTGGGCCCGCCGGGGACGGTGTGCAGGCCGACACCCTATCAGCACGCGACCAGTCGCGCAACCACACCGGCAGGAAATATTCCGCCCCGAGATGTTGTCGGCCCTGCGGCGATCGTGTCCACCCTGTTTGTGAGAGTCGCGTCACATCTCCAGCGCGTTAAGAATGTTGAAGTTCACTTCTGTTGGTGTTGCTATATGACCTATGTAGTCGATGCGCCCTAAAGCCCAAATAACTAACTAACTTCTGTTGGTGTTGAGCATGGCAATCAAATGAGGCGCATTCAGGTCGGGTCAGGCTGGTTTGCAGTGTTCTGACATTCTAACTGTCGGCAGGGCTACGGTGTTCTGATGTTGGAACTGTAGGCTGGGCTACAGTGCTATGATGTTGGAACTGTAGGCAGGGCTACAGTGCTCTGATGTTGGAACTGTAGGCAGGGCTACGGTGTTCTGATGTTGTAACTGTCGGCAGGGCTTCGGTGTTCTCATGAACACCGAACTGTCAGCAGTGCTACCGATTTCTGCTCCTTTGCACCGATTTCTGCATCCTATCTTTTTCTCTTTTTTCTGTCGTCAGTATCGCTTCCTTGCCGCAGTTCAAACGTTCTTCTTTTATTTGAAATACCTTACCTGGACTTAACCGACAAGGGTAACACGGTTAGGATGATTGACGCTTGCTGAAGCTGTTTCGTGGTATTTTGCTTGGTATTGACGCTTCCTGAAGCTGTTTCGTGGTATTTTGCGTGGTATTGACGCTTCCTGAAGCTGTTTCGTGGTATTTTGCTTCCTCATGATCGTCATCGCATCGATTGCATTTAAACATCGAAAGTAGACATCTTTAGGATATCATCCATACTTCACTGGGCTAGTTAGCAGCGTAAATATGTCACTTGACATAAGCTGAAATAACATTGCCTGCTAATAATCTCATGTTAAAGTCACCGTTGCTCCTTGACATGGTTTAAGCACGTTTCTGGCACTTATTGCGCAGCTATTTGGAGCCTATTTAATAGCTTTGCAACATTTGTTGTACAAGCCAACTAAGTTAAAAGCTGCTGTACCATACTTTTCAACATTCTGCGTGACCTGCGCCGTGTAAACATGGAGCATAAATGCCTCAAGGCTAGGTTCCAGATTCAGAATGACATTCTGATTGGTGTTATCGTCGTATGTAAGTGATGCTTGAACCAGCACACTAAAGCAAATGCTGGCGTATTCATCCAAGTGGCAGAAATATCATTCATCCGTTGCATTGCTTCTGCCAATATCGTGCCCATGTGTCACGAACACATTAATTCCTCGGGGAGTGTTCTGACAAGAACATTATTTCCTTCTAAAAAGTGTTGGAAAGTAACTGGACAAAGGAAGAACATTTTTGGAGAAAATTGAATGGCCCGTGCTGCAAAATTATTATTGCACAGTGGACACAAGCTTCTGAAGCTGGCCTTGCAAGCTGACTTACATTATAGTGCAAACAAACGAGTGATGTGCATATTAATGTTGTTATTGCGCTCGACGAGGACGGTTCAAGGTCATCAGGGCGCCTGGTGCTGAAGGCACGCGGCGTCACCCATTGTAGCTCGGCCGCAAACTGGACACAAGAACTCGTGTTGGCATTCTGGTAATGTCCGCTTGTTCTTGATCAGGTAGTGGTGGGGTATTCCCAACCAGCCAGTGGCCGGGTTTTGCCAGTCGACCACCGCCACGTCGTGTTGCCACGGTGGTTTAGGATGTGGCGCCGCCTCAGATTACCACGCGCGTGTCGACGGTGCCGTCAGCGGGTTCTCCGTGGTAACGTCCGCCCCACCGCCACTCGACGGTGCCGTCAGCGGGCTCCGTGGTAACGTCCGCCCCACCACCACTCGACGGTGCCGTCAGCGGGCTCCGTGGTAACGTCCGCCCCACCGCCACTCGACGGTGCCGTCAGCGGGCTCCGTGGTAACGTCCGCCCCACCACCACTCGACGGTGCCGTCAGCGGGCTCCGTGGTAACGTCCGCCCCACCGCCACTCGACGGTGCCGTCAGCGGGCTCCGTGGTAACGTCCGCCCCACCGCCACTCGACGGTGCCGTCAGCGGGCTCCGTGGTAACGTCCGCCCCACCGCCACTCGACGGTGCCGTCAGCGGGCTCCGTGGTGACGTCCGCCCCACCACCACTCGACGGTGCCGTCAGCGGGCTCCGTGGTAACGTCCGCCCCACCGCCACTCGACGGTGCCGTCAGCGGGCTCCGTTACGTCCGCCCCACCGCCACTCGACGGTGCCGTCAGCGGGCTCCGTGGTAACGTCCGCCCCACCACCACTCGACGGTGCCGTCAGCGGGCTCCGTGGTAACGTCCGCCCCACCGCCACTCGACGGTGCCGTCAGCGGGCTCCGTGGTAACGTCCGCCCCACCACCACTCGACGGTGCCGTCAGCGGGCTCCGTGGTGACGTCCGCCCCACCACCACTCGACGGTGCCGTCAGCGGGCTCCGTGGTAACGTCCGCCCCACCGCCACTCGACGGTGCCGTCAGCGTGTTCTGTGGTAACGTCCGCCCCACCGCCACTCGGCGGTGCCGTCAGCGGGCTCCGTGGTAACGTCCGCCCCACCACCACTCCACGGTGCCGTCAGCGGGCTCCGCGGCAACGTCCGCCCCACCACCACTCGACGGTGTCATCAGCCGGCTCCGCGGCAACGTCCGCCCCACCGCCATTCGCCTGAGATGATAGGTCGGGACAAGTCGTCGCCTGTCCCAACCGTCGTTTCGCCGGAGCAACTTGTCCGCTGACTTTGCTCAGCTGGGATTTGTCGGGTCGTTTGGGCAGCGGTGTGTTGCCACCGCGCCGCCCCGGCATGTCGGGTCGTCTGGGCAGCGGTGTGTTGCCACCGCGCCGCCTCGACATTCCACGCCGACCGCCCGCAAACTGTGGACCGAGGCGGGCCGTGAAGCGGCACGATCAGACACCGCCCTCACCCGCACCGGCTGTGTTGCGGATCCGGTACATTGCACCGCTGTGCACGATGTGCGGCACACGACTACCACAGTGTGTGCGCAGTGTGTGCACAGTGCACAGTGCGCGTGCATTCTGCCCCGTACTCGGGGACCGTAATCTGTACCGTCAATGTATTCTGGGGAAGGCAAGCTCAATAAATATATAAGCGAAGTAGTCTGAAGCGACGATCTCGTTAAGGCACTGTATTCGTTTCGTGTCAGTACCTGGTAACTTAGGGACCAGGGCCTTTCAGAGATTCGTGGGCGGGGATTCCAATGTTCTAACCTACCACGACCATGTTCTAACCACGACTGGCAGCTGGGACAGGAGCCGGCTGGAAGCTGGGTGAAAAGCCGGCTGGCAGCTGGGACAGGAGCCGTCTGGAAGCTGGGTGAAGAGCCGGCTGGCAGCTGAGAGAGTGGCCGGCTGGCAGCTGGGTGAAGAGCCTGCTGGCAGCTGGGAGAGGAGCCGGCCAGCAGCTCAGAGTCTGGCGTCGCCCATTCACAGCCGTGCGCGGCCACGGCACTCGCCGAGAAAGGCGCCGGAAGCCGCGAACCAGCGAACCAGCGAACCAACGAGCCAGCGAGCCAGTGAACCAGCGAACCAGCGAACCAACGAGCCAGCGAGCCAGCGAACCAGCGAACCAACGAGCCAGCGAGCCAGCGAGCCAACGAGCCAGCGAGCCAGTGAACCAGCGAACCAGCGAACCAACGAGCCAGCGAGCCAGCGAACCAGCGAACCAACGAGCCAGCGAGCCAGCGAGCCAGCGAGCCAGCGAGCCAGTGAGGCAGCGAGCCAGCGAGCCAGCGAGCCAGCGAGCCAGTGAGGCAGCGAGCCAGCGAGCCAGCGAGCCAGCGAGCCAGCGAGCCAGCGAGCCAGCGAGCCAGCGAGCCAGCGAGCCAGCGAGCCAGCGAGCCAGTGAGGCAGCGAGCCAGTGAACCAGCCGCCCGCACCGGTCACCACACGGCGACAACTTTCTCGGCGCCATTTTGACTATCGGCCGCCCGGCTGTGGACGCGCTGGTCGATGGGAGAGCTGATGGCTGAGGGCTGCGCGTGGCAACAACAGGAGACGGTGTCGAGTGGGAGGGCTGAGGGCTGCGTGTGGCCACGACAGAAGGCGGAGTCGAGCGGGAGTGCTGAGGGCTGCGTGTGGCGACGGCAGGAGGCGGTGTCGAGCGGGAGGGCTGAGGGCTGCGAGTGGAGGTGCGCCAGCTCTCGGTTCCGCCAGAGTACGACACTCAGCGTCGCCACGGTGAACGAGTCGGCCAGAGCCAGACAGCCGCCACTGTCCGTGGGTCGTGCACGCCGTCTGCGCACGAGTCGGCCAGAGCCAGACAGCCGCCACTGTCCGTGGGTCGTGCACGCCGTCTGAGTCGCCGTGAACGAGTCGGCCAGAGCCAGACAGCCGCCACTGTCCGTGGGTCGTGCACGCCGTCTGCGGTCGGCCAGAGCCAGACAGCCGCCACTGTCCGTGGGTCGTGCACGCCGTCTGCGCACGCGCTGCACGCAGCGCGTGACGCTCCACTGCTGCGGCCGCGACGGGCGGGGGCACCGCCGACGACCAGTTCCGGCCCTCTCTCCCCGCTGCACTTTCTCTTTGTACGCGGCCCACGGCTCCAGGGCTGGACCGGACGAGCTCATGTGGCCACCTGATGGTGTCGATAGCTGACCCCTTTCGCGAATGTGGTTTGGAAGTCAGCACATCTGTCATTGGTGAAAACATATGAGCATATATAAACTTGACAGGTATCGAATTTAGCTCATGCGTGGGCAATTCAAGGCTGCTTAATTGGGTCTTCAACGTGGTCTGTGTGATTCTGGATGTGCGAGAGGCGATCCGCTATGCTCTTTGGACATCTGCGGAACGATGTTCCATGGTCTCCGGATCTCCGTAAGGAAGTCTGTACAGTTATCTCCTCGGAAAGTGAAACGTTATTGAGCACTACGGTGGCTACAGAGTAACATTAGAAGTTGTGCGTAGAATGAAACGTAATTGTCTTATCGCCTTGTGTGGCCCCAGGGAGAATAATTGATATACGTTTGTTGTGAGAACGAAAAACATCCGGGAATAGGTCACCGAATATAAAGGTGGGGTAGCTTACCGAATAAAAAGGTAGGGTAGACCACCGAGCATAATTGTGGGAAGTCTAAGAATGTACCGGATATGCATATATGTGACTGATGCTCGTTCAAAATGAGCTAGTTCACCGTCCCAGTCACACGTCCGCAGCCCATGTGTAACCGGCCAGTGTGTAGCCGCAGCCAGTGTGTAGCCGGCCAGTGTGTAGCCGCAGCCAGTGTGTAGCCGCAGCCTGTGTGTAGCCGGCCAGTGTGTAGCCGGCCAGTGCGTAGCCGCAGCCAGTGTGTAGCCGCAGCCTGTGTGTAGCCGGCCAGTGTGTAGCCGGCCAGTGTGTAGCCGCAGCCCGTGTGTAGCCACAGCCTGTGTGTAGCCGCAGCCTGTGTGTAGCCGCAGCCAGTGTGTAGCCACAGCCTGTGTGTAGCCGCAGTCTGCGTGTAGCCACAGCCTGTGTGTAACCGCAGCCTGTGTGTAGCCACAGCCTGTGTGTAGCCACAGCCTGTGTGTAGCCACAGCCTGTGTGTAGCCGGCCAGTGTGTAGCCGGCCAGTGTGTAGCCGCAGCCCGTGTGTAGCCACAGCCTGTGTGTAGCCGCAGCCTGTGTGTAGCCACAGCCTGTGTGTAGCCACAGCCTGTGTGTAGCCACAGCCTGTGTGTAGCCACAGGCTGTGTGTAGCCGCAGCCTGTGTGTAGCCACAGCCTGTGTGTAGCCACAGCCTGTGTGTAGCCACAGCCAGTGTGTAGCCACAGGCTGTGTGTAACCACAGCCAGTGTGTAGCCGGGCGTGTGTAGTCGCAGCCCGTGCGTAGCCACAGCCTGTGTGTAGCCACAGCCTGTGTGTAGCCGCAGCCTGTGTGTAGCCACAGGCTGTGTGTAGCCACAGCCCGTGCGTAGCCACAGCCTGTGTGTAGCCACAGCCAGTGTGTAGCCACAGCCTGTGTGTAGCCGCAGCCTGTGTGTAGCCACAGCCTGTGTGTAGCCGCAGCCTGTGTGTAGCCACAGCCTGTGTGTAGCCGCAGCCTGTGTGTAGCCACAGCCTGTGTGTAGCCACAGCCTGTGTGTAGCCGCAGTCCGCGTGTAGCCACAGCCTGTGTGTAGCCACAGCCTGTGTGTAGCCACAGCCTGTGTGTAGCCACAGCCTGTGTGTAGCCACAGCCTGTGTGTAGCCACAGCCTGTGTGTAGCCACAGCCTGTGTGTAGCCACAGCCTGTGTGTAGCCGCAGCCTGTGTGTAGCCGCAGCCAGTGTGTAGCCGCAGTCTGCGTGTAGCCACAGCCTGTGTGTACCCACAGCCAGTGTGTAGCCACAGCCAGTGTGTAGCCACAGCCAGTGTGTAGCCACAGCCAGTGTGTAGCCACAGCCTGTGTGTAGCCACAGCCAGTGTGTAGCCACAGCCAGTGTGTAGCCACAGCCAGTGTGTAGCCACAGCCAGTGTGTAGCCACAGCCAGTGTGTAGCCACAGCCAGTGTGTAGCCGCAGCCTGTGTGTAGCCACAGCCTGTGTGTACCCACAGCCAGTGTGTAGCCACAGCCAGTGTGTAGCCACAGCCAGTGTGTAGCCACAGCCAGTGTGTAGCCGCAGCCAGTGTGTAGCCACAGCCAGTGTGTAGCCGGCCAGTGTGTAGCCGCAGCCTGTGTGTAGCTACAGCCTGTGTGTACCCACAGCCAGTGTGTAGCCACAGCCAGTGTGTAGCCACAGCCAGTGTGTAGCCGGGCAGTGTGTAGCCACAGCCAGTGTGTAGCCACAGCCTGTGTGTAGCGACAGCCAGTGTGTAATCACAGCCTGTGTGTAGCCACAGCCAGTGTGTAGCCACAGCCAGTGTGTAGCCACAGCCAGTGTGTAGCCGGCCAGTGTGTAGCCGCAGCCTGTGTGTAGCTACAGCCTGTGTGTACCCACAGCCAGTGTGTAGCCACAGCCTGTGTGTAGCGACAGCCAGTGTAATCACAGCCTGTGTGTAGCCACAGCCAGTGTGTAGCCACAGCCAGTGTGTAGCCGCAGCCAGTGTGTAGCCACAGCCTGTGTGTAGCGACAGCCAGTGTGTAGCCACAGCCTGTGTGTAGCCACAGCCAGTGTGTAGCCACAGCCAGTGTGTAGCCGGGCAGTGTGTAGCCAAGCCAGTGTGTAGCCACAGCCTGTGTGTAGCGACAGCCAGTGTGTAATCACAGCCTGTGTGTAGCCACAGCCAGTGTGTAGCCACAGCCAGTGTGTAGCCGCAGCCAGTGTGTAGCCACAGCCAGTGTGTAGCCACAGCCAGTGTGAGCCACAGCCTGTGTGTAGCCACAGCCTGTGTGTAACCACAGCCAGTGTGTAGCCACAGCCAGTGTGTAGCCACAGCCTGTGTGTAACCACAGCCAGTGTGTAGCCACAGCCTGTGTGTAGCCACAGCCTGTGTGTAGCCACAGCCAGTGTGTAGCCACAGCCCGTGCGTAGCCACAGCCTGTGTGTAGCCACAGCCTGTGTGTAGCCACAGCCTGTGTGTAGCCACAGCCAGTGTGTAGCCACAGCCTGTGTGTAGCCACAGCCCGTGTGTAGCCACAGCCTGTGTGTAGCCACAGCCTGTGTGTAGCCACAGCCAGTGTGTAGCCACAGCCTGTGTGTAGCCACAGCCTGTGTGTAGCCACAGCCTGTGTGTAGCCACAGCCTGTGTGTAGCCGGGCAGTGTGTAGCCACAGCCTGTGTGTAGCCACAGCCTGTGTGTAGCCACAGCCTGTGTGTAGCCGCAGTCCGCGTGTAGCCACAGCCCGTGTGTAACCGCAGCCCACAGCCCGTGTGTAACCCCGCAGCCCACAGCCCGTGCATGGCGTGTCTGTCGAGAGCGGAGGCAGCCATGGAGAGTGATGTTCCGTGAGCCAGGTGAAAGGTGGTCGGTGTTCGTGTTGCCGGCCAGCCGCGATCACTATCTTCCCACGCCGATTACTGTGGCACAACGGTTCTTATCCATCCCTGCATCCAAATTACCTGGGCTGACGAGAAGTCTCACAAACACTCTCATAACATGTGTGCTAGGATTGCTTGACCCGGGAGTGCCACGCACCCTGGTGACCCCAGAGGCACACCCACAGACGTAGGATTGGCTGGTGCGGGAGTGCCACGCACCCTGGTGACCCCCAGAGGCACACCCACAGACGTAGGGACATGGGTGTGTCTCGTGGGTAACGGAGGAGGCTGGCAGTCCATGGCTGCTCTACTTCTCGTGATCTCAGCTGTCAGCCCCATGAGATACAATACAGCTGGTTCCTTCACTTGTCGCCAGCCTTCTCACGGCCCTAGGTTCACAAGAGCCCGGCACACTTGGACAACAATTCAACAAATTTGAATTATCGCAAGGCTTTATACATCTTAGGTTGCATTCCCTTGCGCATATATTGATATATGTTGAGGAAACGTGACTGGGTGTCCTTGGGTATCTTCAAGACCATGGAGGGGAGTCATGAACAGCCCTGAGCACGTACGTCAAGTTAACGTCGTATTCGCATTCGTATTTAGCGACGAGTTCGCCAGAGGCGTATTTGTATTGGCATTGGCATTCTGCGACGGGTTTATGATCGTTCAAATAAATTACCACAAATGCTTTTGCTTGCACTGAACGCACTGAAAACAACAACATAGGTCTCACGTTACCACTTGAATGGTCAAGGTTTAACGCAAACCGGTTTCTTCGGTCGCCTCCCATTGTTTTCGTTTTCACCACAACCTGCCCAAATCTGGCCACAGGCGATAACCCGAGATGAACCATCGTGTAACATTTCAAACTGGTACATGTTAAGGTTAAACTTCAAGGTCAAAGGTAGCTTGATTTATTAGATGGCGATATTAAAGCGATATCGACCGAGCGCTCGGTTCGGTTGCTTCAATCTCCATCAAATGGGCGTCATTCGACATGGCTTGTTATGCGGTATCAGAAAGCTAAGCATATGGAATTGTTGTTCAGGGGTAAAGGTCGAGCTGATCCTTCGGTCGTCTCATTTTTTTCTTCGTTTTCGCTCAAGCCTATCCAAATCTGGTATCAAGTGATAGCGGTGTCAAGTGATAGCCTATCCAAATCTGGTATCCAGCGGTGAACACTCAAGTAACATTTCAAACCGGGACATGTCAAGGTCAAAGGTTTGATTGAGTTTTTCAATGACCTCGCGTTCATCGCTATGGCTTCAATTTGCAGGAAATGGATGTCATTCGACGTCGCACGTTGTGCGGTGTCAGAAAATTGATAATTCGTAATAATCTCGACAGATCAAAATTCAAGCTGATTTCTTCGATCGCCTCCATTTTTTTTTTTTTGGTTTTCACCCAGGTCTACCCAAATTCACTATCAAGCGATAGCCCATGGTGAACCCTCGAGTAACATTTTGAAACCGGGATATGTCAAGTCAAACCTCAAGGTCAAAGGCTAGTTTGAATTTTTCGAAGTCTTCGCGATTCGTCGCTATGGGTTCAATTTGCACCAAGTGGATGTCATTCGACGTTGCTTGTGCCGTGTTGTAATGTTGCAGAATCGAACTAATTTCAAGGTCAAACCGACTTCTTTGGTCGTCTCGCATTTTTGTATTCGCTTTAACCTACCCACATCTGATATCAAGCAAAAGCCTGTGATGAACCTCGAGTAATATTCCAAACCGGGACATGTCAATGTCAAACCAGAAGATCAAAGGTTAGCTTAAATTGCTCGAAGTCCTCGCGCCTCGTCGCTATGTCTTCAATTTTCATCAAGTGGGTGTCATTCAATGTGCCGTCAGGTACTCTAGCAAACTGTCCAGAAATCACGTTAATTTTCAAAGTCATAGGTCGAACTATTTTCTTCGATCGCCCCGCGTTTCTTCGTTTTCTCCCAAAGCTACCCGTGTTTGGTATCAAGAGATAGCCCGTGGGCAACCCTCGAGTAACATTTCAACCCGGGACATGTCAGGTCAAGCCTCAAGGTTAAAGGTTAGTTATATTTTTTTTGCAAAGTCCTCGCGTTTCGTGGCTGTGGCTTCAATTTGCATTATGTGGGTGTCATTCGACGTGGCTTGCCGTACAGTATCAGAATGCTGTGATATCGAAATAATTTCGAAGGTGTCGAAGGTCCGGTATATGTACAATGATTGAGTGTAATAGGAATAGGAGGATCAAATATATTTTTGTTTGCAGCCGTTGTGATAGCAGGCACTCGTATCCTATATGACGAGGAGCTCCCCCAAGAAATCCGCATAACCTGCTCGGACGGCGCTCTCGGCGCTGGCTTTTAATTTACACTGCCACATTACTGTTCCGGACATATCAAATATATAACTTTTTTTCTTCAAATTGTCCGCTTTCCTCTTAATAGTTCAACGGAAGTTGTCAAATTTCCAGGGGAAGCCACACGTGAATACCCACGATTTTACAACCAGCCGGAGTTCATAACCGCGAGAGAGCAATGTTGTAATCAGGGGTGGATCTAGGAATTGTCATGGGGGGGGGGGGGGCACTTGTCTGGAGGGGCGCAATTACTTTCGAGCGGCGCCACTGCGAAAGCACCTGGAAGCCTCTGGCTGAAAAATTAGACGGGACTGCACTCGGTCCTTCCCGAAGGGGCGCCTTTCCTTCCAAGGGGTGCCTTTTTCTTTCACAACGGCGCCTCTGGCTGACAAATTTGAGCGGATACACTGGAACCTTTTCAAAGGGCCGCCTTTTCCTGGCCGGAGGGACGCCTCCTTCCATGTGAGGGGCACATGCCCTCAGTGCCACACCCTTTATCCACCCCAGTTGTCATTGCATCGAAATGTGTCCCCGTAAAACTGGAAAGCATGGGAAAGGTTATTGTATGTCCATATTTACTACAACAAAACCATCGTCCAATATTTTCTGTTTTTCCTGCAACAAGAGGGCAACGTTCAACGTACTTACATCATTGCTCTATGGTGATTGTGAGATCGGGCCCAGCATATACGACATAAAGCTAAATGTTCATAGGCAGTGATAAGGAGTGAAACTTGCTAATTTTGGTGAAACTTTTTGTCCCAAAAATATTATTTTTACAATTGTAAATCTGAAAACCAACCATTGAAAATTAATTGGCTGAAATCCAAGGATTTTTTTTGCTGGTGGGGGTAGGCGAGCTACCCCTCTATCTTCTCCAAACTTACCGCGTCCCTGGTTTGTCCCCCCCCCCCAAATTCCGAAAACGTGGCAACACCCATGCATGTGAGAGAAGACGATATGAACAGATAAGTCATGGTTATCAGTTGTTTTTAAAGGACCACCACCCATGATATGATCAGTCGTGCTCCAACCGTTTAGCCAACTGAAATAGCTCCATGCGATCACAAATATATAAGGGAGACAGGGTCTAGTTCATACAATTTTGTCGAAACTCAAAATAACTCATCACTTTGGACAGGTAGCGAGGAGATAGTTACACTTATGCCAAACCAAACCTTCTAGTAGCATGCACATTCGGGAATTTTTATGCCCCGACCCAAATGTTTGGGACTATCAACGGGAATTTTGGGTCCCGAGCGCGATATTTGTGGGCCCGGCGCGAGTTCGTTGGGAGTGCTGTACTTAGCTCGGGTCCCAGCGCGATTTTGGCGGGCCCAGGTGTAAATATCCCGGCCCCGTCGCGAATTTTCTGAGGCTTGCAGTATATATTTTGGAGCCCCCTACTCGAATTCTGAGGGTCCCGATGCGAATTTTGTGTGACCCCAGCGCGATTGTTGGGGTCCCCGGCACGATTCTTGGGAGCTCACTCCTCTCAGGAGGGAGGGGGCATTCTCCCCTTTGGTACGCAACTGCGGCTGTTCAACGAGTTTTTTTTTTTTCAGCCGATGGCACTTTTGAGAGTAGAAAAGCCCCTTCTGGGAGTTTTCTTTCAGAACCTGTTCTTAATTTTCGGGTGCTCGGGTCGATTCGATCGAGTCTCGGTGTGCGTTTTTTTTGTGCGGGGGGGAGAGTTCTATTGTTAAGCTCCCTGCGCGATATGTTTGGCCCCGGTATGATTCTTCGGGCTCCCGGTGCATTTTTTTCGGTGCCCCGACACCTTTCTTTTCCGTAGCCCGACAGTTTTCTTGTGGTGTTTGACGCGATTTGTGGGACCGCGGAGTGACATCCTGGGTAAAAATAAATTTGTGGAGCGCCAGCGGCGACTTTTGTGACCCCGGCACGACCTTTTGCGTACCCAGTGTGATTTCCGAGGACTGCGACGCTACCTTGTTGGGCCTCAGTGCGATTTTTGGGGTCCGGCATCATTTATTGGAATCCCTAGTGCGAGTTTTAGTGACTTCGACACGTTTTAAGGGACCCAACATGTGTTCGGGGCTTTTGTCGCGATCGTTGGCCCCAGAGTAAGTTTCCATATCCGGATTGCTTTTCGCTACCCAAGCTTCGTTTTTTTCTTTGGGAGGGGGGCTTCCGATGAAACATTTGGGGACCCGGTGCGATCTGTCGAGCCCCTGGCGTAATTTTCAGGGGCCCTGGCGCGACTTTTTGTGATCCCCAGGCACAGCGTGATTTTCAGGGGCCACGGACCGAACTTTTGGGGCACCCATCATGATTTTCAAGGACCCCGGCACAACTTCTTTCACCCCTAGCGTGATTTTCAGGAGCCCTGTCGCGAACTTTTGAGGCCCATAGCCTGATTTTTAGGTGTCTCAGTTCGAGTTTTTGGGGCCCTCAGCGTCCTTTTCATGGGCCTCGGCGAGGCTTCTTCGGTCCCAGCGTTTTTTCCAGGCGCCTCGACCCAACCTTTTTTGCCCGCAGCGTGATTTTCAGGGGCCCCGGTCCGATTTTTTTGGGCCTCAGCGCGATTTCGAGGTCCCTGGTGCGACTATTTGGGCCCCCAGCAAGATTTCTAGGGGCCCGACCAGACTTTTTGACTTTTGACCAAACTTTTTGGGTTGTCAGAACTATTTTCGGGGGTGCCGGCCCGACCATTTGAGACACCCAGAGTGATCTTCAGGGGCCCCGGCGCAACTTTTTTTAGGCCCCAGCAGTATTTTTAGGGGGCCTGATCCCACTTTTGGAGCCCCAGTCATTTTAGAGGCCCTTGAGCGACTGTTGGGGTCCAGCGGGGGGGGGGAGGGGGGCAGCTGTGCAGCAACCCCTCCCATTTCGCTGCGCCACTGGCAGAAATACTTATCTTTATTCCACCCTGATATCACAAAGAGGATGAGGATGAAAGAAAGGTAGCACTAGGCGAAATGCGGTGCAAGAGATCACATATCCTCAAGGCAAGCACCTGAAGTTAGATGCCCGGTCCTACCACCCGAATCTCCCCTACCTGCAAACCCACCAGTTTTCTCTTATTCAGGATCTAAATACATACGTCTTCTTGCTATTCTTCGTGAAGAAAAAAACATCAATGTAGTCTGTCTCTTCATCTCAGAAACGGCGCCGGGCTACAACCTCCGCCACCAGCATACAAAACGTGCGGCTCAGCTGGGCTACAACCTCCGCCACCAGCATACAAAACGTGCGGCTCAGCTGGGCTACAACCTCCGCCACCAGCATACAAAACGTGCGGCTCAGCTGGGCTCGACTGGTCACTCCAACACGACCTCGATAAATTTGTCAATCGCACAAAACAGCGACACATCCTATTCGGCTGGCTCGAAATCTGGCTCACTGTTGGTCCGCTTGCCCGTTACTGGCCAAACTAAGCACAAGAAGCAATCTAACTAATGATTAATGGAACTGCTAATTTGTCAGCTCTTGCTGTAAGCAGAACTTGAGCAGCATAGAACCCGTTATGTGAGCCAGAATCTAATATGCTACCATATTTGCCTTCCAAACTATTTAACAAATTCCTTTAACAGTGTCGGGTTCTTTCATCCGGAAAACTATTTTTAACTCGGCAAAGGTTACTGCATTTTACATTAATTTACTTCGGTTGGTTGGAGGGGGTGGGGGGGGGGGAAGACACCTTTTAAGCGCTTCGGGGGAGGCATGGAAGGAATGCCCCCTCCCCGCCCTTGAATCCGTCAGTGCTCCACCATGTTACATACCTTGCCTTTTTGCAAAGACATCTAGCTTCATGATGTCTTCTTCATTTTAGCAACATGCAAAAAATACCTCGAATGAATATTGCGTGGCTGCACAAACACCGAAGTCAATGTGCTTATGCCCGGGTCGGAAATAATGGGCTTCATCACATGCTTTCTCCCGAGAACGAAAGTAGCCAGATAATCCCTTCTTGTACCGTGTATCCTTCTTGTATCGCTTCCATCCGACTGGTGTGCTGTTGCACGCGACCACAGCAACTCGCACCACAGCCGGCACTGTCACACGCAACCACAGCAACTCGCACCACAGCCAGGCACTGTCACACGCAACCACAGCAACTCGCACCACAGCCGATACTGCCACACGCAACCACAGCAACTCGCACCACAGCCGGCACTGTCACACGCAACCACAGCAACTCGCACCACAGCCAGCACTGTCACACGCAACCACAGCAACTCGCACCACAGCCAGCACTGTCACACGCAACCACAGCAACTCGCACCACAGCCGATACTGTCACACGCAACCACAGCAACTCGCACACCAGCACTGTCACACGCAACCACAGCAACTCGCACCACAGCCGGCACTGTCACACGCAACCACAGCAACTCGCACCACAGCCGATACTGCCACACGCAACCACAGCAACTCGCACCACAGCCAGCACTGTCACACGCAACCACAGCAACTCGCACCACAGCCGGCACTGTCACACGCAACCACAGCAACTCGCACCACAGCCGACACTGTCACACGCAACCACAGCAACTCGCACTACAGCCGGCACTGTCACACGCAACCACAGCAACTCGCACCACAGCCGGCACTGTCGCACGCAACCACAGCAACTCGCACCACAGTCGCCACTGTCGCACGCAACCACAGCAACTCGCACCACAGCCGGGTACGTGAATTTTACATTTTATTACATGTCGTACGATGTCGTAGCGTATTTGAGTACATATCGTATGATGTCGTACGTGCATTTGATTATATGTCGTACGATGTCGTACGTGCATTTGATTGCATGTCGTACGATGTCGTACGCATATTTGATTGCATGTCGTACGATGTCGTACGTGCATTTGATCACATGTCGCTCGATGTCGCACGTGCATTTGATTACATGTCGTACGATGTCATACGCGTATGTCATTGCAATAATACAATTTGATTTCAAAATCTAATTGAAAGCAATATAGGCCACGTTTTATTCGAAGTTGCAGGAGAAGGATGCAACTTGGTTTGAGAAATCCATCAAATTCAAAACAGCTCTAAATTCAATGATAAACCGAAGCGGCGCGTAAAGCGCGCCGAAAACGGTCTCCGTCACATGAGATTGGGGGAGGGGTGTTCGGACCTCCCTTGAGAAAATCCCGGCTGCGCCCCTGCAGTGTATCATGCTAGAATATTTTAATTAGTGGTGTCTCTGGCGTCCGTTGGAGAGGCTTGAATCCCTCCAAAAAGATAGAACATTCTACCTATGATCGCTCCCGTCTTGGTTACGCTTGTGTAATCACATCACCACACACCATCTCAGGCCGGCTGTAGTCCGTACGCCAATCATTCACTACCACACACCATAGGGAGGCGCCAATTAAAGAGGGCGTCGTCTTGGGTCTCGTGTCTAGATAAGCATTGAAAGTGCGCACTGTGTGCTCTTTGTTGGCGAAGATCTGATGTAAATTCATGGGAATATCTTCGTTCTTTGGGGACACCGCAAGGTCATCTGCCAAAAACGTAGTCTCCAAGCATGCCAGGTAAGTAGGCACACCTGCTGCCGGATTAAGCACAGCACCGTGACTCTGGTGAGCAGAGCTCAGCGTTGTGCGGTGACTGCAGAGATTAGTGACTTCGCTCCGCTGCTAAGACCCGATTACGCGCCCAAGATTTCCAGCAGACGAGGATCACGCGCGGGAAATTAGGCGCTGAGGAATTCTGCGCCGAAGATTGGCGCCGAGCGGCTTACGAGCTATGGGTGCCGATGACTCGAGTAACATTGAGAGTAAAAATTCAATGTTCGGATTACGAAAACTGAGATCGTAAAAGATCCTGTAAATCGGGTTTTTGGGTATTCGACGATCACCCGATTGCGTACGTCTGTGTCGGTGGCAAGCATGCTTGAGTGCCTTTCACTCTCCCCACCTCTGCTCCGCAGAAACCCGCACCAGCTGACTCGGTGCGGCACGCATGACTTCGTGGACGAGGCGTTGGACGTCAAAGAGCCATTCATCGGAAATAATGCTCGATAAAAAATGTCCTGCTGTGGTTCTTGAATTGCCGTCAGTTATAAGAAATTTAACATTGCAACCTTTCAACATTAGGCCTCCATTATGTCGGTATTGCACTTTCTACATAGGCGAAGTTTTCTGAAATATCTGCATAGTTTCAGGAATTTAGGAAGACTTTCTTCTTTTGAGCTGTTAGAGCTTGTTAGTGTCTGTAATCCTTTCCTTCCCCTAGGAAAGGTCACGGGTGGAGTTTCCTATACATTTGACGGTGCCGGAACCCCACCATATTTGCTTTCTTGACCTCATTAACCAATATGATTTATACTTCCCCTTGTAAATTGACGTGAGACGGGTCAGAGACGGTAATATCCCAAAATCTCCAAACTGCCGCTATTTGCAGTATAGTTGCAGGATGGCAACACCAAACTCAGATCATACTGTTCTTTCATGAAGTAAAAAAAACTGCTAGCTCGAAATTTTAATTCAGGTCAAGGTTACTGAAGCGAGGTCAGGTCAACTTCCGTTTTATTATCGTAGTGAGGGAAAATTTTGCATACAGAACATGGCAAAAGCATGATAAAAGTATTTTGCGTTCAAATACCTGAGAAGGTTAATGACGTTAATGAAGTCCGGTCAATAATCATGTATATTCTACACTACCTTCTTGTGTGTAGTAAATATTTGTGTGCGTGTCGGCTGCTTCGGCTATTTTGCAGCCGCACTGTCGTCTTATGCCGAATGCTGCTGCTCCTTGTGAAGTCAAATTCGAATTCGGTCTCAGAGCCACCTAAGTAGTGAAACATGACATTTGGTGGACAACCATTTACTGGAGACAGTGGCATACCGAAAGGAAGGCATTGGGGGAAGTAGCCCCCCCCTCTGAGAGGTTGTGGGCTCCAAGAATCTCGCCGGCCTTCGATACAAAAAATGCGCCAGGTTCCCTGTAATTCCCGCTGGGGCTCCCAACAATCGCACGGGGCCATCGAAGAGTCGCGCCGAGACCGCCGAAAATCACACTGGGGACTCAAAAGGTCGCGTCTGAGCCCCTGGAAATCACACTGGAGGCCAAGAAGTCTCGCCGGGCTCCTGAAAATGACGCTGGGCCCCAAAAGACGGGCCCTGAAGATTACGTTGGGACTCAAAAGATCAGATCCGGGCCCTGGAAATCACGCTGGGAGCCCCACAAATTCGGACCGGGCCCCTGAAAATTACGCTGGGGCCTCAAAAGTTCGCACCTGTGCCTCTGAAAATCACGCTGGAGGCCCCAAAAAAGTCGTGCCGGGGTTCATGAATATCACGATGGAGGGTCAAAAAAGTCGGGACGCCCTGAAAATCACGCTGAGCCTAAGGGTACCAAAGAGTCCCGCCCGGGCCCCTGAAAATCACGCTAGGGGCTCAAAAGGTCGCACCGGGGCCCCAAAAGTCTCATCGGGACCACCCCAAAAAAAAAAAGCCAGGGCAACGAAGCAAAAGTTCAGGCATGGAAAATCACTCTGGGGCCCAATAATAGTTCCAAAAGCCCTCAAAACTTGTTGGACCCAAAAAAACGTATCGAAGCCACTAAAGCTCGCACTATGGATCCCAACATATGACGACTGGGCCAAAAAATCACACTTCGACCCGAAAATTTCACGCCGCTGCCCTTGACAATCTCACCGAGGGCCAAAAAGTCGCGCCAGAGCTCCACAAGTCGCAGCTGACTTACAAAGATCAATTCCTACCCGGAATGGCACTCTGTGGCCACAAAAATTGCGTCAAAGACCCCCCCCCCCCCCCTACACACAAAAAAAACGCGTCGGACTCCGGAAGAGAATGTGTGGAGGAACCGCAAAATAGAAACGCACCCAGAGCCAGAAGAATCCTACCGGGGCGAAAAATGCCGCGCAGGGAGTTTACAGAACATAGAACTCGACCTAAAAATCAAAAAGGGACCCCACTGAATCGACCCGGGCACCGGAAAATTCAAAACAGGTTCTGAAAGAAAATTATTCGAAGGACCATTCTAATGTGAAGGGTCCCATCGTCTAAAAAAAACTCGTTGAGCAGCTGCAGTGGCGTACCAAAGAGGAAAATGCCCCCCCCCCCATCCTGAAGGGCTGGGCTCCTGAGGATCGCGCCGCAGTCCAGAAAAGTCGAGCTGTGGCCCCATAAATACGCGTCGAGGCCCCAGAATTCGCGTAGATGGCTCTAAATGAACTTAACGGGCACCAAAAGACTTGCACCGGACCTAAAAAAATTGCGCCGGGGTCCGCCAAAATCGCGCTGGGACCCAGCTAAATGCAACGCGCCCCGTGAACTCGTGCCTTGCCCCCGCATATGGCGCTCGGGACCCGAAATTTCCGTCAGTTATCCCAAAATTATGGTCGGGACATAAAACAAAAATTCCGTCTGCAATTACAGCGTGGCCCCAAAAGTCGCATCGGGACTGAACAAAAATCAAATCGGAGCCCTTCAAAATGTGGAGAGATACCGAAACATAAATGTCCGAGCCTGTAAAATCGCTCCGGAACCCCAAACATACCACCAGATGCCTTCAAGAATTGAGTACGACCCTGAAAAAGAACTTACCGGAGCTTTAAGAAAATCGCGGCGAGACAACACAAAATTATGGCACCGTGTGCCCGAAAAATCAGACAAGGACTCGGACCTTTAAAATTCCAGAAGAAGTAACCAAAAATTGCATCCAGTCCAGAAAACTGGCATGCCCTCCCCCCCTCCCCCGGAACCACACGCATGGGGCCGGAACCACGCGCATGGGCTCGAAAAGACGCGCCGAGACCCCGAGAAATTACACGGGAGCCACAAAATCATGCTGGGATCCCACAAATGTGCGATCAGGAGCCCCAAATAAACACAGCGGGACCCCAAGAGCACCACGGTAGGCCGAGAATATACCGGGCCCTCCAAAGGGTGCAGAGTCTCGCGAAAAGTGGCAAGGCCTTAAAACATGCGCTGTAGTTCCAAATAAACACACCGGGAGCTCTAAAAGAAAAATACAACAGAAATTATCAAGGCACACCGGGGCTATGAGACTGCATGGGGCCTCAAAAACAGGCTGGTGCCTTCAAAAAGCGACATGGTCCTTAGGAAAGAACAAAAAGACCGTACACTAAAACTAACACACATCGGGGCCTTTGAAGACGCCCCGATTCCTCAAAAATATTGTCGGTGCACAAAAAAGCAAAACTATAAAAAGAGCCGGGGTTACAAAATGTGCAGGGCCCCTACCAAAAATTGGCTGGAGCCCTAAAACACATCCGGAGACAAAGAAAAAAGCAGCAGGTCCAAAAAAGAACACCTTGCTAAGGGCTCGGTTCGGTAGCCAATCTGGGGACATATTTAACCAAAGAGAAGAGGTGCATCAAATCTCAGCAGGTCTGCGGGTTTCTTAGCCACCAGAAAATGTGGGAAGAAAAGAACTAATCATCGGATTGAATTAGTCGAATTTTCCCAGCGAACCCCAATACGAAACATTCCGAACGTTAAATCTGGCACAATACTATGATGTGACAGCAACTAGCAAAACGTGGGAGGCCTAGCAGAAAACGGAGCATCGCACGAAGTATGGCTAATTCTCCGAATGCGCAAGGCGGCTGTACACGTGCCGAACGTCGGCGTTTTGGAGACCGGGCTTTATTAACTGGAATGCTTGAAATTAGAAAAAGAAAACACATTTTTGGGTGATTTGTACAGGCGTAATTTCAGCAGTGTGGGTGACTTATCAAGGGATATCAAATGAAAAACCGTCGTGAGAGCCAAAGAAAAAAACGAAAACCTTAAAACCGCACGGCCCAGAATCATATTATACTGATATTATGTTCGATTTCCTGCGAGGTCTCGTCTTCGTTTGAGAGCGTGGTTCCTCAGCAGAACGCAGACGGAGCAGGACACCAAGCCTCAGCCTCCGCTGTTAACTTATCATAGGGTCTCGTCTTCGGTTGAGAGCGCGCATGCCTCAGCAGAACGCAAGCGTAGCAGGACACCGAGCCTCAGCTTCCGCCATCAACTTATCAATTAAGAAGTAATGCTCACTGGTTTCACTGATATCTCCGAGCTTTACTGTGTTCAGTTGTTTACTTTAATGTTTCTGAGCATTGCACTATGTCGTGAGCAGGCTGAAATGTGTTGTAAAGTCGCTAACTCCAGAACCTTGTATGATCCCGAATCAGATGGACTAAAAAAAAAAAAAAAAAAAATTTTTTCCCTTTTACTTTTTTTTTTTTAAGGTTTGGGGTGGGAAAAAATATGTAAAAAACGAAACGGAAGAAAAACAGCTCTCTATATACCCTCGAATGCCTCCGACAACATTAGCCTTTTTGTGCGTGGTCTAGGATAGTTTGCAGTTTATCCTCGGAGGACGTGTCTGCCATGGCTGACTGCGATGGCTTGGGTCATAATTCCGTTCGGGTCTCTGCCATGTATGGTGTAGTATACATTATTTGCGTCTCCTATATTCGTCAATTTTCTCACTTCGTTGTGTCCATAACTTGTCCTGTCCAGTAAAGCCGTAGCAAACACCTCCTCTGGTGTCAGGGCGCCATCTTCTCGGAGCCTGGCACAGCCCTGCACTGCGCGGCGAAACGTAACGGGACGGGAGGGTGTCAGTCAGTAACACCTTCGTTCGACACAGGGGCCAGCACAGGATGCTGGTCGGTCCGTGCACTCTGAACGGCGGTCATGGCTAGTGCACGTGATCCACGCGCTTCTGCACCAGGTGTCTGCGCTGTAGGCGAGACAGGACGACGCTCGGTCCGGCCGCGGTCTTCTGCACCAGGCGTCTGCGCTGTAGGAGAGACACGACGACGCTCGGTCCGGCCGCGGGCTTCTGCACCAGGCGTCTGCGCTGTAGGCGAGACACGACGACGGTCGGTCCGGCCGCGGGCTTCTGCACCAGGCGTCTGCGCTGTAGGCGAGACACGACCACGCTCGGTCCGGCCGCGGGCTTCTGCACCAGGCGTCTGCGCTGTAGGCGAGACAGGACGACGCTCGGTCCGGCCGCGGGCTTCTGCACCAGGCGTCTGCGCTGTAGGCGAGACACGACGACGCTCGGTCCGGCCGCGGGCTTCTGCACCAGGCGTCTGCGCTGTAGGCGAGACAGGACGACGCTCGGTCCGGCCGCGGGCTTCTGCACCAGGCGTCTGCGCTGTAGGCGAGACAGGACGACGCTCGGTCCGGCCGCGGGCTTCTGCACCAGGCGTCTGCGCTGTAGGCGAGACAGGACGACGGTCGGTCCGGCCGCGGGCTTCTGCACCAGGCGTCTCCGCTGTAGGCGAGACACGGCGACGCTCGGTCCGGCCGCGGGCTTCTGCACCAGGCGTCTGCGCTGTAGGCGAGACAGGACGACGGTCGGTCCGGCCGCGGGCTTCTGCACCAGGCGTCTGCGCTGTAGGCGAGACAGGACGACGGTCGGTCCGGCCGCGGGCTTCTGCACCAGGCGTCTGCGCTGTAGGCGAGACACGGCGACGCTCGGTCCGGCCGCGGGCTTCTGCACCAGGCGTCTGCGCTGTAGGCGAGACAGGACGACGCTCGGTCCGGCCGCGGGCTTCTGCACCAGGCGTCTGCGCTGTAGGCGAGACAGGACGACGGTCGGTCCGGCCGCGGGCTTCTGCACCAGGCGTCTGCGCTGTAGGCGAGACACGGCGACGCTCGGTCCGGCCGCGGGCTTCTGCACCAGGCGTCTGCGCTGTAGGCGAGACAGGACGACGCTCGGTCCGGCCGCGGGCTTCTGCACCAGGCGTCTGAGCTGTAGGCGAGACAGGACGACGGTCGGTCCGGCCGCGGGCTTCTGCACCAGGCGTCTGCGCTGTAGGCGAGACACGGCGACGCTCGGTCCGGCCGCGGGCTTCTGCACCAGGCGTCTGCGCTGTAGGCGAGACACGGCGACGCTCGGTCCGGCCGCGGGCTTCTGCACCAGGCGTCTGCGCTGTAGGCGAGACACGACGACGGTCGGTCCGGCCGCGGTCTTCTGCACCAGGCGTCTGCGCTGTAGGCGAGACAGGACGACGGTCGGTCCGGCCGCGGGCTTCTGCACCAGGCGTCTGCGCTGTAGGCGAGACAGGACGACGGTCGGTCCGGCCGCGGGCTTCTGCACCAGGCGTCTGCGCTGTAGGCGAGACACGGCGACGCTCGGTCCGGCCGCGGGCTTCTGCACCAGGCGTCTGCGCTGTAGGCGAGACACGGCGACGCTCGGTCCGGCCGCGGGCTTCTGCACCAGGCGTCTGCGCTGTAGGCGAGACACGACGACGGTCGGTCCGGCCGCGGGCTTCTGCACCAGGCGTCTGCGCTGTAGGCGAGACACGACGACGGTCGGTCCGGCCGCGGTCTTCTGCACCAGGCGTCTGCGCTGTAGGCGAGACAGGACGACGCTCGGTCCGGCCGCGGGCTTCTGCACCAGGCGTCTGCGCTGTAGGCGAGACACGACCACGCTCGGTCCGGCCGCGGGCTTCTGCACCAGGCGTCTGCGCTGTAGGCGAGACACGGCGACGCTCGGTCCGGCCGCGGGCTTCTGCACCAGGCGTCTGCGCTGTAGGCGAGACAGGACGACGCTCGGTCCGGCCGCTGGCTTCCTCACCAGTCATGCGCTCTCTACCCTTCCATGCTGTGTCCTGGGTAGCATCAGCGACACGCGAGATCGACCGATATGTCTAGCCTCATCATCTTTCACAAACCTTATCGCCGAATGGTATGGTACCGAATGGTGGCTTTCTCTTCTGCTAAAGAATGCATGAAGCGACACAGTCTCTTTTCTCACATTTTCATCTGAATCTGAGAGCGTCCGTTTTTCCAAATTAAGTCGTTCAATGTCATTGGCCAATGACAAATCAACAACAGGATCTCTATCTGATCTGTAAAACTAGTCACTCCTCAATCGCTTATAAAGTTCGGCTGAGTTCACTCGGACCACCATTACACTAAAGTCCCCCCACAGAGGAAACCCCCGAGAGGATGTAGAATGAGCTGACCGGACCGCCATTACACTAAAGTCCCTTCACAGAGACAACCTCCGGGAGGATGTAGAATGAGCTGGCCGGACCGCCATTGCACTAAAGTCCCCTCACAGAGACAACCTCCGGGAGGATGTAGAATCAGCTGGCCGGACCACCATTACACTAAAGTCTCCTCACAGAAACAACCTACGGGAGGATGTAGAATGAGCTGGCCGGACCGCCGTTACACTAAAGTCCCCTCACAGAGACAACCTCCGGGAGGCTGTAGAATGAGCAGCCCGGACCACCATTACACTAAAGTCCCCTCACAGAGACAACCTCCGGGAGGATGTATAATGAGTTGGTGGGACCACCATTGCACTAAAGTCCCCTCACAGAGGCAACCTCCGGGAGGATGTATAATGAGCTGGTGGGACCACCATTGCACTAAAGTCCCCTCACAGAGGCAACCTCCGGGAGGATGTAGAATGAGCTGGCCGGACCACCATTGCACTAAAGTCCCCTCACAGAGGCAACCTCCAGGAGGATGTAGAATGAGCTGGCCGGACCACCATTGCACTAAAGTCCCATTACAGAGGCAACCTCCGGAAGGATGTAGAATGAGCTGGCCGGACCGCCGTTACACTAAAGTCCCCTCACAGAGACAACCTCCGGGAGGCTGTAGAATGAGCAGCCCGGACCACGATTACACTGCGCAGAGAAAGGTTGGGAATACGGTACGCCTGCAAGCTCCGCCAGTTCCCTGCTCATCCGGCTTACCCGCATGTCTTTTCGCGTCGACTACGGACCCTTTTTCAGGGGAACGGAATCTGAATGTCGCCCCGTTCGTTGTGCGAGTTTGAAAGCTTCTGCATAATAGTCGAGTTCAACTTCAGGGAATTCGAAGAGCCCAGGACATGGAAACACCCCCATGGCAGCTGATTGCACCAGTGGTGGATGTTTCTCTCGCAAAAATCAGGAAAGCCGATGTCCCTCCAGCAGAATTTCGTGCACTTGCGCTGGAACATATTGAAACATTCCAGGATTGGGTGGCAACATATACTGACGGCTCTCGAACAGAGGACGGTGTGGGCAGCGCTTTTGTCTGCGGATCTGTCGCCTGCTCATTTACTCTCCCGACGTACGCATCGGTGTACTCGTCGGAACTTGTAGCTATTACGAAAGCTCTATGTTTTATCGAGGTGTCGGATGGTGATCGTCACGTTATATTCACTGATTCTTTAAGTAGTCTGATGGCCCTGGACACGTTTTATCCATCAAACCCCCTTCTGCGTGACATTTTGTGTCGTCTTACCGATATGCAGCGCCTAGGACGACGGGTGATTCTATGTTGGCTCCCTAGCCATGTGGGAATTTATGGGAACGAGTTGGCAGATGCTGCGGCAAAGCGAGCAGGACATGCCCCGTGCACTCGGTCATTACCACTCCCTGCCACGGACCATTACCGAGAAGTGTCTATTTTCATCCAAGACAAGTGGCAGGCAGTGTGGGATGCGACGTCTTCGAACAAGCTGAGAGCCATCAAACAACGTCTGTGTCCGTGGAGCTCGTCCTGCCGTAAATCTAGACAGGAAGAGGTGACACTTTGCCGCCTCCGCATAGGGCACACTTATGCCACACACTGGTACTTGTTACACGGCGACGACAAACCGCAGTGCTCCAAGATGTCAGGCACAACTGACAGTTCGCCATGTTCTCATCTCATGCCGTTGTTATGCTGACGAACGTAGACGCTATTTTGGGTCTGCCCAGGTGGCTTCCCTTAGAGATATTCTGTCGGACAACTCTTCTACTGTCCAATCGGGACGGTTGGTGAATTTTTAATCAGATGTTTCGTTCACAGCAATATATAACCCTCGCTGATATACACCGTATGTAAACCTTGTACCACAATAGGACCAGGTGGACGGCTAACCACGATGTGAAGCTGGATACTACTGCACTTCGTTAACTCCAAGAGTTATGTGCGCAAAATGACCACAGCAGTCGACGCGCCCTAAAGCCCAAATAACTAACTAATTAACCACCATTACACTAAAGTCCCCTCACAGAGACAACCTCCGGGAGGATGTAGAATGAGCAGCCCGGACCACCATTACACTAAAGTCCCCTCACAGAGACAACCTCCGAGAGGATGAAGAATGAACTGGCCAGACCACCATTACACTAAAGTTCCATTACAGAGGAAACCTCCGGGAGGATGTAGAATGAGCTGGCCGGACCACCATTGCACTAAAGTCCCATTACAGAGGCAACCTCCGAGAGGCTATAGAATGAGCTGGCAGCGAAGTTGCGGTCGGGCTGCTCCGCGACCTGGAAGCTGACTGCCCTGACTGCCCTGACTGCCCTGACTGCCCTGACTGACTCCAGCACCGGAATGGATCATCTGTAAACGTGTTCGGCCACCGTAACCAGGGCAAAGCTCTCACCAGCTGCCATGCACTGCCCCGCCCTCCCACCCGTCTCGGGTCAAGTTCGCACGAGCCGACGCGGCGGCGAAGCGGCGATGCTACAGTAGAAAATAACGTGACTCCAGTGCCAGAGATGCAAACAAGCGCAGGCGGTTGTTGATGACCGTGGAGAAGCCGGCTCTGGGCTTCACGGTCATGTTGAATTCAACTAGTTCACACTGATCCGAAGTTTGGCAGGCCTTGACAAATAAGAGATATGGAAATTAAGAAATGACTATATGGAGTCTACGAGGTGAGACCGGGGCCTTTTGATGGTAAACGGGTGTCCTCAACCCACATCTAGTTTTTTTTTTAAATTGATGTTCGTTGCTAAAATAAAGCACTGATATAACATAATAATATCGTTTTTTAAGGACGGGAAGGAAAAAAAAACACCCTATCCTAATAATCTTTCCCCAGCCTTCATGTTTCGAAGTTGTTATCTGAAGACAGTCCTCGATTCCGTTCCCCTTAACGTTTCCTGCATAACACCGCTAAAAAAAAAAAAATAATAATATATATATATATATATATATATATATATATATATATATATATATATATATATATATATATATATCGCCCAACGTAATACACGCTGAGGTGGAGTGGAACAGATGGGTTAAAGGCGTTGAGAGTTGGTCTCGTTCCGTAAAGTCTCGGCTCAAATCTCGCCAGCTGCTGGCGACGTCGGCTTCCCAGCCACACTCGGCGTGAGAGAGGCGACTCTGGATTGAATAAGTAGATGGAGGCGTCGCAAAACAATTCATGAGTCTGATTAATTTGCTATGCATATATATATATATATATATATATATATATATATATATATATATATATATATATATATACCAAAAGGTGGTTTTCACTTCTGCTAAAGAATGCATGAAGCGACACAGTCTCTTTTCACACATTTTCATCTGAATCTTAGAGCGTCCGTTTTTCCAAATTAAGTTGTTCAATGTCATTGGCCAATAAATTATCGAATATGGGCGAAAGGCTGCCCATATTCGATGGGTAGACCAGTGGCCGTTGAGTGCCAACAAGTGCTGATGGCCAATGACCGGTCACTGCCGATGACGATGGCCGTTGATCGACGGCCACTGAACTGAAGAGCGACTCGCCGACAGTGGCACCCACATCCCCACCCCCCTCACCGCCTTTGTTGTGGCCGACTGTATTGTGAAGGAAATAGAAAGTCTGCCTGGCGGCTTAGGTATTGTTTGTCTGTCCGCCTCGCTGACGGACCCCTCTCATAGCGCTTGTATGACCACAAACGATCCGTGACACCACACATGGGTCCCTCTCATAATTGGGCCGAAGGTGACCGGTGCCAGAGTTTCAATTGTCCGCAGAACTGAGCTATAGCAACATTGTTATAAACAGAACCGAGTTTGGCCACCCTGGTGGCAGCAGAGCAGGGTTATGTCACCACCCTGGTGGCGGCAGAGAAGGGTTATGTGGCCACCCTGGTGGCAGCAGAGCAGGGTTATGTCACCACCCTGGTGGCGGCAGAGAAGGGTTATGTGGCCACCCTGGTGGCAGCAGAGCAGGGTTGTGTGGCCACCCTGGTGGCAGCGGAGCAGGGTTATGTGGCCACCCAGGTGGCAGCAGAGCAGGGTTGTGTGGCCACCCTGGTGGCAGCAGAGCAGGGTTATGATGTGGCCACCCTGGTGGCAGCGGAGCAGGGTTATGTGGCCACCCTGGTGGCAGCAGAGAAGGGTTATGTGGCCACCCTGGTGGCAGCAGAGAAGGGCTATGTGGCCACCCTGGTGGCAGCAGCGCAGGGTTATGCGGCCACCCTGGTGGCAGCAGAGAAGGGCTATGTGGCCACCCAGGTGGCAGCAGAGGAGGGTTGTGTGGCCATCCTGGTGGCAGCAGAGCAGGGTTATGATGTGGCCACCCTGGTGGCAGCGGAGCAGGGTTATGTGGCCACCCTGGCCAGCGCCACCACCGCTCCCACCAGCACTGCCACAGCTCCCAGCAACGCCACCACAGCTCCCACCAGCGCCGCCACAGCTCCAACCAGCGCCGCCACAGCTCCCACCAGCGACGTTATATCTCCCACCAGCGCCGCCATCGGCCATAGCTCCCACTGGCGTGTGCTGTGGCGGCCGTGAGACAGGATGGGGTTTTCCACTTCAATGATTCGTGGCAACTGTGCTCGAACGGTGCGGACCACTCCAGAGTGGGTCTGTAGACAGTATGTCGGTCGGAAGGGTCTGAGACAGTATGTCGGTCGGTAGGGTCTGTAGACAGTATGTTGGTCGGTATGGTCTGCAGACAGTATGTCGGTCGATAGGGTCTGTAGACGGAGCATCGGTCGATAGGGTCTGTAGACGGAGCATCGGTCGGTAGGGTCTGTAGACGGTGCATCGGTCGGTAGGGTCTGTAGACGGTGCATCGGTCGGTAGGGTCTGTAGACGGTGCATCGGTCGGTAGGGTCTGTAGACGGTGCATCGGTCGGTAGGGTCTGCAGACGGAGCATCGGTCGGTAGGGTCTGTAGACGGTGCATCGGTCGGTAGGGTCTGTAGACGGTGCATCGGTCGGTAGGGTCTGTAGACGGAGCATCGGTCGGTAGGGTCTGTAGACGGTGCATCGGTCGGTAGGGTCTGTAGACGGTGCATCGGTCGGTAGGGTCTGTAGACGGTGCATCGGTCGGTAGGGTCTGTAGACGGTGCATCGGTCGGTAGGGTCTGTAGAGTGCATCGGTCGGTAGGGTCTGTAGACGGTGCATCGGTCGGTAGGGTCTGTAGAAGGTCGGTAGGGTCTGTAGACGGTGCATCGGTCGGTATTAGGGTCTGTAGACGGTGCATCGGTCGGTAGGGTCTGTAGACGGTGCATCGGTCGGTAGGGTCTGTAGACGGTGCATCGGTCGGTAGGGTCTGTAGACGGTGCATCGGTCGGTAGGGTCTGTAGACGGTGCATCGGTCGGTAGGGTCTGTAGACGGTGCATCGGTCGGTAGGGTCTGTAGACGGTGCATCGGTCGGTAGGGTCTGTAGACGGTGCATCGGTCGGTAGGGTCTGTAGACGGTGCATCGGTCGGTAGGGTCTGTAGACGGTGCATCGCATGGTCGGTAGGGTCTGTAGACGGTGCATCGGTCGGTAGGGTCTGTAGACGGTGCATCGGTCGGTAGGGTCTGTAGACGGTGCATCGGTCGGTAGGGTCTGTAGACGGTGCATCGGTCGGTAGGGTCTGTAGACGGTGCATCGGTCGGTAGGGTCTGTAGACGGTGCATCGGTCGGTAGGGTCTGTAGACGGTGCATCGGTCGGTAGGGTCTGTAGACGGTGCATCGGTCGGTAGGGTCTGTAGACGGTGCATCGGTCGGTAGGGTCTGTAGACGGTGCATCGGTCGGTAGGGTCTGTAGACGGTGCATCGGTCGGTAGGGTCTGTAGACGGTGCATCGGTCGGTAGGGTCTGCATCGGTCGGTAGGGTCTGTAGACGGTGCATCGGTCGGTAGGGCTGTAGGCATCGGTCGGTAGGGTCTGTAGAGGTGCGTAGGGTCTGTAGACGGTGCATCGGTCGGTAGGGTCTGTAGACGGTGCATCGGTCGGTGGGGTCTGTAGACGGTGCATCGGTCGGTGGGGTCTGTAGACGGTGCATCGGTCGGTAGGGTCTGTAGACGGAGCATCGGTCGGTAGGGTCTGTAGACGGTGCATCGGTCGGTAGGGTCTGTAGACGGTGCATCGGTCGGTAGGGTCTGTAGACGGAGCATCGGTCGGTAGGGTCTGTAGACGGTGCATCGGTCGGTAGGGTCTGTAGACGGTGCATCGGTCGGTAGGGTCTGTAGACGGTGCATCGGTCGGTAGGGTCTGTAGACGGTGCATCGGTCGGTAGGGTCTGTAGACGGTGCATCGGTCGGTAGGGTCTGTAGACGGTGCATCGGTCGGTAGGGTCTGTAGACGGTGCATCGGTCGGTAGGGTCTGTAGACGGTGCATCGGTCGGTAGGGTCTGTAGACGGTTAGACGGTGCATCGGTCGGTAGGGTCTGTAGACGGTGCATCGGTCGGTAGGGTCTGTAGACGGTGCATCGGTCGGTGGGGTCTGTAGACGGTGCATCGGTCGGTAGGGTCTGTAGACGGTGCATCGGTCGGTAGGGTCTGTAGACGGTGCATCGGTCGGTAGGGTCTGTAGACGGTGCATCGGTCGGTAGGGTCTGTAGACGGTGCATCGGTCGGTGGGGTCCTGTAGACGGTGCATCGGTCGGTAGGGTCTGTAGACGGTGCATCGGTCGGTGGGGTCTGTAGACGGTGCATCGGTCGGTAGGGTCTGTAGACGGTGCATCGGTCGGTAGGGTCTGTAGACGGTGCATCGGTCGGTAGGGTCTGTAGACGGTGCATCGGTCGGTGGGGTCTGTAGACGGTGCATCGGTCGGTAGGGTCTGTAGACGGTGCATCGGTCGGTAGGGTCTGTAGACGGTGCATCGGTCGGTGGGGTCTGTAGACGGTGCATCGGTCGGTAGGGTCTGTAGACGGTGCATCGGTCGGTAGGGTCTGTAGACGGTGCATCGGTCGGTAGGGTCTGTAGACGGTGCATCGGTCGGTAGGGTCTGTAGACGGTGCATCGGTCGGTGGGGTCTGTAGACGGTGCATCGGTCGGTGGGGTCTGTAGACGGTGCATCGGTCGGTGGGGTCTGCAGACAGTGTGTCGATGGACAGGGTCTGTAAACAGTGTGTCAGTGGGTAGGGTCGGTAAACAAGCTATCGGTCAGTAAGATCTGTGGACAGTGTGTCGGTCCGTATGGTCTGTAGACAGTGCATCGGTAGGTATGGTCTGTAGAGTGTCGGTTGGTAGGGGCTATAGACACTATGTTGGTCGGTAGGGTCTGTGGATAGTGCATCCGTAGGTAGGGTCTGTAGTGTGTCGGTCGGTAGGGTCTGTAGATACTTCATCAGTAGGCAGGGTCTGTAGTTTGTTGGTCGGTAGGGTCTGTAGACAGTGTGCCGGTCGGTAAGGTCTGTAGATAGTTCATCAGTAGGCAGGGTCTGTGGTGTGTTAGTCGGTAGGGTCTGTAGACAGGGCGTCGGTCGGTCGAGCGTGGCCCGTCCCCATTATGTCACCGCCGCCGCTGATTCGACAACAGAGCGTTCAGCTGGTGCAGTGCCGGCCACAGTCACGCACACCTACCCGGCCTGCGTGACTAACAGGAGCCTGTCCTACCATAGGTACCACCGGAGGTAGACTGTTGCACGCCTACCCGGCCTGCGTGACTAACAGGAGCCTGTCGTACCACAGGTACCACCGGGGGTAGACTGTTGCACGCCTACCCGGCCTGCGTGACTAACAGGAGCCTGTCGTACCACAGGTACCACCGGAGGTAGACTGTTGCACGCCTACCCGGCCTGAGTGACTAACAGGAGCCAATGGTACCACCGGTACCATCGCAGGTAGATTGACTTCGACATTGTTTTCAGACGGCGTGGAGAGGCAGACATCAGATTAAATGAAATAAATGGCGCAGAGAGAGAGGGAGAGAGAGAGAGAGAGAGAGAGAGAGAGAGAGAGAGAGAGAGAAAGAAAAAAAAGAAAAAAAAAAAAAAAATATATATATATATATATATATATATATATATATATATATATATATATATATATATATATATATATATATATATATATATATATATATATATATATATATATATATATATATATATATATATATATATATATATATATATATATATATATATATATATATATATATATATATATATATATATATATATATATATATATATATATATATATATATATATATAGAGAGAGAGAGAGAGAGAGAGAGAGAGAGAGAGAGAGAGAGAGAGAGAGAGAGAGAGAGAGAGAGAGAGAGAGTGAAAGAAAGAAAGGAAGAGATGAATGGCACAGTGAGATACACAGGAATTGAACGGTGAGATACACAGGAATGACACGGTGAGATACACAGAAATGGCAGGAATAATAAGAGGAAAAGTGGATGATGCAATGGAAGGCCAAGTGGATGACACGATGCGCACGAGGAAGACAAAATGCGCGCGGTGGGAGAGGGGGGAGGGGGGGGGAGGTCGCGGATGGGATCACACAAATGGAGGAAGAATTAAAGACACAAGAGGAAGAAACGTGGATGAAACAAGCTGAGGCAGAATGGATAATTTCATGGGAGTGGATGGCATAATGGGAGGAAAGCTGGGTATTGCAAAGGAAGGTGGAGTTAATGATAAAGCAGAAGCAAAAGTTAATGGAGAAGCCTCACGCAGAGTAGATGACGTCATGGGAGACAGAGTGGATGGCATAATGGACGAAGAGTAGATGATGAGGTGGGTGGCAGGGTTGGTGACAAATAGATGCGGAGGCCGTCAGTTTCCAACAGTCGAACTGGTCAGGCCAGAGATGGTACAATTTATTCTGATATCACCGCAGGGAAGTTTGGCTCCAATTTGGAGCATGTCTGGTGGCTCGAGTGATGACTAGTGCATCTTGTTTGGACCGCGGATAACCAGGCTCAACAGAGTTGCTGCTACTACGTTACATTACCCGACTCTAAAATGGCACGGGCAACGGGTGGGAACCTGGCACGAGACTTGCCTGCCCGACTGCCTAGCAAGCATTCAACAACCTTCTACTCAGAACAAAGTGATGGTCTACCATCGACAACAACTCATCAGAGACTCGGTTGCGACTTCTCACCACGCACCGGCGGCGAGCCACAACTGACTGAGCCGAAGGGGAGGAGGCTCGCCCGATCACCACCGAACAGACACGCTACATCACTCGTACCCCATGAGCATGAGTGCAGTCGCGACATTCGGTCGGCCATGTGACTTCCACCCATGTGACATTCGGCCAGCGGGAGCGCCGATCGAATGCTCACATGGGTGGAAGTCTGGCCCGGACGGTGGCCCTCCGAATGTTCACATGGGTGGAAGTCTGGCCCGGACGGTGGCCCTCCGAATGTTCACATGGGTGGAAGTCTGGCCCGGACGGTGGCCCTCCGAATGTTCACATGGGTGGAAGTCTGGCCCGGACGGTTGCCCTCCGAATGTCCACAATGGGTGGAAGTCTGGCCCGGACGGTGGCCCTCCGAATGTTCACAATGGGTGGAAGTCTGGCCCGAACGGTGGCCCTCCGAATGTTCACATGGGTGGAAGTCTGGCCCGGACGGTGGCCCTCCGAATGTTCACATGGGTGGAAGTCTGGCCCGGACGGTGGCCCTCCGAATGTTCACATGGGTGGAAGTCTGGCCCTGACGGTGGCCTTCCGAATGTTCACATGGGTGGAAGTCTGACCCGGACGGTGGCCCTCCGAATGTTCACATGGGTGGAAGTCTGGCCCGGACGGTGGCCCTCCGAATGTTCACATGGGTGGAAGTCTGGCCCGGACGGTGGCCCTCCGAATGTTCACATGGGTGGAAGTCTGGCCCGGACGGTGGCCCTCAGAATGTTCACATGGGTGGAAGTCTGGCCCGGACGGTGGCCCTCCGAATGCTGACGCGGCAGTATGCGCGCGCGCGCTGCCGGTGCCATGCCAACCGAGAGCCGCCCGCCCGCTGCCGGTTGGACGGAAGGGCTCGGTTTCCGGTGCACGCCACCGAGTCTGAAATGGTGACAAGTTGGAGCACACACGCATATAGATATAGCCATCATTTGCTACCTGATGTGTTATTACAGCGGCAGCGGCGGAAGTTCGCTTCCATTACATTACACACCTTACGTTGTATTATATCTACACAATGCACACTTCCGTTACATTACGTTACATTCCATCCATGGGTGGAGAACGCCATGGTAGGTGTGACTGGAAGGGATGACATGAAAATGTCATTTGCCACACGAAATTTTACTGGGATCGTCCACTGATGGCAACATCAGATGGCTTTGTTTTCCATGTAGCCCTTGATAGCTTAATTGTTGCAGCTTTCATGGATCTTCCCTGCCTTTGCAAGGCACATTTCGAGCCACTACGGAAGCTCGCACTCAGTCCTCGGGCTGGTGTCTGGCTCGATCGGTCAGGGGGGAGGGAGCGATAATGTGCGGCCTCACACGGCGTCTCGCCGCGAAAACTCCACAGACTTTAATGTACGCAGGGTTGTCTTAAAATAGTGTTTCGGCATGAAACATGTTTATCGAACTAAAAAGATGTGCTGTTCAATTAGGAAATTGAATGAAGTTTCAGAATATGCAAAAATATTGCATGCATCTGAGACCGTGTATGTGTAACTGTGTTGAATGTAACGGTGAAGATCAGGTCCGAATCTCGATGCAAGGATGCAAAGGTTTGGTATCAAATACAAATACATGAAATTACCATTAAAAAAAAGTTAGCACTGCTTTAATAAACAGAATGTGTTGCAATATTTAGATAGAATATGCAGAGAGAATATATACATAGAGATACACTCTTGGCCGTGTTAGCGGGAGGGGGCGAGGGTAATTGTATTTGCCCACTTTTCGGCGGCATATCATCTGACTGGAGACAGGCTCTGATTGGAAAAAGGCGTCCCTCTAGAATGTTCGATTGCACCCGTCTCCCCTTAAATTTTCAGCCGAAGGCACCACGACGAGTGCCGAAGATGCTATCTCTGTAGTCTCTCTGCCACCCTCTGCAGCAAAAACGAATGCAATATTTATGAAATTGTAGTCGACAATGTTAAAGACATTGAAAGATCATCAGTGTCTTGCAACAGCTCGCGTATCCCCCCTCGCCCTCCACGTCGCGATTATGTGGTATCCCCCTCGCCCTCCACGTCGCGATTATGTGGATGTAATACGTTGCTGAAGAACGTAGCGAAAAGATAATGGATTAACATATTGCCACATTATTGCAGCTGCAACACCACCTCTTGTAGTTGCAGTATCATTGTCCCCTAAATTTGCATTGTTTATCATACTCTGCAAGACGAATTCCATCTTGTGTCCGCACAACTCAGTACAATTTGCAATATCCAGTCTCCTGATGGTGGTATTCCACTTGTGTGAATTAACATCGGACCGGACTTTTTCGGGAACACAGCACGTGTTCGGCAGGTGTATATGACCTTCAACTCACCTGCGACTTTTTTTTTCAGACTTCTGAGACTGTCGAGGACCGCCACACGCGGGCTCTGTCGGGACTGCCGAGGACCGCCACACGCGTCTGGGGAGACCACAATGCGGCGCTATCTGCTGGTGCTCGCCTTGGTGGCGGCCGGCAGCCGGGTGTCACCCATCAACCCGGCCAGTCAGCTGATCGTGCACTACTGCTGCCCCGACCTGGCACTCTTCAACGCCACCTCGGGCAGGTGTGACCTGCGCGAGACGGACGCCCAGTGGCTGCCGCCGTGGACGCACCGCAACGGCAGCCAGATGGCCATCGGGCCGGGCACCGTCTACACGCTGATCATGGGCTACCCCAGCTGCGGAGCCTACCTGTACCGGCCGGACCAGTCGCCGCGCGAGGACGACTTCCTGGCGCTGCCGTCCGGCGGCCTCTACTTCCCCTATTACAACACCACCGTGTCGGTCGACGAGTCGTGCATCGTCGAGGTGGCCGGCGCCACCAACAAACTCCACTTCGCCGTCGTCTGTCAGGACAGCATCAAGCTGACCAGATCGCAGGAGGGGATGTCCGAGAGCATCCGTACCTGGGTCTACTCGGGAGCTATGTTCATCAGCGAGATCTTCATTGTGCTGACGCTGCTCACGTACTGGCTGTTGCCGGAGATGCGCGACCTTCAGGGCAGAACCATCATCTGCACGCTGGCATCACTCTTCATGGCCTATCTCATGTTCATCATCGTTAGGGCGGCCAGCTCTGTGCTGAGCTCGGGTGCCTGCCTCGGCTTCGGTAAGTACCCACATCGGTGTCATTGAGTTTTCCACACCGTGAGTGTCCTCTGCAACACAATGCGCCGTCACTCCGGTGGGCATGTCTGATTTTTTCAAACTCTGGTGAGTGTGTCTGATGTTCCCCAGCTCTGGTGAGTGTGTCTGATGTTCCCCAGCTCTGGTGAGTGTGTCCGATGTTCCTGAGCTCTGATAATTGTGTCCAATGTTCCCCAGATCTGGGTAGTGTGTCCGATGTTCCTCAGCTCTGATGATTGTGTCCAATGTTTCCCAGCTCTGATGAGTGGGCCCGATATGCAACGCGAGTTGAGTGCCGATATTTCGACTGCCGTAGGTGGAAGTCGCGTGAAGTTGCCTCGGATGTCACGGGCACGAGCTGTGTGAAGGACCTTGACCCCGACTCGGGGGAACTGTGTGCAGGCTCACATGTTTTGTTTTGCAGGTCTGTTTCTGCACTACTGGATGCTGGCTTCCTTCTTCTGGCTCAGCGTTGTCTCCCTCACCGTCTTCTACACCAGCAGGTACATAATTGGTCATCCGACCACCAGAGATTGACTGTATGTGGTACAGTAGGGCGGGTCATACTCCGGTGCCAAAATGAATTTGAAGGACATATTAACATGAGAGGTGTCTGAGTGATGTAGTTTCTTTTTATAAGGAATTCAAATATGAATTTATTTTTGGGGATAGGATAACTCTAACCTACATCAATCATGTAGTTTTAAATCGAAAATTTTGCCCTTTCGAACTCCTTTTTAAGATATTAAAAGATATAAGGGAAATCATGTATATTGACAAAGTCAAATCAAGTTTACATCTTTATTAACAGGTGAACTGCATGCATATTACTGGATACAACTACAAGGCACAATTCGTGACTTCCTGAACTCTGCCAGGTTGCACAAGTCCTGCTTTGACTCATTCTTGGACATCAGCCTCCTGCTGGTCTCCTGAGCCATGATCCCTCCATACCACTCTTCCTGTGCGAAGTACTTAGTAGAAGCATCAGTGACCATATTAACAACTCTCAATAAGTCGTGTGTGGCAAAGCCAGCTGAGCACCTCCATGGGAGTGTTGATGAAGTTATTCATCTCTGAGTTGCTTATGGAGCAGATGAGAGGTGGCTCTGACATAAAATCTGACCAGCTGATCAAGTTGACAATGCTGAAAGCATCACGATTGATGTCAGATGCCCTTCTGGTTCTGACATAGAGGTCCCTCAGCTGAGTGTCTGGGTCCTCCTCTCCCCTCATGGCGACTCTCTCCACCCCTCAATCCTCTCCTTTTGATCCTCAGAGCACAGCAGTGTTTGGATTATGGCTTCACTGTGGGCATGCCAAGCATATACTCTCACAGTCGGCATCATAAGGTCCAGCACCTCCTTCCCTTGGGACTTGAGGCAGTCCAGCTGAAACATGATGTGTCTAGGCCCTTCGACCCAGGAGTGATTGAGCTTCACAGTGAACCAACATGGATAGTGTAGTCCAATGATGAATTGCACAATGAATGACAAATTCTTCAAGTTCTTTCCTGTAAGTCCGTGCTTTGACACCCAGAGCCTGAGAAGACTGGTCGTTGTAATGAACCAACGGCTGTGGTTCACTGGTCCAATCTCCAACAGGGCCAATCGTGCAGGAAGCACTCTATCTCTGACTGCACAGACAATCTTAGAGCCATAGTGTTGATCAGTTGAGAGATCTTGAACCTTGTTAGGCAGCTTGATCAGTGAAGGGCCAGCAGAGATCCGGAGAAGTTTGGATTGATATCCAAATATGTAGCAGAATCAAGGAGATTTCCTATCGGCTCGAAAAATGTGTTATTTGACAGAGTATGGGTATCAAGGTCAACAACGAGACGACGCAAGAGAAGTTCAAGTGTGCAGGCTGCACACCAACCAGATCAGCTTTCTCCCCAGGTGCAGCTCCAGCTTCCGCATTGCTTCAGCATTCACACCAGTGTTCACATTTGTTGAGTATCCTCCAATGGCCCACAATGTCTTATCAAAACCCACGTATTTCAGGCAGGAAAACAGTACCTTGGCAATCTACTCAGCATGTGGTTCCTCTTTAGTTCCTTTCTCTGAGGTAAAGTTGAGCAGATAATAGCTGCCAGGTGCATTAGCAACATCATATTGTTCTCCTCTGATCTGTACAGGAAAAGATTGGTCACTGCCCTCAGCTTCCATCAAATCCATCACCACACTGGTCGGATCAATCCGCCCATCAATGAGGATGCAGGATTGGAATCTCATCACAGTTGTTCTGTACCTTCGCTGCAGGCTCACGGGCAATTTTAGGGAAGAGCCCAACTTCAGGGACAAAGCCATCCTCAGCAACACTTCTCTCCAATCCCAGATCCCAGCCCTGACAGATCAGGGCTTCCCATTTTGTGGGATCCTTTATGTCCAGCCTTCTCTTTTTGTCCCTTGATGAAGACAAGATCTCTCACAGGAAACTTTTCTCTTTGATACAGGAGCAGTTAATGTGGACTTGGATGACACAACTGGTAATTTGACACTTGCAAATCAAAATATCAAATACCATGTCTAACTTGACTACGGACCTCTCTTTGGCATCAAGTTTCCCCTTCCAAAGAGAACACTGCACTGCCGAATTCCAAACCTCAATGAGCTTGGACATGATCACATTTTCATTGATAACAGGGGGCCTGAAATGAGCATTAGCTTTGCCCCACTGACAAATCAGACCAGGTAGATGTCACTCACAACCTGGTCCACAGGGTAGTTCTCCTGTCATCTTCACCCTCAAGTGGCTCCCTCAAGTAGATGCCATACCCCAGGATATCCTTCCCAGTTGGCGGTTCGGGCACGAACAGCTTCCACCCATTTCCAAAAAGATTACTCAGATGAGAACTTGATGTCTTCCTTGTTCTGACTTGAAACATATATTTAACTAGTTGATAACTCAACATAATATATCATGAAATGTTAATGCAATTCGCAGTTATTCGATCACTTCCCTCCTGGAACAACATGTCAGACTGGACTCCCCCTCCCCCAAACCACAGACCACATGGGACGACGCGTAGTGACTTCACTTGTATATTGCGCCACAAATTTCCCCGCAACACTTATAATTTGTTCGCCAAGAATTTATGCGCCTGAGGGTGTCGCCAGCGTCATTAAGAAAATGTAATAGGTTAAGTTATTTAAAATACGATTTTCACTTCATAAATCTCCTCAAAAGACCCATATTATGATTATTGCTGAGCTAGATGGGACAAGAAATGAAATTCAACTAATCCGGGAAAAATAGGACGATAATCCCAAATTGTCCAATATTGAACTGCAAATTGATGTAGTTCAGGGTTATCAGAATTAAAAAGTAAAGTCAGATTTGTGTTCTACACACTGAACTACATTGTTTGAACATCCCTCGCAGATTTACAAAAAAAGAAGCATGACCCACCCTGGTAGTGCATGCATGCCTTCCAAGTCCGGGGGTTAACTGATTGATTGCATTCGCCCGGACGTGGAGCAGCCCATGGGCTGCACTTGCAGCTGCCGTAAGCTTGACATTGCTGTCGGCAGGCGCTGGGGCAGTATCTCCGTGGAGGAGGAGCGGCGCTGGTTCATCTACCTGAGCGTGTTCGGCTGGTGCGCGCCGATGGTGTTCACACTGACTGCCATCATCGTCGACTTCAGTCCCAGCACCTCCGAGTACCTGATCCGGCCACACATGGCCAACACGTCCTGCTGGTTCGGCAGTGAGTGACGCCCCAGCCTTTCAAATAGAATCTCACGTTGATGCCCTGTGCTCTGGAGGGTCTAAGCGAACATATGCGTCACCCACCGCGCTCTAATCAACATTTGATCTGTGTCGCCTCGATCACAGTTAATCAGGCCAATGGTTCCAACCACCTGCAACACCCGGAGAGTTGTCTCCACAGCCACCCATGTTCATCCCCAAATGACGCAGTGGGTGGTGGGTACAACGTCAAGATGTCCGATAGAGGGTCCGAAGCTCTGTCTGTCTGTCTGTCTGTCTGTCTGTCTGTCTGTCTGTCTGTCTGTCTGTCTGTCTGTCTGTCTGTCTGTCTGTCTGTCTGTCTGTCTGTCTGTCTGTCTGTCTGTCTGTCTGTCTGTCTGTCTGTCTGTCTGTCTGTCTGTCTGTCTGTCTGTCTGTCTGTCTGTCTGTCTGTCTGTCTGTCTGTCTGTCTCTCTCTCTCTCTCTCTCTCTCTCTCTCTCTCTCTCTCTCTCTCTCTCTCTCTCTCTCTCTCTCTCTCTCTCTCTCTCTCTCTCTCTCTCTCTCTCTCTCTCTCTCTCTCTCTCTCTCTCTCTCTCTCTCTCTCTTCTTCTCTTTCTCTTATATATATATATATATATATATATATATATATATATATATATATATATATATATATATATATATATATATATATATATATATATATATATATATATATATATATATATATATATATATATATATATATATATATATATATATATATATATATATATATATATATATATATATATATATATATATATATATATATATATATATATATATATATATATATATATATATATATATATATATATATATATATATATATATATATATATATATATATATATATATATATATATATATATATATATATATATATATATATATATATATATATATATATATATATATATATATATATATATATATATATATATATATATATATATATATATATATATATATATATATATATATATATATATCTCTATCTCTCTCTCTATCTCTCTCTATCTATTCTCTCTCTCTCTCTCTCTCTCTCTCTCTCTGTGTCTTTCTCTCTCTTTTTCTCTCTATCTTTATCTTCCTCTGTCTCCTTTCTATCTCTGCATCTCTCTGGATCTCTATATCTGTATGCATCTCTCAACATCTATATACCTATTTGTCTATCTATCTATTGATCTATCTACCTATCTATCTATTTATATATCTATGTATCTACCTATTTGTCTATCTATCTATCTATCCATCTATCTATCTATCTATCTATCTATATATCTATCTATCTATCTATCTATCTATATATCTATATATCTATCTATATATGTACACACACACACACACACACACATATATATATATATATATATGATCTCTGTTGATCTCTCTCCTCACGGCGCTTGCTCGGCTCCCACAGACCGCAGCGCCGAGCTGGCCTACTTCTTCGGACCAGTGACGGTGCTGGTGGTGATGAACATCGTCCTGTTCGTGCTGAGCGCTTACAACGTCTCTAAGAACATGGCTGGCGCCCAGAAGCTGAACGACGACGGCGAGCACAAGGGAAAGAGCAGGTAAGGACAGGGCAAGGATGTAATTTTCTCAAACTTCTGGTTGGTGTACATTATATGTTGGGCCATGGCCCAATACTTTTGAAGAAGCGGCATGGATAAAATGACACATAATGCTGTTGAGCGTGCGTTCCCGCAATTTCCTGAGATATGTTGTGGGTTTACATTGCACAAGCAGACTTGTAGGTGCAGACATTGTTTTGTGGGTGCATGTGCACCCACATAGCTATAAAGCTACGTCCTGGGACAGGGTCAGGTGTGGACAATGGAAAGAACGTCAGCCGGACGGTGGTTGCCATCGAATTGTGCAATACTCTGCACAACAGATCCTGGGGCTGTTTTGCAGCACACTCGGCTGGTTAGCCACTTAGCGCCGCCACAACCCTCCCGCCAAATGGCTGCGGGCGAGGCGCACGTTCGCCACGTCAAATTATTCGCTGTTCGCTTTGTACCACACCACGCCAACAATTGATCAACGTTACGGAGAGTGGTCGTTTCTTGATGATCTGCTATGTGATGCGATCTGGAAAACAGTCTCCATGCTGCAGTACGCCTCAAAATCAGTTGTTGCTCACGCGCTGAAATCCGAAAGTATGGGAGCAGTCCAATTCGGACACCTGACCGCACGTCCCAGTTCCTCAATCACCGAAAATGTCAGGAATGCCGAGTGTCCAAAGATGCAGTTCACACAATTATGGGGTCCTGGGCGATCATTCCCTCAACTCCCTCAGGGGGTGCTTCAACTCGCTCCAGGTGATGACGTGTCACTGGCTGAAGGTTCACAGCGACGTACCTCGGGTGGAGCTCCGGTGGCGTGTCAGCCACCATACACCACGGGCCCAGTCGTTCGTGATGATCCAGCTGATGACGTGTCACTGGCTGAAGGTTCACAGCGACGTGCCTCGGGTGCAGCTCCGGTGGCGCGTCAGCCACCATACACCACGGGCCCAGTCGTTCGTGATGATCCAGCTGATGACGTGTCACTGGCTGAAGGTTCACAGCGACGTGCCTCGGGTGGAGCTCCGGTGGCGTGTCAGCCACCATACACCACGGGCCCAGTCGTTCGTGATGATCCAGCTGATGACGTGTCACTGGCTGAAGGTTCACAGCGACGTACCTCGGGTGGAGCTCCGGGAGCGCGTCAGCCACCATACACCACGGGCCCAGTCGTTCGTGATGATCCAGCTGATGACGTGTCACTGGCTGAAGGTTCACAGCGACGTACCTCCGGGTGGAGCTCCGGTGGCGTGTCAGCCACCATACACCACGGGCCCAGTCGTTCGTGATGATCCAGCTGATGACGTGTCACTGGCTGAAGGTTCACAGCGACGTACCTCGGGTGGAGCTCCGGTGGCGTGTCAGCCACCATACACCACGGGCCCAGTCGTTCGTGATGATCCAGCTGATGACGTGTCACTGGCTGAAGGTTCACAGCGACGTACCTCGGGTGGAGCTCCGGGAGCGCGTCAGCCACCATACACCACGGGCCCAGTCGCTCCGACTGTACCAACACCGCGAAAGGTTTTTCAGGAACTATTGTCACACGAATTGTTTCGACTTTTGTTCTAGTCGACCATGCTTTTTTTTCCACAGGATACATAGGTTGCCTACCGGATGTTTTCTTGTAATTGCAGACAGGACATGCGCAAACCGTTCTATTGGCTTCCTTCTTTCTATTAGAATAGTTGTTCTACGCTTATCAGGCGATTGTTCGAAAACTGTTGCCAGGTGGGATTGATGCGGATGACCGGTGGTTGTGCCCAGATAATGGTCGAGATGTCCTGCAGCCAGCCGCCTATAATGGTGATGAAGTTGTTCTCCACACAAGCCGTCTGTTTCAGGCTCAAGATGTGCATGAAGCTGATCTGCGTGATGGGTCTGACGTGGGTGTTCGAGGTGCTGCAGTTCTACATCAACAAGAATCACATGATCTGGTGAGGCTGCGCCCGCTATGAACGTTCTCATAGTAATGGGAGTCTTAGGCACACGGCGGATGTATCTCGCGATAACTTGTCATCATCCAGAGGTAGCTTTCCACCGTCCCCGGACAACTTTCCACCATCCAGAGACAGCCTTCCACCATGCAAAGGCAGCTTGCCACTGTCCCCGGGTAAATTCCCACCATCCAGAAACAATTCCTGACCGTCCAGACAGTTCCCCACCGTCCGTGAACAACTTCCCACCATCTAGAGACAGCTTCCCAACGGCCCGACACAGCTGCACACCATCTTCGGACAGGTCTCGCCGTGCCGGGACAACTTCCCACCCGGACTGGAGACAGCCATTTCAAAACCACTGCCACTGTCCAGCTGTACGTGCTTTCATCTGCACCATCTCTCGAGGCCGCTTAGTTAGAATAAGTAGTCTGAGAGAGCCAGAGAACACGTTGCTACGTGTTATCAAACTGCATCCCGATTTTGGACGGAGAGACGGCCGAGATAGTAGCTCAATCCTCGAAAGACTTGAAATATGGTAAAGTTTACGCTCTCCAAATGAGGATTTATAGAAAAACGCAATTTTTTATTTGCTATATATCAAGCCAAACATGGTTCTTCCATTGTCAATACAAAAAATCACTGGCATCGAGGTCACCGAAGGTCACGTGACCTGAGGTCATGGGGTAACTCTTTTATTATTCGGTTGGTTTGGTTGGTTATTTGGATTTTAGGGCGCATCGACCAGGTTTGGTCATTTAGCGCCCATTATTTTATTATTGATTACGTTTGAGAAATAGTGTCTGAATTGGATTCCTTGAATCTTTGCGAGTTCACAAATGTCTGGATATTTATATTTTGACCGATAATTAACTTAGTTATCGGCCACTGAACATACACCTTGCAGCGTGACCTTCCAGAAATGCCCGAGGCTATAACTCCTGAACCATTGACCTGATCGAAGTAAAATTTGCACAGGTGGATTCAGGGCATATAATAACCCCATGCGTCAATTTTGGTCCAGATCTGAGAGATAAGGGTACCGGACCCTGGTCGATCTGTCGTGGAATGCCCCAACTGGTAATTTGCAGTCGAAGTTGCAAATCAAGTACGAGTGACAATGAGGTGAAATAAATGAAAGTTAGACATATCACTGCACGTTGTGAGCATTCTGGTGTCTGTCTTCGTCATGGTATTCAATTTAGCTGACGTTCTGCAGCGTTCACCTTCGCCATGGTATTAATCGGATGCAGCTTAAGTTCTGTAGTCTTCGCCTGTTCTGTAGAGTTCACCTTCGTCACGATATTAATTTGACACAGCTGAAGTTCTGTTGTCTTCGCCTGTTCTACAGCGTTCACCTTGGTCACGGTATTAATTGGATCCGAGCTAAAGTTCTGTAGTCTCCGCCTATTCTGCAGCCTATTCACCTTGGTCACGGTATTAATTGGACCGAGCTAAAGTTCTGTAGTCTCCGCCTATTCTGCAGCCTGTTCACCTTGGTCACGGTATTAATTGGACCGAGCTAAAGTTCTGTAGTCTCCGCCTATTCTGCAGCCTATTCACCTTGGTCACGGTATTAATTGGACCGAGCTAAAGTTCTGTAGTCTCCGCCTATTCTGCAGCCTATTCACCTTGGTCACGGTATTAACTCAGCTGTTGTGGCGCTGGACACGATCACCGAAGCAGTGGCAAGACGTACCAAAATATCACTGCCGTGTCGCTTTTTCGTCGTGAACTTATGTCTAATTAGGGACTGAGGGCAATTCCAAGTCAGAGGCCTTGCGAAGATTTACACTTCAACAGAAAACTATGTATTGGAATTGCTATCCGGTGCCATTAATGTAAGTCTTACTTCGAAAGCAAAAGCTTGCGGGCAATTTCCTCTGGATATTATTGAAACGGGAGTACATCCTCGTTTTCAGAGTTGGGTGTTCGATTACAAATAACTGATGTGAGCGGAGACATTACAACAACCAGTATATTTGTCGTTGAAACTTCAAAACATTTCGCCACAGATAGTTATTTTCACACAGCAATATTGGTCAGTTCCGGCCGAAACAGCCCGTCAAGACATGGACACAAGTCTGAAACTCGGCGAACGGTCGCGACGTCGCAGTATTAGGCTGTTGGCCGTGACAGGCTTCCAGCGGTAACGTCAGTCCAGTCTTGACCAAACCATCGTGTTTGACCTAGCGGGTTTGAGCAGTCCACGGAGGTCCGTGTGTCCTCCCGCTTGGGTGGAATATTTGGATTAAATTGAATAAAACCGGCGCATAATGAGCAAGATGGGGGGGGGGGAAACAGAAACCAAAATCTGCCAGGGTACGCTAACGTTCCGATTATAGCTTTCCGCTTTTATCGTCATCTTGTTTCATATTTTATGACAATGGTATCAGACACATCATACAATTTCCAGTGTTTTTTTTTTAGGACACTTCCTCTTTGTGTTCTAGATGGTTAGTTATTTTGCGTTTGGGAAACATCAGCTACCATGGCCATGTAGCGACATCCATGTTTACCAACAGCCTCATGATGCGACTTTTAAGGTGTAATTTTATGGATAGACTCTCGGAAAGCATGGTACACGTTCTTCATGTTATTGCACGACGCGCTCATCAAGGCCAATCGCCGGTATCTGGGCGTGCCTTTCTCCGAAGGGAATTTGGTGAAAACTGTTGATTGAACCTTTCCCTTGTTAACTGCATGCGGATTTTTCTCGATGTCCACTTAGTTGCATGTATTGATAAATATTGGCAATCGAGTGATGATGGGTTTGTGGCAGTGGGAATTGCACTTAACTGGCCAAATTGTAATCTTCTCACATGCTTCAGGTCTTTTTAACATTGACAAATGGAGGAAGATCAGTGAAAGCTATCGTGTCGATGTGTATCTTGTTGATATGATGCATACTTCTCCCGATGTCCACTTAGTTTCATGTGCAACACAATATTGCCTATCCGATGTAGTTTTGCCATTCGTACTTAACTGGCCAAATTAGAAAGAAATCGTGTTGCAGTTTAAATCTGTTTGACGACAATCAGTGTTTTTTCGGATGTTTTGTCTTGCAGTTTAGATTACAATGCTTTTCATGCGATCGGCACGAGGATCTCACTATGCAGATTATCGCCTACACTTACACAATTGGAAAATGTCAAGATTTTCCAAATGCCCAAGTCAGGAGGAAAAATGGGGGAGGAGATTAGGACTATTTTGGACTCTGTATTTTTCATCGGTAATATTGTGCATGGATGGGCATAAATAATTCATAATGATCCAAACGACCATTTGATGTTCATACGTGCACATGCGAAACAGCAAACGGTGTTGCCAGGAGCCTCAGGATGGATGGGCATCAATTGACAAATATCTATTATTTTGTCATTCCTGCATAATATCAATATATTCCATGTTTTTAATCAGAGGCGTTGCTAGGGAATGATACTAGGGAGGATCCCGAAAGGTCTGCGTGAGACAACAATCATTGGTCATTGGGAAAATCTCCTGGCTCCACTACTGCGTGGCATTTGTTTTAATCCTTTGTTCCGACTACTTTTCCCTCTGCTTGACCCGCCATCGGCAAGGGTTCACACTCGTTGCGCCATTCCTTGCAGGGGTTTGAATAGAATGTGTCCTGAATATCTGATCGCCTCCTGGGTCCGCTATTAGGGGTCTTCTGGGCCCGCCACTGGGTGTAATGTATCATTACCGTTTGTCCCGAATTCACCACACCCTCCCAACTTCGCGATACAACGTAAATGATGCAACTTTGAGAAAACAAGTCACATGTTGCTCATTTTGTTCTCCCCTTGAATCCGCCCCTGATATGCTTAAGCTCAAAATAGGCATTTCCGTAGGTAAGCAAGCTAATGTTAGCAGCTGAATTTTAAACTATGGTCACTTGAACAGCAACACGATGAAAATATTGAGATGTACGTGGAAATTCGTAAGTTTTCGCGGACATCTGCAGGAGGTGCCTCCTAATATTCGCTCTTGGAGCCGCCTCTGATGTAATTGCGAAGCAAACACTTGGCACGAAGCGGTGAAACGAAAGCCAAGAAAGTCACCGAGCTTCACGCATAGCTCTGACGATCGTGGAAATGTGGAATTAAAAAAAAATCACTAGACCCAACTGCGAAGTGTGCCGTCCAGTGCCAGTGGACTGCATTTTTGTCTAGCAACTGCGAGGCATCGCATTCAAATGCTAGCTGCTTCTTGGATTTTAGATATGTGTGTTCATTATGTGCGAGAGAACGTGGCGCCACAGGTATTGTCTATTGTCTGGCGTGAGGAAGTCCCCCCCCTCCTCCATGGCTGATCTCAGCTGACTTGGCTTATTCCAACAGGGTCCTGTTTGATCTCATCAACATGCTGCAAGGCGTCTTCATCTTCCTGGTGGTGGTCGTCAGCGAGAAGCGCGTGCGCCAGAAGTTGATGGCCAAGCTGAACTTCACGGGACGACAGCGGCCGGCACCGTTAGCCGACGTGACGCGACTGGACGAGGAGATCGGCCAGAACCGCACCAACGAGGTGTTCTGAGTCGGCCCCCGGCACGGCTGACCGGCACCGGTACCGCCGATCATCCATCGGCTCCTCCGCTGGTGACGCACACCAGCCGCCGCCGCCGCCGCCGCGAGACCGCTTCCGGTGACCCGGTCGGTGTTCCACAGCCAGTCTTCGGTCGGTTTCGGTGAGCGCGTTACGTTTCGGCGACGTTGTGTCGAGTGAGTGGCAGCTGTCGGTCGTAGCACCAGTGACACCTGTTGACCAAAGTTTGAAGCACGTCACCGGCGCAGGCGACTGTCACGCGGAGGGGGGGATTTGGGGACACGGTCAGACACCGCTGAGGTCCAGCTGCAGGATACTGGCCGGGGTGTGTGAGCAGCAACTGTAGAGATAGGTAGCACGGGATCTCCTCCGCTCGCGTCTCGCTTCAACTTTGCGGTAATGGGAACTGACTAGTGCCATCTAGTGCTAGGAAGGTGGGGCACCGGGGATGGATAGACTTGCACGTTTTTCCCAACACCCGTGAGTGGAAGAGCACCGGCTGCTTGAATTTCCGTGTCTTTGCAGCTATCCGTGGTGAGGAAATGTGGCGCTCTATCGCTTTTGAAACCCTTATTGAGAAATAAGGGAGAAATTATATCTTATTGAGAAATGGAACTCATAACTATACGACTCAAGTGGTTCGCTCCCAACGTATCTGAAGTGCGGAATGATGGAAACGATCGGATGGTGTTCGTATTGCTCCCGACCGGGTATGATTAGCTACTAAATGGAAGGAAGCCTCACAGCAGACTATGGGATGCAGAACAGACTTCACGGTTTCGAATCGAGCCATTTCGAAGTCATTCCTACACGCGCAGCGATGCACAGCCGGTGCTATAACTATCTATTTTTGTTCGATTGAGGTGGAAGTGGGAGACTTCCATCTGGTTTCCATCCCAATGTCAATACATATTCGATGATCTAATTAGAATTGAGAGATATCCGTCTTCAGGCTCGTCCCAGCTGTAACAGCTTGTACTTGTCTGTCGCCAAACACTAACTTTATGTATACTTCATCCCGTAACATCTCAATCTTCACGGTGTGGATTCAGACCATATTTACCGTGCAAAAACCAACTGCACACGGACAATTTTGAGGAGGGCCCACAAAGGCATCACCTTGGGCCCCACATAAGCCTGATGTCGATCACGCATCTTCACGTTTGGAAGCGGCACGCGCCACTCGTCTTCACATTTTGATGCGACAACCGAAGTCGAGTGCCACAAAGTCTGCATATGCTACAGGACCGACGTTATCGACATTGCCGAAGATATTTTTGTCCGAGAGTAGCAATAGCTGTTTGCTACGGGCAGTGTAAACGACCCGACGGCAGTGCAAACGGACAGTGTTAGAGCGACAATCGGCCCCGACGGCAATGCAAACGGAGTGTTGGAGCGATAATCGGCCCCGACGGCAGTGTAAACGGAGTGTTAGAGCGATAATCGGCCCCGACGGCAATGCAAACGGAGTGTTGGAGCGATAATCGGCCCCGACGGCAATGCAAACGGAGTGTTGGAGCGATAATCGGCCCCGACGGTAGTGTAAACGAAGTGTTAGAGCGATAAGTGTTAGTGTGATGCGATATAATGCTAGTATGATGTGGCAACATGTCAATGTGATGTGATAATGTTAATTCTGATGCAAGTCTGGTCGTGCTTTACTGGTGAGCCAGTGCAGAGGGGCGGCGTTGTCTGCAGATGGGTTACTGAAGTGAAACATGTTGTTATTTGTCCAAGTGCGCCTGATGTTACGACAGTGTAACTAGTGGTCTAAAATTCTTGTATTCTACTTCGTATCTGCAATATAAATGCAACCACTTGCCACAACACGCCGCGTGTTCAGATTAAGGAGTGCTGAATGAAGTCTAGTTAGATGTATCGTGTCTTCCCATTGTCCATGAGTATAGCAAGAGACCAACACACACAAACTTAATTAGAGTCGCGATGCCCACGACGTAGCGCAGACGGGGAAAGGTCAGAGGGTAATGTGTTCTTCCCGTGACTTCTTGTCATTGGAGGCTGTGCGGCAGCAGAGGCTGTCATTGCCACATCGCTGGCTGATACGCCTCTCGGCAACACCCACTGGCACGTGCATTCAAAAAATATTCGTCAATATTTTATTTTCTCGGAACAAACGAACTACTCCAAGCGCAACAGTCAGGATAAAACATAATTATTTGCACCATTTCAGGCACAAAATGATATTCTTCTTCAGATTCGCCTCCAGCATAACCTGATTCTTATGGGACTTCACAGATCTGATCAAACGACAACCTCCCTAATCAAAGGAAAAAATGGTAATTGCTCTGGCAAATGCCAGGCGTCGTTCCGAACTAAGTGGGGCAAGCTGGAAATGAATACATACATGTGCGATGTCAACAGTTGGCCTCGTCGACATGTCATTCAGTGTCGTCCACGCCCCACCGCCGGTGTTAGGATCCTATGCTTATTTTTACTGCCGAAACCGATGCTGGGCACAAGTAAGCTACAAAATAGTTTTCGTCTTTCATGCACAAAATGTCTTGAAAAAAACTTTTAAGCAGCGTGCATTTTGCCTTCAAAGCGCAGGAAACATGGCAACGCAGACACAAAAGCAAACACGACAATGGCTCAATCCGTATTAGCATTCAACATGTGGAAACAAAAGCACAACGGCAGCAATTCTTCTAGCTGATGTTTGGCGATAGATGGTGATGGATGACGATGGTGATTGTGATGAAGATGGAAGCGATGAGCCCGGGGATAGAACTTCAATGGTTCACACCCGGTGACAATTAAAGTACCATACATGTGATGGACGCACGCACGCACGCACGCACACACACGCGCGCGCGCGCACGCACACGCACGCGCACACACACACACGAGCTTGGTTATTGGTTTTACGACACGTCGACCGTTGAGTCATGTAGCGTCGCCAATCTCTCACGCCGATTGGTCGCGGGCGAAGAGTAGCGATAGGTGAGACTCGAACCCACAACCTTTCGATTGTGAGACGAGCATCTTACCCCTAGATCACTCGTCCCCCCCCCCTCACACACACGAGCTCAAAGACACGATGATACAGTGGTGACGCAGTCCGCTTGGACACTTCAAATGATGCTGCCAAACTGAACACACCAATGTCAATGGCAGAGCCCCACCATGTCCGACGGCATCACAGCGATGACTGGCGGCTACTCTCATGCAGGTGTTGCAGAGGACCGCGGAACATCACAGATTCACCGCGGAGTAACACATACCAACCGCCAGAGTAGCACAGAGAACCTGTTGCTGACTGACGTGCCCAACAGGGTGCGATGGAGTACCCACCTGTCCACCACAATCTGCATATCAGAACACCACACGTACAGTTCAGACTAACACAGATGCACCGCAATGTACGGTATGCTGCGAACAATGTCCGTCCCATGAGTCATCACCGCACATGAGGCGGCCGCTGGTTCCCCGGAGCTCCACAGCACCCGGATCTGGCAACAGCTCCACACCAACCAGACAATGCACAGCAGCTCCACGGCCACACCGCACCAGCTCCACAGCGGCCAGCCGCTATAAATCAGCACCATAACAGCCGGACACAGCACAGCAGAGCGCCATCAACAACCGACCGCTCAACACCGGCAACGGTGAGGGTGCAGCTGGCCGCGACGCCCAGCGGCAGCTGCTGTCGACGAGACTAGAGCAACTTTGAACACGTTGCGAATGGGTACCGTGCTAATAACAAGCCACTCGATAAAGTATGCCACCGCTGCAGATAACCGTAGCCTGGTCAGCGCCCAAGGCGACTGGCACGACCGCTGTTGGCATAGTTATCTCACCACATGGTGACATTCACTTTGGAAAGTCGCCACCATGGACCTTATTGCGGGCGAGATATCCGTTACTGAAAATGAAGGTACCGTGATTACGAACGTTCACGGTGGTCGTCAGCGGTGGACATCACAGAATCTGTCACACCCACAACCGGCTGCTGGAGCAGCCGATCGTCGGCAGACGTCACCGGGACGTGGGCAGGCAGAAGTCGGAGGCGTCCACCAAACCATCTACCAGCTGGTGCCACACGTGGGGCACGGTGGCGCCACCGGCCGAGCCGCCGTCCTTGGTCGGCGGTCGGTCGGTGGCCAGCGACAGCTCGGCAGCGGCCGCTCCCGTGTCGCCGCACGAGCCGACGACCGTAACGCTGGTGTGACCGCCCACTGGGCTCCCGCCGGCGGCCAGCGACATCTCGGCAGCTGCCGCTCTCGTGTCGCCGCACGAGCCGACGACCGTAGCGCTGGTGTGACCGCCCGCTGGGCTCACGCCGGCGGCCTCCAAACTCGCCGCAGCCGTCGCATTGGCGGCCTCCCCCGCAACGTCTGCGGTGGACCCGTCGCTTCTGTCTGCGGTCGCCACGCTGGGCTGAGCCATGTACACACCCGCGGGGAGGCCCGTCAACGCCGACCTCTCGGCGTCAATCTGCAGGATACGGTGTACGGCTTTGCTTCAACTGAGCGAGAGAGAACATCGGAAGCACGGGCAAACGTGAGGTGCATGAGGGCAGGACATTGTGACAGCTTGCCCAAAACTTCGGAAGCCGAGTGTTTTACTGAACTAAAGACCAGTCACATTAGCTACATAGGTCATGACTCAAAGCAAGTAAAGATGTTCACCTCACGGTTGAACTTGAGTATTAATATCAGTATTAAACACTCATATTGTAAACTGTTTGACAGTACAAGCTGACAAGGAACATAAATGATAGAATAGTCCCATTATATACCCAGAAGCCCCCACCCCACCCCCAAAAAAGAAGAGCAGGCCATATTAGACAGACCAATGACACAGCATAGCTTATTCCCCCCTCCGTATCGCCATCAGCGCGTGCTCACTGCCGCAATATATCACAGTCGACACGCGGCCAATATATCACAGTCGACACGCGGCCGATGCATCAATGTCACCATGTGCCCAATGTCTCCACGCTCCAATGCTCCAATGTCACCAATGCTCCAATGCTCCAATGTCTCACCGTCCAGAAACGTGTCCAATGTGCCGCCGTCAAAGCGTGGGTCACGTCTCACCGTCAGTAGGCCGTGGGTCACGTCTCACAGCCAGCAGACCGTAGGCCACGTCTCACCGTCAGTAGGCCGTGGGTCACGTCTCACCATCAGTAGGCCGTGGGTCACGTCTCACCGTCAGCAGACCGTGGGTCACGTCTCACCGTCAGCAGACCGTGGGTCACGTCTCACCGTCAGCAGACCGTGGGTCACGTCTCACCGTCAGCAGGCCGTGGGCCACGTCTCACCATCAGCAGGCCGTGGGTTACGTCTCACCGTCAGCAGACCGTGGCCAGTCGGGTCGTCGGCCGCCTGCAGATTTGTGGTCAGGTGCCGCCGGAACCGGTGCAGCACAGCAGTCATACAGTCGCACAGTCGGCCAACACCGCCCTCCGACTGCGACACCATCGCCGCCAGCAGCTCGTCCGGAGTCATGGACCACGCCTGCAGGCCGACCAGCACTGCTCAGCACGGCTCAGCACGACTCGACACGGCTGAACACGACTCGACTCGGCTCAGCACGGCTCAGCATGACTCGACACGGCTCAGCACAGCTCAACACGACTCGACACGGCTCAGCACGGCTCAGCATGACTCGACACGGCTCAGCACAGCTCAACACGACTCGACACGGCCCAGCACGACTCGGCGCGACTCGACACGGCTCGGCGCGACTCGACACGGCTCAGCACAGCTCAGCACGGCTCAGCATGACTCGACACGGCTCGGCGCGACTCAGCACGGCTCAGCACGGCTCAGCACGACTCGACACGGCTCAGCACGGCTCAGCACGACTCGGCGCGACTCAGCACGGCTCAGCACGGCTCAGCACAGCTCAGCATGACTCGACACGGCTCGGCGCGACTCAGCACGGCTCGACACGGCTCAGCACGGCTCAGCACGACTCGGCGCGACTCAGCACGGCTCAGCACCACTCACTCAGCGGTACACAGACCCCGGACATAAGACAAGATCGGCTTAGTCCAGTCGTCTCGTGCATCAAACTTCCCAAGTCGCCCAGTGCGGCTGAAAGCAATTCACGCCGATTGGCAGCCGTGGTCCGTGAAAACACAGGACTCTAGCTCACCAGATTTGCATACACCGAAAATGCACAGGGCACCGTAACAACTTGTCACACACTGAGCTGGCTTTGGAATATGGGTTAGTCTGAATCTAGCAGGTCAGAGACAGGAGTGAGATTCCTTCTCGGTTTGAGTAGACGCAGCATGGCTGACCCACTCCCACTCCTAGTCGAGTCGAGAAGCAGGATCAGGTTCAGGGCCTCGTCCGCCCGGCATGAGTTACGACAGAGTGAGAGCGCTCGTACGTACGTACTGGAGCGGCGCGCAGAATATGCTCGTACGTCGTCTGCAGTGGCGTTCCAGAGATTTCGAGTTCGAAAAAGGCCAGTCCAGGTGTCGGATAATCCCCAGCCTTTACGTCGTCGACGTAAAGGACCACCATCGCACCCCCGCGATCTCCAATCAGGTGGTGAATAGCGGCTTGGGGGACATGCGCAGAAACGGCCTTCTCCCAGACGGGCCTGGGAGACCACATCAGGGATGGTGACTACTAAGCCCGGCCCTGGTAACGTTTGCGGTGTGGCGCCGCGGTGGACTTCCTGGTAGGACATGCGCTCGGGTTTAACGTACGATGGTAGTATTGATCGCGAACTGAATGTTCCAGGCCAGTTGAAAAAGTATACATTTTACTGTACAAAGTTACAAGCCACCATGCGACACACAAAGCCGCCATTTTCCGGCCGAAAAGAGCACATCGAGCAATGGTAATGACAGGATATACCAAAGTGCCTGATGAGTGTCGTACATGACAAATTTCAAATGGATCTGGGTCACAAAATTGCAGGTCACAGGCCACAGGTTACAGGCCATACGTCCCAAGCTCACCCACACTACAGACTACACGTCACACACCAACCCACACTGCAGACTATACGTCACACACACACACCCACACAAGACTATGCGTCAGACACCCACCCACACTACAGACTATACGTCACACACCCACCCACACTACAGATTATACGTCACACACCCACCCACACTACAGACTACACGTCAGAAAGCCACCCACGCTATACACTACACGCCATACGATCACCCACGCTGGACGATATGCAATGGACAACGCCGCGGCCCGGCCAGGTGAATAACACGACACAGAGTCTGGTGGAGTTGGGTGGTCGGGTGAAGGACACGACACAGAGCTTTGTGGTCAGGTGAAGGACACGACGCAGAGTTGGGTGGTCGGGTGAAGGACACGACAGAGTTGGGTGGCCAGGTGAAGGACACGACACAGAGTCTGGTGGTCAGGTGAAGGACACGACACAGAGTTGGGTGGTCAGGTGAAGGACACGACGCAGAGTTGGGTGGCCAGGTGAAGGACACGACACAGAGTCTGGTGGTCAGGTGAAGGACACGACACAGAGTTGGGTGGTCAGGTGAAGGACACGACGCAGAGTTGGGTGGCCAGGTGAAGGACACGACACAGAGTTTGGTGGTCGGGTGAAGGACACGACGCAGAGTTGGGTGGTCGGGTGAAGGACACGACACAGAGTCTGGTGGTCAGGTGAAGGACACGACGCAGAGTTGGGTGGCCAGGTGAAGGACACGACACATAGTTGGGTGGCCAGGTGAAGGACACGACGCAGAGTTGGGTGGTCAGGTGAAGGACACGACACATAGTTGGATGGCCAGGTGAAGGACACGACACAGAGTTTGGTGGTCGGGTGAAGGACACGACGCAGAGTTGGGTGGCCAGGTGAAGGACACGACACAGAGTCTGGTGGTCAGGTGAAGGACACGACGCAGAGTTGGGTGGTCGGGTGAAGGACACGACACAGAGTTGGGTGGTCAGGTGAAGGACACGACACATAGTTGGGTGGCCAGGTGAAGGACACGACGCAGAGTTGGGTGGTCAGGTGAAGGACACGACACATAGTTGGGTGGCCAGGTGAAGGACACGACACAGAGTTGGGTGACCAGGTGAAGGACACGACACATAGTTGGGTGGCCAGGTGAAGGACACGACACAGAGTTGGGTGGTCAGGTGAAGGACACGACACAGAGTTTGGTGGCCAGGTGAAGGACACGACGCAGAGTTGGGTGGCCAGGTGAAGGACACGACACATAGTTGGGTGGTCAGGTGAAGGACACGACACAGAGTTTGGCGGCCAGGTGAAGGACACGACACATAGTTTGGTGGCCAGGTGAAGGACACGACACAGAGTTGGATGGTCGGGTGAAGGACACGACACAGCGTTGGGGGGGGCAGGTGAAAGACGCGTCATCTCACCTCGTCCCAGCGTGGCCGCTTTACAGGAGTTGTAGCGGCCAGTGCCGACTTGTGCGCCCCACCTATGCTTCCACCGCTGAAGGTAGCTGCAACGGAAACAATAGCGTCCACACATCGGTACGATCCACCACAGGACTCTGTGTGCAACACCCCGCCATCCTCCGACACGACGCAACACAGGACTCTGTGTGCAACACCCCACCATCCTCCGACACGACGCAACACAGGACTCTGTGTGCAACACCCCGCCATCCTCCGACACGACGCAACACAGGACTCTGTGTGCAACACCCCGCCATCCTCCGACACGACGCAACACAGGACTCTGTGTGCAACACCCCGCCATCCTCCGACACGACGCAACAAAGGACTCTGTGTGCAACACCCCGCCATCCTCCGACACGACGCAACACAGGACTCTGTGTGCAACACCCCGCCATCCTCCGACACGACGCAACACAGGACTCTGTGTGCAACACCCCGCCATCCTCCGACACGACGCAACAAAGGACTCTGTGTGCAACACCCCGCCATCCTCCGACACGACGCAACACAGGACTCTGTGTGCAACACCCCGCCATCCTCCGACACGACGCAACACAGGACTCTGTGTGCAACACCCCGCCATCCTCCGACACGACGCAACACAGGACTCTGTGTGCAACACCCCGCCATCCTCCGACACGACGCAACACAGGACTCTGTGTGCAACACCCCGCCATCCTCCGACACGACGCAACACAGGACTCTGTGTGCAACACCCCGCCATCCTCCGACACGACGCAACACAGGACTCTGTGTGCAACACCCCGCCATCCTCCGACACGACGCAACACAGGACTCTGTGTGCAACACCCCGCCATCCTCCGACACGACGCAACACAGGACTCTGTGTGCAACACCCCGCCATCCTCCGACACGACGCAACACAGGACTCTGTGTGCAACACCCCGCCATCCTCCGACACGATGCAACACAGGACTCTGTGTGCAACACCCCGCCATCCTCCGACACGACGCAACACAGGACTCTGTGTGCAACACCCCGCCATCCTCCGACACGACGCAACACAGGACTCTGTGCAACACCCCGCCATCCTCCGACACGACGCAACACAGGACTCTGTGTGCAACACCCCGCCATCCCGGGGCGCTACATCACACCACTATTTTAATTCAAGGAAATACGTGCACATCCGTATGTCCAATTCGCATGACCATCTCTTGTTCATAATACATTCGTGAAAAATACCGACAAAAGTTCTGTTGACAGGAATTGACAAGTTGAAGGATTGACGGGAAATGTACGCACATTGTCATATCTAATGCACACCGTACATTGGGTATCATTCAATAGCACAAGTTGTGCATCACACAGCTTTACCACGACACACACCGCAAGTGTCCTGAAATTCTTAAATTTGAGTGGAGACTCACACCAAATGACAACATTTTTGACATCACTTCTTTTTACAGCAGAAGTGACTTACACGTAGTGCCACTTTTGCTTTTTATTACAGGTTATGAGTCAGATCTAGGGTCTTCTAAGAGCTGGGATCTAGAGACGCCAAACACATCATACCATCATCAACTTCAACATCCGCACACAGTAAAATTACAAAGGTGAGCATACACATGGACAACTATGTAGTAGTTTTTACTTGAACAGACTCCCGTTTGTTTTTGCACCTTACCTCCAATATGCACGAAAGCAAAGGTTAATCAACAATGAAAGAAAACTGGAAGAAAAACAAATCAACTTGACCTGGAGCAGGCTTAAGGTCTATCTAGAAACCTATTCTGCATTTATCCTGCCAAAAACAAAAACGACCACATGATCCCACCTCTTGATATAAAAAAAACTACCTACCACTCTGCATTGACCTTGGCCATGAAAGACAACGGTGAAAGTATGTCCAGACTCTGCGTACAGAAATAACGAGGTCTACTTAGGATTGTTAAGGCACCTACCTAACCGAGAAACAGAGAAACAAAGCCCAAATTCGGCGTTGTCACTCGTGACTTCCACAACGACCAGCACTATCATGTTACGTTGCGTTGAGACCAATACGTTGCATGGTAGCAAAAGAAACGCGCGCTGTATTTGCTCTATCACTTGCTTCCATATCCCCTTCATGTCATTTGTGGATGGCTTTCAATCTTAAGAAGACGCCGCAACTGATGCCACAAAAGGTATGCGGCAAAAGTCATGCAGACGCACGGAATGATTGAGAAGGAAAACAATTACTGGTTATCTGCAGCACTAATTAAAATTAAAATCCATCCATCATATATATTAAATGATTGTTTTTCAATATCTATGAGACTGTAGGCTGATGACACGGGGTGGCTCGGAGATCCACACGGTCAGAAATGGAGTCCCACAAGACTCCATAACTGGGCCCACTTTGTTCAGCCTTGCGGTTGCCGACATGGCCAGCTTCCTTCGGCACGGTCAACTGCCCTGCCACCTAGATGACACTCCACTCCTTAATTGCTCATATCCAGATGATAACTTACTTCAACGCAAAATTCGCCTCGAGGAGTCTCTGACATCAGTGCACAGCTGGTTAAAAAATAACTTTGAAAATGAACGAGACAAAAACTGACACCCATCCTTCTTGCTACGAAACCGCTCTTGAAAAAAGGCATTTATCTTCCAATTCGATTTATCTGGTAACTCATTGAAATTTTCCGATGTGAGCAAAATATTGGGCTTCACATTAGACAGATCACTACTTGGGATCGGTGGTGGTGGTGGTGGATTTGTGCTTTAGGGCGCGTCGACTGCATTGGTCATTTTGCGCCCATTACTTGGGATCGGCACGTCTCCATAGTTGTACGCCGCTGCTACAGCATCCTCATTTCGTTGAACAGATTCGGACGCCGCTTTGCCACCGAAGTTCTCTCACCATCGTCAAGGCCCATGCTTTTTACCCACATCATCTACCGCTTGCCTGCTTTAGATGAAGCTATCTCTCAGTAGCTGAATCGGATTCAGAGGATCACTAGCTTCGCAGCACGATTGGTCAGCGGCGCACAGCGTCCAGACCACATCACTCATGTTCCCACATCACTGAACTGGTCACCAATCTACGAGCCTGCAATGGAACGTGACTGCACCCAAATATATCGTGCTCTGGACGACGCCAACGCTCTTGCACGCATACGGTCTACGCTTATACCCCGATCCAATATGGCTGTGTAACACCCTGTAACAAAGTCCACTTTGAACCCCTCTTTCGAATGCGTTCAGCAGTCTAATCACGGCTGCCCTCATGTATTGTGGCTCCGGGCTCCGAGCGGTCCCCAGGCATTCGGCCGACGCCGGCTCACGCTGACGTTGCAGTTGACGCCTCCAGCCCGGGCAGTAGCGGCGTGTGTTATGCTTAAGTCAGCATCCGTTCTCACGGAGCGCCTGACCGACCGGCCGAAGCTGTGTCATTGTGCCACGACACAGTCGGGTGTAGCATTGTGACACCCGTGTCACCATTGCACCATGCGCAACATGTATGGCAGGGGGCTGGCCGGAGTGCGACCGACGACCGGACCCCTCCCTCCGCGGTGTGGTGCAATAGGTGCTGCCGGCCAGTGACAGGGTCCCAGCGTCAGCTCCCCTCCGCCGTGAGGACTGGAACCCCTCTCGCGCGAACGACTCGCCCCAGACGTGACGGGACGGTCGAGGCGGTGAAATGTAATCGAGCGGGTGAAGGTGAGCAGACGTACAGAAGCTGGACGGTTGTCAGTCATGGTTGCTCGGTAATTTGGTGTCACTGTTAAACTGTTGGAACTGTTGCACAAGGTTCGCCGTATCACCACTGATCAGCCCGGTCAATACAAGGCCAGTAACGGCTGGCGCCTTTCGAAAAACTGTTGGAGTTGAGAACTTCGTGGTTTGGTGAAACAGTTGGAATTGAGAACCAGCTATCGTACAAGCGAGGCCTAGACTATCACTAGACAACCTAGACTAGACTACAACCTAGACTACCTAGACAACCTAGGTCTACAACCTAGGTCTACAACCTAGGTCTACAACCTAGGTCTACAACCTAGGTCTACAACCTAGGTCTACAACCTAGGTCTACAACCTAGGTCTACAACCTAGGTCTACAACCTAGGTCTACAACCTAGGTCTACAACCTAGGTCTACAACCTAGGTCTACAACCTAGGTCTACAACCTAGGTCTACAACCTAGGTCTACAACCTAGGTCTACAACCTAGGTCTACAACCTAGGTCTACAACCTAGGTCTACAACCTAGGTCTACAACCTAGGTCTACAACCTAGGTCTACAACTAGGCACAACCTAGGTCTACAACCTAGGTCTACAACCTAGGTCTACAACCTAGGTCTACAACCTAGGTCTACAACCTAGGTCTACAACCTAGGTCTACAACCTAGGTCTACAACCTAGGTCTACAACCTAGGTCTACAACCTAGGTCTACAACCTAGACTACCTAGACAACCTAGACTACAACCTAGACCTAGACAACCTAGACTACTACAACCTAGACTATCACTGCCAGGCGAACTGAGCTTGCCTACAACCGGCCTTACAGAGAGCGCGACTCCGTCTACATGGGGTGCGGCTGACCTTCGCACAGCGACCCTCCTCATATCGAGCTGCATCGGGGTAGTCTGTCTGATGCTGCATTGGATATTGACACTTTTCGCGGATTTTGGGCGGTAATCCGCGACCATTAGAACTGGTGTACTGGGATAGGATGCAGTCATAATCTATGGCTGTGTAAGCAAGCTTTGTATTTTAACGTGACAACGATCAAGCATCATTAGTGCATTTGATGGTCACGCTTTGAAATAAGCTTTGAATGACAATGTGAACAAATGTCCTGAAAGAACTGTTGGTTGGTTATTGGTTTTACGACACGTCGACCGTTGAGTCATATAGCGTCGCCAATCTCTCACGCCGATTGGTCGCGGGCGAAGAGTAGCGACAGGTGAGACTCGAACTCACAATCTTTCGATTGTGAGACGAGCATCTTACCCCTAGACCACTCGTCCCCTGAAAGAACTGTGTACGCACGGATGGACATAATGACAAATATGTACTACAAATATGACGACACAATACGATATGAAAGAAATTGCCTGGCCCCGAAATAACACTCAAGTAATAAATAATATATTCAGTTTTACAGAACAATTTATCGCTGGAAGGGCATAAATATTTTCCATATTCTATCTTTGCACCATTTTCTTCTTCTCATTGCATCTTCTTTCTAGCACCACTTTTATTCCTATGTATTTCATACCACCGACCATCCATAAAGAGATAATTGTTGATTTGCATTCAAAGTGAGCGAATTGGTAAACTGATGTTGATTCTCCACTCTCGAAATTGGCGAAATAAGTGGTGTTATTATGTTTTCAAAAAGATATGTAATCTCGCATGCTTTTCTGTCTAAAATCATATGAAAAAATGTACCTGTGTCCATTAAAGACGAGGCACAGCAGATTTAGAAATAATCCTGCGTTTATTTCGACGCCAGTAAATTTTCCGCCATCACAATGAGAATGACTCCTAACCACGCACCAATGCCACTCAATCCACGCACGCACCGGACATGGTCTTCCCGACCATTTCCCACCATCACAATGAGAATGACTCCCAACCACGTACCATTGCCACTCAATCCACGCAGGCACCGGACATGGACTACGCGTGCATTGAGTGACAACTATGGTTCAGACATCAATTAAGACACACAACATGGATTCTGCGCAGATGTGGGTTCCACCAATGAACCTCAGGCATGAACCAAATGGTGCACATCACACGCAGGTAAGTCGGGACGAGCTACACGGCTGACAGTTATCGGCCGGGCCGGTGCTGAACACGATGCCGGCCGCCGTACCTGGGCGCACGTGGTCGGGAAACTTGCTGAAGTGCAGCTCCAGACGCGCGTAGCCGATGCACAGCGAGTGGCACGTGACGCAGGTGAACCGGTCCCGCAGCGACTGCGGCAGCTGACGCTTGGGCCTGGCGGGCGCCGGCGCCACATCTGACGGCGCCACACCTGACGGCCCAGTCAGGTCGCACGTCAGGTCGCTGACGCTTGGGCCTGGCCAAGCGACGGCCACATCTGACGGCGCCACATCTGACGGCGCCACATCTGACGGCGCCACATCTGACGGCGCCACATTTCACGGCACCCACTGACGGCGCCACACCTGACGGCCCAGTCAGGTCGCACGTCAGGTCGCTGACGCTTGGGCCTGGCCAAGCGACGGCCACATCTGACGGCGCCACATCTAACGGCACCAATCTGACGGCGCCACATCTGACGGCGCCACATTTGACGGCATCACATCTGGTCGGCACCATCTCTGACGCTAGCCGGCGGGGCCACATCTGACGGCGCCACACCTGACGGCCCAGTCAGGTCGCACGTCAGGTCACTGACGCTTGGGCCTGGCCAAGCGACGGCCACATCTGACGGCGCCACATCTGACGGCGCCACATTTGACGGCATCACATCTGACGGCACCATATCTGACGGCGCCACATCTGACGGCGCCACATCTGACGGCGTCACATTTCACGGCGCCACATCTGACGGCGCCACATCTGACGGCGTCACATTTCACGGCGCCACATCTGACGGCGCCACATCTGACGGCATCACATCTGACGGCATCACATCTGACGGCCCCGTCAGGTCGCATGTCAGGTCCCGTCTGCCACACGGTCGGAGTTCGGGGCTGAATGTACATCAGCGTGTCCAAATTCGTGATTTTGGGGTTGAGGAAAAGATGTGAACATAATTTTAAATTGAGATAGCATCCACATTCTGAAGAAGATAGTCATCAAAATCAGAAGTTAGGCCTATTTCGAGGTAAGGGATCAGTTGAATTGGTTTCAATTTCCATTGCCGATCACAAAGTGATCAGGGAGAAGTTCATTGATGTACATCCTGATGCCCAATTTGAGCGTGTTTGGTGTTACTGGCGCCGCATGGGCACACTGATACCGCCGAGCCCGTCTGAGTAGCCAGCACGTGAGCGTGTCGCCATTTGAGTAGCCAGCAAGTGAGCGTGTCGCCATTCGAGTAGCCAGCAAGTGAGCGTGTCGCCATTCGAGTAGCCAGCACGTGAGCATGTCGCCATTTGAGTAGCCAGCACGTGAGCGTGGCGCCATTTGAGTAGCCAGCACGTGAGCGTGGCGCCATTTGAGTAGCCAGTACGTGAGCGTGGCGCCATTTGAGTAGCCAGCACGTGAGCGTGGCGCCATTTGAGTAGCCAGCACGTGAGCGTGGCGCCATTTGAGTAGCCAGCACGTGAGCGTGGCGCCATTCGAGTAGCCAGCACGTGAGCGTGGCGCCATTTGAGTAGCCAGTACGTGAGCGTGGCGCCATTTGAGTAGCCAGCACGTGAGCGTGGCGCCATTTGAGTAGCCAGCACGTGAGCGTGGCGCCATTTATCGGGTAGATGATTATGCATTTTAGTTATGGGGGCGTCGACTACCAGGGTCATTTCGCGCACCTATTGATGATCACGCTTCAAGGAACGTGGGAGGTAGAAGAGTGACCAGTGTCTCCAGCCTGGGCGGACGGCCACCCACACCATAGCCCGACAAACACGGGCCAACTGTGTTCACGAACGGACTCTTAACCGAGACATCACAGCATCGAGCTAGTGCACTGCTCATCAGGGTGTCAAAGCATGGATGAGTGCACTTGTACCTGCTGAAGTCGCTGCATCGAGCAGTGGACTGTCACTTGCTGGAGTTGCTGTATCGAGGAGTGGACTGTCACCTGCTGGAGTCGCTGTATCGAGCAGTGGACTGTCACCTGCTGGAGTCGCTGTATCGAGCAGTGGACTGTCACCTGCTGGAGTCACTGTATCGAGGAGTGGACTGTCACCTGCTGGAGTCCCTGCATTGAGGAGTGGACCGTCACCTGCTGGAGTCGCTGCGTCGAGGGGTGCAATGCTATGTGCAGGCCTTGTGTTGAGGAACAGACTTCCGCCGGCGTGGTGAACTGTGTGGAGATGAGCGCCGTGGTGAACTGTGTGGAGATGAGCGCCGTGGTGAACTGTGTGGAGATGAGCGCCGTGGTGAACTGTGTGGAGATGAGCGCCGTGGTGAACTGTGTGGAGATGAGCGCCGTGGTGAACTGTGTGGAGATGAGCGCCGTGGTGAACTGTGTGGAGATGAGCGCCGTGGTGAACTGTGTGGAGATGAGCGCCGTCAGAAAAGGTTCGGGGTGTGGATGGCAGTGTCCTCGCCATTGTTGTTGTTTTCAGCCTCCTTACCGTCCGGGTGAGCGGCGCCTTCTCCGTCGCCCCAGTCCGAATAACCACCGTCAGAGTCGTCCGGGTCCGAAGCGTTAAAGTCAAGCCTGAAACAGGGCCCGGCAGCGCCGTCTGACACTTTCGGCAGCACCGCTGGTACGTACAGGATTGGAACAATAGACTGGTCTGGATTTTTGCCATCCAGAATACCATCCTCTAGCTTTCTCATTTGGAGGTTGAATGGTGTCTATCAATGAACTTATCTGTGACAAAGTGATCAAGATTCACTGGAAAGTGCAAACTGAGCCCGGTGTAGCAAGTTTGAAAATTACATCCTCTTGCCCCTAAAATTTCCTCTCCACCTCCAGGATTACAAAGCACAAATCCAACCCTTGAAACGTCCCATACCAAACGTTAAAGTCCAGCTTGAGACACGGCCGGGTGGCGCCGTCTGACCCGGCCGGCAGTACCGCTGGCACGTCCCACACCGAGATCACTCTCGCCGTGTGCACGGTGTACACGCTGCACCGCTCACACCCAACGTTAACATCCAACAACCGTGTTGAAAGCGTGCGTGGTCAGCCCCATCAGCCCATATGTCAGCCCAGTGAGCTCACTGGTCAGTCCCATCAGCCCATACGTCAGCCCAGTGAGCTCACTGGTCAGCCTCATCAGCCCATACGTCAACACAGTGAGCTCACCGGTCAGCCCCATCAGCCCAGTGAGCTCACTGGTCAGCCCCATCAGCGCATACGTCAGCACAGTGAGCTCACTGGTCAGCCAAATCAGCCCATGTCAGCCCAGTGACCTCACTGGTCAGCCCCATCAGCGCATACGTCAGCACAGTGAGCTCACTGGTCAGCCAAATCAGCCCATGTCAGCCCAGTGAGCTCACTGGTCAGCCCCATCAGCCCATAGGTCAGCCCCGTGAGCTCACTGGTCAGCCCCATCAGCCCATATGTCAGCACAGTGAGCTCACTGGTCAGCCAAATCAGCCCATAGGTCAGCCCCGTGAGCTCACTGGTCAGCCCCATCAGCCATATGTCAGCACAGTGAGCTCACTGGTCAGCCCCATCAGCCATATGTCAGCACAGTGAGCTCACTGGTCAGCCCCATCAGCCCATACGTCAGCACAGTGAGCTCACTGGTCAGCCCCACCAGCAAAATGAGCTCACTGGTCAGCCCCATCAGCCCAGTGAGCTCACTGGTCAGTCCCATCAGCCCATAGGTCAGTCCCATCAGCCCCGTGAGCTCACTGGTCAGCCCCATCAGCCAATAGGTCAGCCCAGTGAGCTCACTGGTCAGTCCCATCAGCCCATACGTCAGCCCCGTGAGCTCACTGGTCAGCCCCATCAGCCAATAGGTCAGCCCAGTGAGCTCAATGGCAAGTCCCATCAGCCCAGTGAGCTCAATGGCAAGTCCCATCAGCCCAGTGAGCTCAATGGTCAGTCCCATCAGCCCAGTGAGCTCAATGGTCAGTCCCATCAGCCCAGTGAGCTAAATGGTCAGCCACATCAGCCCATAGGTCAGCCGAGTGAGCTCACTGGTCAGTCCAGTAGCCCCTGACCAGTCCGGGAAGCCCACCGGGTCGGTTAGACGCCCGACCGCCGAGACCAATGAGCCGAAACGGCAGCCTAACGATCGGTCATCGTAGCCTGTTCGTCAGCCCCAAGGCAGCACTGGTTCGTACGACGAGACCACCAACCAGTCCAGAGAGGCCGGCCAATCCCGGCAGCAGACAGTCCTTCACTACCGACCGGTGTGTGGCGACAGTCCTTCACTACCGACCGTAGTGAAGGACGGTGTACGGTGGCGATGGTCCTTCACTACTGACCGGTGTGTGGCGACGGTCCTTCACTACCGACCGGTGTACGTGGCGACAGTCCTTCACTACTGACCGGTGTGTGGCGACGGTCCTTCACTACCGACCGGTGTACGTGGCGACAGTCCTTCACTACTGACCGGTGTGTGGCGACAGTCCTTCATTACCGACCGGTGTACGTGGCGATGGTCCTTCACTACTGACCGGTGTACGTGGCGATGTTCCTTCACTACTGACCGGTGTGTGGCGACAGTCCTCCACTACCGACCGGTGTACGTGGTGATGGTCCTTCACTACTGACCGGTGTGTGTGGCAACAGTCCTTCGCTGCCCACCGGTGTAGGTGTCGGTAGTCCTTCACTGCCCACCGGTGTATGCGTTGGTAGTCCTTCACTACCCACCGGTGTATGTGTCGGTAGTCCTTCAGCATGTGCTTCGGTGGCTTAGACCAGCGGCCGGTGCGCGTCTTTGTCGCCGATCTCTTTCTGTCGGCCTTGTCCGTCTGCCGAGGCACGATCCTGTCAACACTCTCTGGAGGAAATGACAATTCTGTGGACCTTGTCAGTTCGCAACAAGACCATCCTGCTGGTCTTGTCTGTCAACAATAGTACAATCATATCTGCTTTGTCTGTCGATCCCGGCATCGCCCCGTCAGCCTTGTCCACCTGTAATGACACCGTCCCGTCAGCCCTGTCCACCTGTAATGATACCGTCCCGTCAACCCTGTCCACCTGTAATGACACCGTCCCGTCAAACCTGCCCACCTATAATGACACCGTCCCGTCAACCCTGTCCACCTGTAATGACACCGTCCCGTCAGCCCTGTCCACCTGTAATGACACCGTCCCGTCAGCCCTGTCCACCTATAATGACACCGTCCCGTCAGCCCTGTCCACCTGTAATGACACCGTCCCGTCAACCCTGTCCACCTGCAATAACACCGTCCCGTCAACCCTGTCCACCTGTAATGACACAGTCCCGTCAGCCCTGTCCACCTATAATGACACCGTCCCGTCAGCCCTGTCCACCTGTAATGACACCGTCCCGTCAACCCTGTCCACCTGTAATGACACCGTCCCGTCAACCCTGCCCACCTGTAATGACACCGTCCCGTCAACCCTGTCCACCTGTAATGACACCGTCCCGTCAACCCTGTCCACCTGTAATGACACCGTCCCGTCAACCCTGTCCACCTGTAATGACACCGTCCCGTCAACCCTGTCCACCTGTAATGACACCGTCCCGTCAGCCCTGTCCACCTGTAATGACACCGTCCCGTCAGCCCTGTCCACCTGTAATGACACCGTCCCGTCAGCCCTGTCCACCTGTAATGACACCGTCCCGTCAGCCCTGTCCACCTGTAATGACACCGTCCCGTCAACCCTGTCCACCTGTAATGACACCGTCCCGTCAACCCTGTCCACCTGTAATGACACCGTCCCGTCAGCCCTGTCCACCTGTAATGACACCGTCCCGTCAGCCCTGTCCACCTGTAATGACACCGTCCCGTCAACCCTGTCCACCTGTAATGATACCGTCCCGTCAACCCTGTCCACCTGTAATGACACCGTCCCGTCAACCCTGTCCACCTGTAATGACACCGTCCCGTCAACCCTGTCCACCTGTAATGACACCGTCCCGTCAACCCTGTCCACCTGTAATGACACCGTCCCGTCAGCCCTGTCCACCTGTAATGACACCGTCCCGTCAACCCTGTCCACCGGTAATGACACCGTCCCGTCAACCCTGTCCACCTGTAATGACACCGTCCCGTCAGCCCTGTCCACCTGTAATGACACCGTCCCGTCAACCCTGTCCACCTGTAATGACACCGTCCCGTCAGCCCTGTCCACCTGTAATGACACCGTCCCGTCAGCCCTGTCCACCTGTAATGACACCGTCCCGTCAGCCCTGTCCACCTGTAATGACACCGTCCCGTCAACCCTGTCCACCTGTAATGACACCGTCCCGTCAACCCTGTCCACCTGTAATGATACCGTCCCGTCAACCCTGTCCACCTGTAATAACACCGTCCCGTCAACCCTGTCCGCCTGTAATGACACCGTCCCGTCAACCCTGTCCACCTGTAATGACACCGTCCCGTCAACCCTGTCCACCTGTAATGACACCGTCCCGTCAACCCTGTCCACCTGTAATGACACCGTCCCGTCAACCCTGTCCACCTGTAATGACACCGTCCCGTCAACCCTGTCCACCTGTAATGACACCGTCCCGTCAACCCTGTCCACCTGTAATAACACCGTCCCGTCAACCCTGTCCGCCTGTAATGACACCGTCCCGTCAACCCTGTCCGCCTGTAATGACACCGTCCCGTCAACCCTGTCCACCTGTAATAACACCGTCCCGTCAACCCTGTCCGCCTGTAATGACACCGTCCCGTCAACCCTGTCCACCTGTAATGACACCGTCCCGTCAACCCTGTCCACCTGTAATGACACCGTCCCGTCAACCCTGTCCACCTGTAATGACACCGTCCCGTCAGCCCTGTCCACCTATAATGACACCGTCCCGTCAGCCCTGTCCACCTGTAATGACACCGTCCCGTCAACCCTGTCCACCTGTAATGACACCGTCCCGTCAACCCTGTCCACCTGTAATGACACCGTCCCGTCAACCCTGTCCGCGGATTTATTCGATTCGACACAAGTCAACTTAATACTGCTGTCATTTCTTATTAGTCACGAGTAGTTCAACTCACTGGGAAACTATGACAAACATGAGTTAAAATGCATTCACTGACAAATTGGACGGCTCGACATTGGAGACCGGTCACATCGAGGCAGTCCAAATTTGAGCAAAAGGACACCAAAACAAAGGTAGGCCTGACTGGGCCCGAACTAATCAGATTCGGAAAGATATATCAGAACGTGTTTGTATGTGGACGAGTGGTCGGACCTGGAGCGATGTTGGAGTCGCGAGTTTGAATCCACCAGTTTTAGATAGTATCTTAAGTGGACACACACACATCACCAGGACACCGACAAAAATGACATTGGTGGTAATATGCCTGATAAGCAATGCTCATGAACTATTTACTCGGTGAGGTGCAAAATGTATAATATTTTTTTTTCCAATCAGAATCAAGAGCAGCTACCTTGAATTAGGATCGAATTCGGTTTAAATGCTTCTGGTAAGAAATTGAATAGATTCACAAATCTTGAGTCAAGCACAGGTCTGCCACATACAACTGGGTCAGACCACAAACACATCAATGTCAGGTCATCTAGGTCAGACCAAACACACACCAGTGGCAGGCCACCTGGGACACTATACACACCCAACAGTGACAGGTCACCTGTGTCACTCTAAAGACCCACCAGTGTCAGCTCATCTGTGTGACTCCACAAACACATTAGTGTCAGGTCATCTGGGTCAGATCAAACACACACCAGTGGCAGGCCACCTGGGACACTACACACACCCAAAAGTGACAGGTCACCTGTGTCACTCCACAGACCCACCAGTGTCAGCTCATCTGTGTCACTCCACAGACCCACCAGTGTCAGCTCATGTCACACCATAGACACACCGGTGTCAGCTCATCTGTCACTACATAGACCCACCGGTGTCAGCTCACCTGTCACTCCATAGACCCACCGGTGTCAGCTCATCTGTCACTCCATAGACCCACCGGTGTCAGCTCATCTGTCACTCCATAGACCCACCGGTGTCAGCTCATCTGTCACTCCACAGACCCACCGGTGTCAGCTCACCTGTCACTCCATAGACCCACCGGTGACAGCTCATCTGTCACTCCATAGACCCACCGGTGTCAGCTCATCTGTCACTCCATAGACCCACCGGTGTCAGCTCATCTGTCACTCCACAGACCCACCATGTCAGCGCATCTGTCACTCCATAGACCCACCGGTGTCAGCTCATCTGTCACTCCATAGACCCACCGGTGTCAGCTCATCTGTCACTCCACAGACCCACCATGTCAGCGCATCTGTCACTCCATAGACCCACCGGTATCAGCTCATCTGTCACTCCATAGACCCACCGGTGTCAGCTCATCTGTCACTCCATAGACCCACCGGTGCCAGCTCATCTGTCACTCCACAGACCCACCATGCCAGCGCATCTGTCACTCCATAGACCCACCGGTGTCAGCTCATCTGTCACTCCACAGACCCACCGGTGTCAGCTCATCTGTCACTCCACAGACCCACCGGTGTCAGCTCATCTGTCACTCCACAGACCCACCGGTGTCAGCTCATCTGTCACTCCACAGACCCACCGGTGTCAGCTCATCTGTCACTCCACAGACCCACCGGTGTCAGCTCATCTGTCACTCCATAGACCCACCGGTGTCAGCTCATCTGTCACTCCACAGACCCACCATGCCAGCGCATCTGTCACTCCATAGACCCACCGGTGTTAGCTCATCTGTCACTCCACAGACCCACCGGTGTCAGCTCATCTGTCACTCCACAGACCCACCGGTGACAGCTCATCTGTCACTCCACAGACCCACCGGTGTCTGCTCATCTGTCACTCCACAGACCCACCGGTGTCAGCTCATCTGTCACTCCACAGACCCACCGGTGACAGCTCATATGTCCTCCACAGACCCACCGGTGACAGCTCATCTGTCACTCCACAGACCCACCGGTGACAGCTCATCTGTCACTCCACAGACCCACCGGTGACAGCTCATCTGTCACTCCACAGACCCACCGGTGACAGCTCATCTGTCACTCCACAGACCCACCGGTGTCAGCTCATCTGTCACTCCACAGACCCACCAGTGTCAGCTCATCTGTCACTCCACAGACCCACCAGTGTCAGCTCATGTCACTCCACAGACCCACCGGTGACAGCTCATCTGTCACTCCACAGACCCACCGGTGTCAGCTCATCTGTCACTCCATAGACCCACCGGTGTCAGCTCATCTGTCACTCCACAGACCCACCATGTCAGCGCATCTGTCACTCCATAGACCCACCGGTGTCAGCTCATCTGTCACTCCATAGACCCACCGGTGTCAGCTCATCTGTCACTCCACAGACCCACCATGTCAGCGCATCTGTCACTCCATAGACCCACCGGTATCAGCTCATCTGTCACTCCATAGACCCACCGGTGTCAGCTCATCTGTCACTCCATAGACCCACCGGTGCCAGCTCATCTGTCACTCCACAGACCCACCATGCCAGCGCATCTGTCACTCCATAGACCCACCGGTGTCAGCTCATCTGTCACTCCACAGACCCACCGGTGTCAGCTCATCTGTCACTCCACAGACCCACCGGTGACAGCTCATCTGTCACTCCACAGACCCACCGGTGTCAGCTCATCTGTCACTCCACAGACCCACCGGTGTCAGCTCATCTGTCACTCCACAGACCCACCGGTGACAGCTCATCTGTCACTCCACAGACCCACCGGTGTCAGCTCATCTGTCACTCCACAGACCCACCATGCCAGCGCATCTGTCACTCCATAGACCCACCGGTGTTAGCTCATCTGTCACTCCACAGACCCACCGGTGTCAGCTCATCTGTCACTCCACAGACCCACCGGTGACAGCTCATCTGTCACTCCACAGACCCACCGGTGTCTGCTCATCTGTCACTCCACAGACCCACCGGTGTCAGCTCATCTGTCACTCCACAGACCCACCGGTGACAGCTCATATGTCACTCCACAGACCCACCGGTGACAGCTCATCTGTCACTCCACAGACCCACCGGTGACAGCTCATCTGTCACTCCACAGACCCACCGGTGACAGCTCATCTGTCACTCCACAGACCCACCGGTGACAGCTCATCTGTCACTCCACAGACCCACCGGTGACAGCTCATCTGTCACTCCACAGACCCACCAGTGTCAGCTCATCTGTCACTCCATAGACCCACCGGTGTCAGCTCATCTGTCACTCCACAGACCCACCGGTGACAGCTCATCTGTCACTCCACAGACCCACCGGTGTCAGCTCATCTGTCACTCCATAGACCCACCGGTGTCAGCTCATCTGTCACTCCATAGACCCACCGGTGTCAGCTCATCTGTCACTCCATAGACCCACCGGTGACAGCTCATCTGTCACTCCACAGACCCACCAGTGTCAGCTCATCTGTCACTCCATAGACCCACCGGTGTCAGCTCATCTATCACTCCACAGACCCACCGGTGTCAGCTCATCTGTCACTCCATAGACCCACCGGTGTCAGCACATCTGTCACTCCACAGACCCACCGGTGTCAGCTCATCTGCCACTCCACAGACCCACCGGTGACAGCTCATCTGTCACTCCACAGACCCACCGGTGACAGCTCATCTGTCACTCCACAGACCCACCTGTGACAGCTCATCTGTGTCACTCCACAGACCCACCGGTGTCAGCTCATCTGTCACTCCACAGACCCACCGGTGTCAGCTCATCTGTCACTCCACAGACCCACCGGTGACAGCTCATCTGCCACTCCACAGACCCACCGGTGTCAGCTCATCTGTCACTCCACAGACCCACCGGTGTCAGCTCATCTGTCACTCCACAGACCCACCGGTGTCAGCTCATCTGTCACTCCACAGACCCACCGGTGACAGCTCATCTGCCACTCCACAGACCCACCGGTGTCAGCTCATCTGTCACTCCACAGACCCACCGGTGTCAGCTCATCTGTCACTCCACAGACCCACCGGTGTCAGCTCATCTGCCACTCCACAGACCCACCGGTGTCAGCTCATCTGCCACTCCACAGACCCACCGGTGTCAGCTCATCTGTCACTCCACAGACCCACCGGTGTCAGCTCATCTGTCACTCCACAGACCCACCAGTGTCAGCTCATCTGTCACTCCACAGACCCACCAGTGTCAGCTCATGTCACTCCACAGACCCACCGGTGACAGCTCATCTGTCACTCCACAGACCCACCGGTGTCAGCTCATCTGTCACTCCACAGACCCACCGGTGACAGCTCATCTGTCACTCCACAGACCCACCGGTGTCAGGTCCGGCGACCAGTCCCGTTCTACATCATCTTGGAGCCGAGTTCTCCGCGGCCGTCCCAGACGGCGACCTCGGCCCCTACCTCTACCTCTGCCCCTGCCTCTGCTGCGGGCACCACGGCCCAGGCCGCCAATGTCCTCCGGACGCACCACCCTGCGGCAGCAGGGGTGCACGGTCAGCGGCATCAACACTGGCCCTGCGGGAGCGTTGGAGGCGTCGAAATCGTACGCCACGTCTGGGAACATGTGGATGTGCATGTTGACAAGTCGGGTTAGGGTAGCAGCTGTTGGCAAGTTTACGCCACTGCGCGGCTGTCGGCGGCTAAGACCGCTTCCAGCTTCCATTTTTGTTTTCTGTTCGGTCATAGTCGACTCCAGGCAGGTTGTTGGGCGGGACGGAGGGTACGTTCACCATGTGTTAGCCGATTTGTCACGCGCTTTTCATCAACTACATCGACAATAATCGCCACAAGGCGTTTATGTGAGCTCTTGCTTGTTTCAAACAAAATCACTCATCAAGGGTGGCTCTAGGGATGGCCAAAACGAGTGAGCTATGTGCTCGGACTGCATGTTCACGCACATAAATTGAGGAATCTAACTGCTACCTGAATGCTTGAACACATGTTTTACCACTCTTGAGTAGTTTTAGGGTATACTGATATCCAGGGTATACCTTAAAAACGGGAAGTGGTTGGAAGGAACGTTTTACTTCACTTGTCACTTTTAAGAACTCGCTCGTTTGGTCTATGTGTACATCATATTTTTGTTTGTTTTGGGGGAAGGCGACCCCCATTCCGATGTTTCTCACTCTGCCTCTGAATACAATATTGATGAAGAAGTGTTCTGCAAATTATCCTAGTCACGTATAGACTTGAGATGTTGATGTGATGATGATGCTTGATCACCACTGTCTCCAATCAAGAGTTTCCCTTTTCCAATCTGCTGATTCAGCCATTGTCATGGTGCAATCACTCTCTGTGAAGCCTGAATTACCTTTGCTGATTGCATACAACTGCTTATTGAAATTGGAGTTATGATATGGAAAGAAATTGCTCTACAATAATTTCTTCGATTTTAAATACCATCGATTCACCTGCTTAAAAATCGATGTGTTCTTATCTGACCTGAAAGATGCATTGACGGTAGAAAGGCAGACGGCATGATAAAACTGGCTAAGAAAGGCACGAGCACTCAGGTTTGGAAAAACATCCTAATTCCCCAATATTTTTTGGGGAGGGGAGGGGGTTCCTGCACCCGCCTGTCAAAAACTTCCAAATTGTATTAAATATAAATGTAGGTCATGTCACAAGGAAGCGATTTCTGTTCTCCGCGACAAAATCTGCCGGTTAGTTTGCGATAGATTGCGAGCCGGCTCGCCAGAGTGGACTGGGTATGGCTCTCCAGGGTAGACTGGGTATGGCTCTCCACTGTGCACTGGGTATGGCTCTCCAGGGTAGACTGGGTATGGCTCTCCACTGTGCACTGGGTATGGCTCTCCAGGGCGGACTGGATATGGCTCGCCAGAGTGGACGGAGTATGGTCCGCCAGAGTGGACTGGGTATGGCTCGTCAGAGTGGACGGAGTATGGTCCGCCAGAGTGGACTGGGTATGGCTCGTCAGAGTGGACTGGGTATGGCTCGTCAGTGTGGACTGGGTATGGCTCGTCAGAGTGGACTGGGTATGGCTCGTCAGAGTGGACGGAGTATGGTCCGCCAGAGTGGACTGGGTATGGCTCGTCAGTGTGGACTGGGTATGGCTCGTCAGAGTGGACTGGCTATGGCTCGTCAGAGTGGACTGGCTATGGCTCGTCAGAGTGGACTGGCTATGGCTCGTCAGAGTGGACTGGCTATGGCTCGTCAGAGTGGACTGGCTATGGCTCGTCAGAGTGGACTGGCTATGGCTCGTCAGAGTGGACTGGCTATGGCTCGTCAGAGTGGACTGGCTATGGCTCGTCAGAGTGGACTGGCTATGGCTCGTCAGAGTGGACTGGCTATGGCTCGTCAGAGTGGACTGGGTATGAGGCTGCGTCACACTGTGCCGGTACCGTGACCATTTGGAAGAGCACAGCATATCAGCCCAGGGCCAACACAACTTGGTTTGGTTAGGTTGACGTCACAAGTTGAAGGAATGGCCGGCTACAGAAGAATGATCCCAGCAGATGTAGTGATTGATGCCGGGGAACATTACCATAAATGTCATCAAGTTATCTTAGTGGCCTATGGGTGAAATCACCTCGGAGTCACGCGTCGTTTTGACTTGATCACGACTGAAAAAAAACTCCAGGTACAAAGTTGTCAGTCGAGCAGTGGGCGGCCCAGCGGCCGCAACACACCGCACGTCGGTCCATGACACGGACGGTGCCACACAGGTGCGGCACCACTCACCGGTAGACAAGTCTGGGTCTGGTGTCGGCCGCGCAGGGGCTGCTGTCCGGCCGGCCGGGCACCGCCAGCCGGCCGCGCTGCAGCACGGCCGCCAGCTGACGCAGCTGATCCACACTCAGCGGGTGCAGAGACTTGAAGGTGTTGGCGTGCCGCACCAGGCGGATGGGAGCGGCGCCGGTGGGCGGGCCGGTGGGCGGGCCGGTGGCGCCGGACGTCTCGGCGAGGTCGGCTCCGTCCAGCGGACAGACGAGCAGGCGCCGGCCGACGCCCGGCTCCCGCGGCTCGCCTGGCTGGCGGCCGCACATCGGCGTCACCACCACCGGCACGTCGTCGTCATCGTCGTCGTCGCTGGCGGACGGTGCCGGCGCCGGCGAGGTGGTGGAGGAGCCAGCCCGGGCGGCTGTGGTGCAGGACGTACGCGCGCCCACCCCACCGGCCACCTTCTGTGGGCGGAGCAAACAGACTAGGCCACACAGACACCTTCATTGCAAGCTAATGCAAGTAACGACGGACGATTGATTATCTCATATTTACATGCATCGCATTTCAATAACCACTCCTATATGAGCAGCGAAGCTTTCGAATGCGATGAGATTAGGAAACCTTACGAAAATATTGCCCGTGTTAACGGACTTCTGACGTACCAAAACATATCAAAATATTCGTAAGTTTTCCTAATCGCATCGTATTCGAAAGTTTCGCTGCTGATATAGATGAATGTGGCAGAAAATTTAAAAAAGATCACAGGTGTGGATGGGAATGCTGCTGACATTCATCATATTTACGACCGAGTTCGAAGCAAAACCAATCCTGACGAAGATGAAAGCAAAAACGGTACCGGTGCGCAGTACAGACACGAGCCGTCAGCACACACATCAATGTCAGCAGTACCGACACGAGTCGTCAGCACACACATCAATGTCAGCAGTATCGACACGAGCCGTCAGCACACACATCAATATCAGCAGTACCGACACGAGCCGTCAGCGGACACATCAATATCAGCAGTATCGACACGAGTCGTCAGCACACACATCAATGTCAGCAGTATCGACACGAGCCGTCAGCGGACACATCAATATCAGCAGTACCGACACGAGCCGCCAGCACACACATCAATATCAGCAGTACCGACACGAGTCGTCAGCACACACATCAATGTCAGCAGTATCGACACGAGCCGTCAGCACACACATCAATATCAGCAGTACCGACACGAGCCGTCAGCGGACACATCAATATCAGCAGTATCGACACGAGCTGTCAGCACACACATCAATATCAGCAGTACCGACACGAGCCGTCAGCGGACACATCAATGTCAGCAGTACCGACACGAGCCGTCAGCACACACATCAATGTCAGCAGTACCGACACGAGCCGTCAGCACACACATCAATGTCAGCAGTACCGACACGAGTCGTCAGCACTCACATCAATGTCAGCAGTACCGACACGAGCCGTCAGCACACACATCAATGTCAGCAGTACCAACACGAGTCGTCAGCACACACATCAATATCAGCAGTACCGACACGAGCCGCCAGCACACACATCAATGTCAGCAGTATCGACACGAGCCGTCAGCACACACATCAATATCAGCAGTACCGACACGAGCCGTCAGCGGACACATCAATATCAGCAGTACCGACACGAGCCGTCAGCACACACATCAATGTCAGCAGTATCGACACGAGCCGTCAGCCCTCACATCAATGTCACGTCGTTATCACTGAGCACCAACATGCTGGACTACGATCTTCCCCACAGATCGGTACACTGTGACAGTGCGCAGTAGCCGTCACTCGGGAAGTCGCTGTCATCAGCATTTCTACGTCAATCAGCGCCTCTTGTGGTGGATTCATAGGTGTCGCCTCTGCCGACGCCGTGTCACGTGGTACTCCCACTAACACCTGAACCCACGATGGCAAGTCGGGGAGAAAGAGCATGCATCTACCACGCTTGATTACATGTGGTAAATGGACTTTTCAAGCATATCGTGGCTATTATTGAGTCGCACAAATGAGCAAGATGACAACAAAAATATGGTATAGTACATGATGGGATAGTGAGAGGAACGTAAGGGCCGGGATTTGGAGCGGCTACACTGAACTTTGAATGCCGTCGATATGCCTGTTTTGGTAATGTGTGAGCTCTTCGGCCAGCTCACAATCAGCTCACATCGCATGTGTCACAACACCACCACAAGCCACGCAATATCGTGACGTGCCGTGCCTCAAACCGACGCAAGTATACCGCCCACACGTCACTTGCCCCCGAACACATTACAGCAACGTCACACATTGCAGTCGGCTATTGACAAATTAGGGAATGAAACAAACTACCTATTTATATTATCAGATGAGATGGTGGGTTGGGATACTAAGTTGATAACAAGAAGCATCAACCACCATAAATCCAACAATGCTCAAACGAATTGAAATTGTTCCAAACATATTTCAAGTTGAGATTGTTGCAACGCTTGTGGGACAAAGGAGTTAAATAAATACATGTGGAAAGGGACGAAAAGGTAAAATTATGGAGTATACTCGCCTCAAAAGCCGTAATCAGAAGCAAAAACAATGGAAAACAAGTGACGCATACATTGCATATCCTACATCATCACCAACAGGTAAGTGTGCCCAATAACAGATGAAGCCGCGTAAACCGCGTAATTGGTGGAAATAGCCCCAATTCTGAGAACTCGTGTCTGAGTGGCAGGCCAACCATGTGAGGAACGTTTGCCGAATGCCTTCAGCTGCTGAAGATGGGACACCGCCGCCATATTCGATAACGGAGTGAACATGCACATGTGTTGCATGCACGATAACGGAGTGAACATGCACAAACGAATCAAGAAACTATCCACAGCCACGGCACGATAGCAACTCGCATCATTGGAGAGTGGGGATGATGGACGGGGAGGGAGGGGAGGAAGGGGAGGAAGGGGAGTATGCGGCAGTATGCCCGGCATTATTGGAGAGTGGGGATGACAGAAGGGGAGGGAAGGGAGAGGGTGCGGCAGTGTGCCCGGCAGCTGGCATTAGTGGAGAGTGGGGGATGATGGAAGGGGAGGAGAGGTTGCGGCAGTGCGCGCGGAAGCTATCATTGGTGGATAGTTGGGATGGTGGAAGGGGAGGCAGGGGAGAGTGCGGCAGTGTGTACGTCAGTTGGCATTATTGGGGAGCAGGGATGATGGAAGGGTGGGGAGGAGAGGGTGCAGCGGTGTGCGCGGCAGCTGTACAAGCCATCAACTCAGTAGCTGTGCTGGTGGCTTGTTGGGGAGCACGCAGCCGGCGTAATTGGCAGCTCGACCAGCGCTCATTTTCTGACATAGCACCATCGTGGTGTGACGGCAGCACGGCGATGGCCGGTGCAGCTGCTAGCCTGGCAGTGCCACCTGCCACATTGAACCACACTCCGATAACGCCACAATCACACCGCACCACCGACGCACTCCTACCACAGACAGGCCGCCGCGTACTGGCACACGCGCACGTGTCGTCCAGCTGCACGTGTCGTCCAGCTGCACGTGTCGTCCAGCTGCACGTGTCGTCCAGCTGCACGTACCGTGGTCACGGCGCCGTTGCTGCTGACGGCGTTCGGTCCGGTGTTATAGACGGGACCCCTCTTGAACTTGGCGGCCGACAGGAAGCCGCCCGTGACGGGGTCCCTGGGCACTGGAGCCGACTGGGTGGTGGCGCACAGCACCTGACCGCCACACGTGATTTATAGGCGGCGACTGGGTGGTGGCACACAGCACCTGACTATCGCACGTGATTAATAGGCGGCGACTGGGTGGTGGCACACAGCACCTGACCACTGCACGTGACTCAGTCATGGGCAGGGACTGGGTGGTGGCACACAGCACCTGACTACCGCACGTGACCCAGTCATGGGCAGCGACTGGGTGGTGGCACACACAGTGATAAATTATTCGTGAAATAGGGTGGAATATACCACTTTCTGAATACTCTATCGACATCCTTCTCCAAGAAGTATCGCCATCCTGTTCTTTGATGAATGCTTATGAAGCCTTCATGTCTCCTTTCTAACAGTTCTTGTTGTTAAATAGCATGTGCATGCTCTCGACAAGGAATGGTGACACACGAACATTTTGCAATGCAATTTCAGGTAAAGGGATGATCTATAATGTGATATGGCATACAATACCAGTTGATAGCAAAGTTATTATTCTCACTATCCCGAATATACCTCTTCTTAAATTATGAATCTCAAAACAAATGATAAAGGTCCAGTCATAAGTACCTACACCATGGACTCAAAATTTTGTTTGAAAGACATCAAAAGCATTTTAAATTACACTAATTCCATGGTAAATTTCGACATCCTGCTATGCTCGTTTCGACATCTCACACCTAACGGAAAACCATTATTTTAACCCTGGGCACACTCACCTGACTACCGCACGTGACCCAGTCATGGGCAGCGACTGGGTGGTGGCACACAGCACCTGACCACCACACGTGACCCAGTCATGGGCAGCGACTGGGTGGTGGCACACAGCACCTGACCACCACACGTGACCCAGTCATGGGCAGCGACTGGGTGGTGGCACACAGCACCTGACTACCACACGTGACCCAGTCATGGGCAGCGACTGGGTGGTGGCACACAGCACCTGACTACCACACGTGACCCAGTCATGGGCAGCGACTGGGTGGTGGCACACAGCACCTGGCCACCACACGTGACCCAGTCATGGGCAGCAACTGGGTGGTGGCACACAGCACCTGGCCACCACACGTGACCCAGTCATGGGCAGCGACTGGGTGGTGGCACACAGCACCTGGCCACCACACGTGACCCAGTCATGGGCAGCGACTGGGTGGTGGCACACAGCACCTGACCACCACACGTGACCCAGTCATGGGCAGCGACTGGGTGGTGGCACACAGCACCTGGCCACCACACGTGACTCAGTCATGGGCAGCGACTGGGTGGTGGCACACAGCACCTGACCACCACACGTGACTCAGTCATGGGCAGCGGACTGGGTGGCGGCACACAGCACCTGACCACCACACGTGACTCAGTCATGGGCAGGGACTGGGTGGCGGCACACAGCACCTGACCACCACACGTGACTCAGTCATGGGCGGCGACTGGGTGTTGGCACACAGCACCTGACTACCGCACGTGACTCAGTCATGGGCAGGGACTGGGTGGCGGCACACAGCACCTGACCACCACACGTGACTCAGTCATGGGCGGCGACTGGGTGGTGGCACACAGCACCTGACCACCACACGTGACTCAGTCATGGGCAGGGACTGGGTGGTGGCACACAGCACCTGACTACCGCACGTGACCCAGTCATAGGCGGCGACTGGGTGGCGGCACACAGCACCTGACCACCACACGTGACCCAGTCATGGGCAGCGACTGGGTGGTGGCACACAGCACCTGACTACCGCACGTGACCCAGTCATGGGCAGCGACTGGGTGGTGGCACACAGCACCTGACTACCGCACGTGACCCAGTCATGGGCAGCGACTGGGTGGTGGCACACAGCACCTGACCACCACACGTGACCCAGTCATGGGCAGCGACTGGGTGGTGGCACACAGCACCTGGCCACCACACGTGACCCAGTCATAGGCGGCGACTAGGTGGTGGCACACAGCACCTGATCACCACACGTGACCCAGTCATGGGCGGCGACTGGGTGGTGGCACACAGCACCTGACTACCGCACGTGACCCAGTCATGGGCAGCGACTGGGTGGCGGCACACAGCACCTGACAACCGCACGTGACCCAGTCATTGGCGGCGACTGGGTGGTGGCACACAGCACCTGACTACCGCACGTAACCCAGTCATGGGCAGCGACTGGGTGGCGGCACACAGCACCTGACCACCACACGTGACCCAGTCATGGGCAGGGACTGGGTGGTGGCACACAGCACCTGACCACCACACGTGACCCAGTCATTGGCAGGGACTGGGTGGTGGCACACTCACCTGACTACCGCACGTGACCCAGTCATGGGCGGCGACTGGGTGGTGGCACACAGCACCTGACTACCGCACGTGACCCAGTCATGGGCGGCGACTGGGTGGTGGCACACAGCACCTGACTACCACACGTGACCCAGTCATTGGCAGGGACTGGGTGGTGGCACACAGCACCTGACTACCACACGTGACCCAGTCATGGGCGGCGACTGGGTGGCGGCACACAGCACCTGACCACCACACGTGACCCAGTCATTGGCAGGGACTGGGTGGTGGCACACTCACCTGACTACCGCACGTGACCCAGTCATGGGCGGCGACTGGACTGGGTGGTGGCACACAGCACCTGACTACCGCACGTGACCCAGTCATGGGCGGCGACTGGGTGGTGGCACACAGCACCTGACCACCACACGTGACTCAGTCATGGGCGGCGACTGGGTGGTGGCACACAGCACCTGACTACCGCACGTGACCCAGTCATTGGCAGCGACTGGGTGGTGGCACACAGCACCTGACTACCACACGTAACCCAGTCATGGGCGGCGACTTGGTGGTGGCACACATCACCTGACTACCGCACGTGATTCATAGGCAGCCAATTAGTGGTGATACACAGCACCTGACAGCCACACCCGACCCACCACGCGACAGTCATAGGCAGCGATGGACAAACAAGGCTGGTATGAGCACAAGCCTGTGTCACCTATGCGGTGAATGTACTCCGGTGTGTCACCTGTGCGGCTCATGTACTCTGTTCCCTCACCTATGCGGTGGATGTACTCCGGTGTGTTACCTGTGCGGCTCATGTACTCTGTTCCCTCACCTATGCGGTGGATGTACTCCGGTGTGTCACCTGTGCGGCTCATGTACCCTGTTCCCTCACCTATGCGGTGGATGTACTCCGGTGTGTCACCTGTGCGGCTCAAGTACTCTGTTCCCTCACCTATGCGGTGGATGTACTCCGGTGTGTCACCTGTGTCGTGGGTGTACTCTGGTGTCATCTGTGCAGTTCATGTAATCTGTTGTCACTTGTGCAGTGGATGTACTCTGTTGTGTCACCTGTGTGGTGGATGTACTCTGGTGTCACCTGTGTGGTGGATGTACTCTGACGTGTCACCTGTGCGGTGGATCTAGTCCGGCGTTTCACCTGTGCGGATGCGCGGTTCATTTGTCGCCGGCGCCGGTGCAGCTTCCCGTGAGGCACTTGTGCAGCCGGCCGCCGCTGACCTTGGGTCGGCAGGCCAGGAGTGTCGGCGGTGACGTAGCCGCGCCTGGCGCCGCTCACCTTCACGGCGCAGATTACCTGAGATGTGAGCAGTGTCACTGGCCTGACCAGCCCCAGCCACCGTGGAGCCGCCGCCAGACCACTCACAACAGCCGAGCGTGTGTCAACCATAGCACATAACGCAACCATAGCATGTGCCAAACATAGCACATAGCATAGCTGACGTGCAGCACTCGAGAAAAACCGTCCTGTAAGTGCTGTATACTAATCAGTATTCTGCAATATGCTGCAAGCCATCTACGTCAAACACGGTGACGAGCATAGAGGCTTAACTAGCCTGGAAAGCCACCTTTGCACAGCGCTGGAAATACCGGGTGGTGCCGGATTTTAGCTCTGCAGGGGCAGGTGGACACATGAGCCCTTCTTGCACCTTGTGGTCTGGTCGACAGAATGACCAAGACCGGTCGCTAAACGGCATCTGGTCGCATCGATCAGCAGGCCGATAGGGCGGTAGCGTGCAAGAAGGAATCATCAGGCTACTTTTGTTCCTCGGAGAGCAAATCCAATAATACCCGGGATTCCGACCATGTCTTGGCATGTGGTGAATCGTATATAAGATGAGTTTTAGTGGTAAGAACATGTGTATATTTGTGGTCATTGCATGCTTTGTCTACAGATGCATGCTTATTTGCTTATCATACAGCCCACTTTCTCACCACCAACCATCTGGTCGACTCAGCTGAGCTTGCCACCAGCCCACCTTCTCACCCCAACCATCTGGTCCACTTGACTGAGCTCGCAACCAGCTTACCTTCTCACCCCAGGCATCTGGTTAACTCAACTGAGCTTACCGCCAGCTCACCTTCACACCCGATCCACCCAGTTCAGCTCACCATAGCCACCTAGTCCACTCAACTGGGCTATCGCCAGGTCTCCTTATCCGACGCACCTGGTCGACTGAGCGTGCTGCCAGCTCACCTTCTCATCGCCCGTTGGCAGGCCAGCACGGTCTGAGCGTGCTGCCAGCTCACCTTGTCATCGCCCGTTGGCAGGCCAGCACGGTCTGAGCGTGCTGCCAGCTCACCTTCTCATCGCCCGTTGGCAGGCCAGCACGGTCTGAGCGTGCTGCCAGCTCACCTTCTCATCGCCCGTTGGCAGGCCAGCACGGTCTGGCCTCGTGCCGAGACCCAGCTGAGCGGTCGGGGACGCCGGCGGCTCGGTGTGCTGCGCCGTCTTGTTCTGGCCGACTGTCTGCTCACCATCTGAAGGACTAGCCGACGGTATGGACTCTGGCTCCTCCTGGCGGCGTCACAACGTCAGACAGAACCATCTCGCGTCGGCAACATGGCGAGCTCCCGGTGGTGCGACAACGTCAGGCAGACCACTCTCGCGTCGGCAACATGGCGAGCTCCCGGTGGTGCGACGTCAGGCAGACCACTCTCGCGTCGGCAACATGGCGAACTCCCGGTGGTGCGACGTCAGGCAGACCACTCTCGCGTCGGCAACATGGCGAGCTCCCGGTGGTGCGACAACGTCAGGCAGACCACTCTCGCGTCGGCAACATGGCGAGCTCCCGGTGGTGCGACGTCAGGCAGACCACTCTCGCGTCGGCAACATAGCGAATGTATTGACCCAAACGTAGGAATTTCCGACGAAATTCAAGTGCGACCTGAAACATGCCCCAGCCAGGATGCAGCAACATGTAAAAGGACCACTGCGATGCAAGCTATTGCTAGTATTTGTGTGCCCTCAAATATGTGCATATAAACATAACATGGGTTCGTTTCCCCCCAGACACCAGCTGAGCATGACAATTCTTGTTAGCTAACAAACCATACTTGAAAAGAAAAAAAAATATATATATCCACTTTCAATCCGAGCAGGATGAGCTAGTTACCGCATAAACGAAGGCATTCATTCCCAGACTTTTCCAACAGCAGATGAAACTGGAACATGCATTTCTATATTTAATTAAACTGTCTAGGGTTGAAAATGTCAGACATTGACAACAGGTAGAGACATAAGACTACTCCTTAATATCATCAATACGTGATTACTTTACTTTTTCACTCCCATAGTGAAATATTAATGGAAGAGGGCTCATTTGTTCAGTACCCTTACCATACAACCTCCGGTGTTTGTGTCACCAAAATTTGCAACCTTAATTATTGCATGAGCCATTGGTTTCAGATAATCATGTCCATTGTGAAATTTAAAGTCATAAGAAAATGTCTGGGGTCTAATTGACCTAATTGGAATTGCATGCCTGGGTAGAATAAAAAGCATTTGAAAACCAGGTCTACATCACTTTTACCTAATCAACAATGAACTCGGGGTTTCAAATGTCATGTTGGGTGGTATGGGTTGGATGACCGTATTTTTGTAGACCATGTTGGCAAAGAGTGGAGCATCAGAGCAATTTGATGCATAAGAAAAACGTGTACAATAGCCTTATGCTCATATTACAACAAAGAAATAGATCCAAATTCGCACTGTATTTTGGACACAGGTATTCCTCGTTGAGGTATTCCTCGTTGAGGAAGGCCCGTGGCCGAAATATATACATTGCGAATTTGGGTCTATTTCTTTGTTGTAGTATGAGCATAAGGTTATTGTATGCACTTTTCTTATTCATAATCATGCTCAACATAGCACTGCACCTAATCAAGCAATTCGATGCATTTAAAAATTGTATGCAGTAGATCCGAGTGTAGTAAAACAGTGACGCCAGTGCTACCGATCTGTAGCACGGACTAGTTGGCAAGCATTGTGTCCTGTGTCAAGCAGTGACGCCCATGTTAGGTATATGTCAATCATCAAGCATAATGACCCAGCCAACTACCCACAGCTACCCAGCCAACAACCGATTTCTTGAGGGGCAACACAGCCTATGGTGGGCACGTACGCTGGCTATGTGGGTCGCGACTGCCAGCAGCTGTTGATAGTCGATGCCGAGGGTGGCCGCCTGGTCTGGTGTGAGTCGCACTGTTTGCTGCTCACCCGTATCGTTCTGCAGTACGACCAGCACACCCTCCTGCATATCTGCGGCGGCCGTATACACACACGCTCAGAGGGCTTTAGGGTGCATCGATTGCATTGGTCATGTGGCACGTACATGCTCAGGACAACACTCCACACCCACACCCACCCACCCACCCAACTACCACTCACCAAGCACAACGGTCCGAACACCACGAACACCACGTGGGCCGCCATCAATGCTGTCAGGTGCAGCCCAGAACAGCGCTCTCACCCAGCGGGCTGGTCACTGGCACCGCGCCCATCGTCTCCTGTGCTGTCCGACTGATGTCCTGCTGCTTGGTCTGGCCACGTCCGGCCAGCTGAGCAAGCGCCTGCTCCAGTACGTCCCCGGCCATGTCGTCGTCTCCGTCCAGGTACACTGGCTGGCCATCCACCACCAGCACATGCTGGCTGTCACTCATCCCAGACACACTGGAATGGTAAGGTGCAATAGGTGATGGGCAAGCAGCATTTTTTCAATCCTTACACACCACAGTTACTATTTACGTCAATAATAACGTTCTGGTGTCTTTTTCTTTAATCTACATGCATTTCAAATTATGTACGTCCACTTCGCTCTTCCTTTTAATCAGCTATGGCAACAGTCCAGTAGAAAAAAACATGATGGTTCATGTTCATGAATTGTATTCATAACTCATTAGTATATTTAATCACCCAGTTCTTTATGTTTCAATCAACTTGCCCAACATGAGTCCCATACTCAATTTTCTGTAACAACATTTCTGCCCATTATTATGAGTGAGGACAAAGCCAGAGCAAGTTCACTCCAGTGCTTGTGATAGAAAAGCTTACCTGATGCCAGGCAGACCTGCCTTCAAGACAGCAATAGCTTTTTTTCTGTGTCACAGTGCTTTGCATTCTAATTCCTGTTCACTCAGGGTGACATGCATTCTTTTTATTTTGACTTCTTTATATTCATCTTTATTAAATTAGTCTTAATCTGTACTACCAATCACTATCCCAATAGTTTTCATGGAGTGCAACTGATCTCTACCCAAGGAAAGCCACTTGTGGTGGTTTTTCTGCTGGCAGCTCACTTTCAACAATGATCCACAGAGTGATACAGCATCTCAAGTTCTAATTTTCACACTCAGAGCTAGACTTACTCTTTTTATTTTCACATTTATGAACCACCATCACAATGTTTATCCTAAAGTATGCTCAATCTTTGTATGCTGTAACATTCCTCCTTGTAGGTAGATTACAATGCCCACTGGACTACAGCAGGTGCCCTCTGTCAGTATCAGCCAGTCAGTTGACTTAGTGGGTCATGCACAACATGACCTACATGTTCCGAAGCTTAGCAGTCTCAGACGTGGGCGATCCTTCAAGGCGATCCTTGAAAGGTTGTATTCAACATACGCTGGGTGGGATGGCTGCGATACTAAGGACTGTGACACAGAGTGGCACCTATTCAAAACTAACAACATGGCATAGTGCATTAAGTTTGAGGTATGAATATGATGCATGCTTTCACATGCTTTCAAGGGAGTGCAGTTGCAGTGGGCTCACCATTTCCCTTTTGCAATTTTGTGCTCACTACTGATCTTGCAGCAGGGGACTCACAAAGCCTACCACCCTCTTGGCTCCCTCATGAAATGCTCTTCATGGTGCCTTATACTGGTATCAAAAGGCACGATGCTACCTTGCAGTTCCTCATGGATGGTAGAGGAATTTTTGCACATCAGCATAGGAACAACAACTTTCACTGTTTGTGATGTGTTGGAAATTCTGATGCATTGATGGACTGACCTGAGACTTTCTGGTCCAAACTGGTACTCCATGACTAACACCAGGTGCTTCAGTGGCAACATCATCAAGAACATGTGTTATCACCAGGAGTGTTTTGCTGTCTTGCTTAACCTGGATTGTTGTGCTATGTTGGACAGGGATCTTTATAAACTCACAGCTGCCCTGTTCAGCTGTCAAAGGTGTGGAAGGTTGTGAAGTCAGTAAATTTGGAGATCAATGTAAAATTTGATTCTTTGGAATTATGTATTAATAAGAAGTTTTTTGACGTGGTTAAGACTATGCAACCATTCATTTTCTCTGCAAATGATCACTTTGAAGTTAAAGGCTGTTGATGCAATTGATTATGTCATACAAGCTTGAGAAGAACCTTACGATTACTATCGGACAGGTGATCAAGCACAGAAGTTGGCCGCCGCCCCATTTCCATTTCCCGCCTGCCGCGATTGAATATTGTCAAAAATATTCAATCGCCGCGTGGTCCTTGCCCATCCCAGCTGTCTCGTAGGTGTCCTTATTAGGGCATCTACGGGAAGCTCCGCCCCCCCTACCCCACCGGGTGACGTCAGCCGCCCGGACCACTAGCTGGTTGTCTGCCGGAATAGCCGGCCGACGCCACTAGTTGGTTGCTCGTCGGATTAGCCGACGCAGCTCCCCTCCCACTTCCCTTCGGCCCTGCGGCGCTTTCGAGTGCCGTCGGGAAACCGACTAGTATCGGCGGACAACCTTGACTGTTTTTTGCCCATCCCACCCAATAGGTTAGAGTCGATAGAGGTACCTTTCTGGTTCAAAGGATCGGGCTAGCGGTCACCAGACCGTGACTGCCCCCGCCTCTGCCGGCTACTCCCCTCCCTCCAAACCACTGTCTTTCTCCACCTTTTTCACTTCAGGTCTTTTCACACCTTTCCTTATAGCACCCCTTCAGGGTGCCTTTCTTGCCTGCACCCCTTCAGGGTGCCCTTATCCACACGTGCACTCCACCCACTCCCCTTTGGTGTAAGCGCACCCGCCCTGCCCCGGTATGCCTGGGGACACCCCGCCCCCCTCGGAGGACGGAGGACGCCGCCCCCGACCTGGAGCCCGCCTGCCCCCTCCCCGCGACCCCCCCGGAGGGTGAATCGTTTGTCCTCCTTACGAAAACGGAGGGCTCCTGGACGCGAACCTCCCCGTTCGCGATCGCGAGGGAGCTGGACGGCTGGACCGGTGGCGTAATCTCCGCCAAGGTCCTCCGCTCCGGCTCCCTCTTGGTCCGCGTGCGGGAGGCGGCCCATGCCCGCATCCTACTGAACTAGGGGAGCTTCCTGGGGTGTGCGACGGAAGTCGAGATGGCCGATCGCCTGAACATATCGTTCTCGACGGCGTATGCGCCCGAGCTCGCGGAGCTCTCTGAAGAGGAGCTCCTCGCGGAGCTCGGGCCGCAGGGGGTGTGCGAGGTAACGCGTCTGGGCCGCCGGGCCAGACCGGGTCCAGTGCTGAAGCTAGGATTCCGCTCACTCACCCCTCCCACCCACGTCATGGCGGGCTACTTAAGAGTAGCACTCCGCCCATGGACCCCGCCCCCCCCCCTCCCTCGCGCAGTGCACTGTGCCAACGCTACGGACACATGAGCCGGGCGTGCCGCGCGAAGGCGCCAGTGTGCGGCCGCTGCGCCGAGAACCACCCGACCGAGGCGTGCAGCTCCGATGAGCTACGATGTGCGGCATGCGACGGCCCGCACCCCGCGTCGTCCCCTCAGTGCCCCGCATGACTGTATGCCAAGGATAAGCAGGCGAGCCGGCTCGCTACACAGCGCAGCCCTCTATCCCCCCCCCCAGCCGGGTGGTCCAGCCCCAGGTTGACCCCACTGTGGCCGACCCCAGCGGAGGCGGCTCAACGCCCCTCACCCCTGCTGCCTGAACCAACTGAGACCGCCCATCCCCCTCCATCACAACCTCGCCCGCTGCCGGCCTCGCGTCCAGCCCCCAGAACCGACCCGACTGTCTCCCGGCCCATGCTCCGCCAGCAGACTGCCCCGCTACCGGCCACGCGCCCTCCTCCCGTGGAGGACCCCGCTGGCGCTGCCCCCCCCCTTCACCACAAGGTAGCACCACTGCCGGCTGCACGCCCTGCTCCCGTCGCGGGTAGCTCGACCTCCCGGCCACCCATCCGTCCACAGACCGCTCAGCCCAACAGGGCTAGAGCGTCCTCCACTCCGCCCCCTCTGGGTCGCCCTCCCTCCCTGTCCCCCGAGACAGATCACCGCTCCCGTTTCCCGAGCCCGGACTCCCTGGGGATCCGGAGCCTACATCTACCACACCAGGGTCGTCCGACTCTTACACGTCGGACGATACATTCACGCCCTCACCACCACACACACGCCTGCGAGGGCGTGATCACCATACACACCACACAACACAACACTAATGCAGACACCCACCACTGAATTCTTGCTCCAATGGAATACGAGGTCCCTCATATCCCATTGGGCAGAATTCAAGGAATATATCATCAGAAATAAACCGTTGATTGCCGCCGTTCAGGAGACTAGATGGCGCGACAATGACCCCTATAATTTTAACATCTTCTGTTATACTCTTTATTCCAAAAACAAAAACACTGCATCCCGCGGCGGCGGGGTAGCCTTATTCGTCTCGAACACCCTTCTCCACCGCCCTATCTCCATCCCCAATGACCTAAATTGTATTGCAGTATCCGTTCAAATTGCACAACTAGACCTTACTGTACTCCCCCTCTATCTTCCTCCTACGCATACACTATCTCTAGCTTCTGTATCCAATCTCTTCGGTCTTCTCCCACACCCCTATCTGGTGCTGGGTGATCTGAACGCCCATCACCAGGCATGGGGTTGTCACAACACATCCAAGCGCGGACACCACATTGAAACACTCCTCAACACCCACAACATGGTCTTTTTAAACGACCAAACACCCACACACAACACAGACATCGCCCCGTTCCACTCGTCAGCCATTGACCTCTCCCTAGCCTCAGCTTCCATCTCACCCCTCTTCTCCTGGCACGTTCAACCCGACCCCCTTTTTAGTGATCACTTTCCCATCCACGTCACCCTCGAACGCTCAGCCCAGCCTAGAGACCGATTCTTTATGTCCAACTGGAATGTTCGCAAAGCGAAATGGGCATCTTTCTCGCAGGAAATTGATAATCTTATCCCACCCCAGTCTCACCCCCCAATTTCGGCATTGCTCAATACCATACTACTCGCGGCAGAAAAGCACGTACCCAAAACTCGTCGCCCACCCGACCGTAAATCCGTGCCGTGGTGGAACGACCAGTGCAAATGAGCCGTCGCCCTACGGCGGCGGGCTGAGCGCAAATTTCGGAAAAACCTCACTTTCCAAAACATGGTAGAAGCCCGCGAGGCAAAACTACGTTGTCAGCAAACTATCCTTTCGGCCAAAAAACACAGCTGGCAACTCTACTCGAACACCTTCAACCGTTACACCCCCATCTCCCAAATCTGGACCCAACTTCGCTCCTTTTCGAATGGTAGAGCCCCACACCGCGCATTCCCACAACTGACGATTAACCAGCAGCGCATAGCCGAGCCCACAGCCGTCGCGGAACACTTCGCCACCTATTAATCTGACATATCTTCCAACACTCAATACTCACAGCACACCACCGTATTCCTTCGCGACACCCTTGCTACTTGCCACTTCGACTCAGACAACACCGAACCCTACAACGCACCCTTTACCCCCTATGAATGAAAATTATCCCTCTCCAAGGTATCCAGTAGGGCACCTGGACCTTATCACCTGACATATCTTATTTTCAAAATCTCTCTGACTCGGGTACAGATAACCTCCTCTCGGCGCTAAATCAACTATGGACTGACGGCACTTTTCCACCTTCTTGGTCTACTAGTATCATTATTCCTATACCTAAGCCTTCTAAACCTCGACATCTTCCCTCTAGCTATCGTCCTATCTCTCTCACTAGTTGTGCTTGCAAAATTTTTGAGCGCATGGTCAATGGACGAATCAGAGTCTATCTCGAAAACAACAAAATTATATCCCCCTTTCAGAGCGGCTTCCGACCAAGGCGAAGCACCATCGACAACCTGACCGAAATTGTGGACTCAATCCAGCGTGGTTTCGGGAAAAAATCCGAAACCATCGCCCTTTTTTTTAGACCCAACTTCCGCGTTTAACAAAGTTCTGCCCTTCGAATTAAATTACACCGAATTGGTATCAAGGGCAGAATGGCCACCTTCATCACCAACTTTCTAGAAAATCGCTCCTTCGTCGTCCGCTGCGGCAACATTCATTCCCGGTCCCACACTCTTGACCAAGGTGTCCCGCAAGGCAGCGTCCTATCTCCAACCCTCTTTCTTATTATGATCAACGACGTCTTAGAACAACTTCCCCAAATTTCTCCCCTCCTAAAATTTTCACTCTATGCCGATGATTTGGCTATTTGGTGTACACACCCATCGGCAGATTCAGCTAATCACCTTGTACAACTCGCCATGAATCACATTGATTCATGGTGCTCCCTCTGGGGGCTACAGATCTCCCCCACCAAATCGGTCACTATGCTCTTTTCCCGGCTTCGCAGACACATCCCGCCTAGCAAACCGCTCCGCTTTCGCGATCAAATTATCCCCCTCCAAACCTCTTTCAAATATCTCGGAATTATCCTCGAACAAAGGACTTTTTTTACCCCCACATCACCTATATTAAACAGCGCTGCGCTGTTCGACTCAATCTCCTGCGCTGCATCTGCGGTCGCGACTGGGGTGCAGACAGGACGACTCCTACCAAAATGTACATTGCACTGATTCGTTCAATCCTGGAATACAATGCGTTTATCTTCGATAATATATCTCCAACACTCACCAAGTCACTGGAATGCACACAAAACCACGCACTCCGCCTCATCACCGGAGCACACAAAACCACACCTATCACTAGCCTCCGGGGTGAGACCAACCTCCCTAGCCTACAACAACGCAGAACACTACAACTCGTCAGATACCACTTCAGGACAACAACACAGCTAAATCACCCCTCCAATGTGGCATGGACTAAACCCTCGGTTCGGCGTTCCAAAAACAAAAATAAATACAGCATTGCCATTCACTTGAAGCAGGTTCTCACATCCACACTGAAATTTCCCGAGGTTACCCCTGACCGGGTTCCCCCCCCCCCTTCTACCATTTTGGCACACGAAACACCCCAAACTCGAGCATCTCTTTCGGCAAAATAAAATCCTGCTCACCCCCATCGAAGTCCAAATTAAGTTTTTTGAATACCAAGAGGCCCACCCACAACACACCTTCTTTTACACTGACGGCTCACGTACCAGCAATGGTACGCGAGCCGCCTGGTGCGGTGGGCTAGACACTGGTCAAACCAAATTAACACTTCACCATTCGGTATACACATCAGAACTAGTCGCCATATTCACCTGCCTCCAACACATCACTGCGCAACACATCACTACCCCTACTACAATATGCACTGACTCACGATCCTCCGTGGACGCCCTCGCGGCACTACACAACACCACGCACCCCACGCTCCACGCCATCCGACACCTATACAATGACAACCACGCACACCTTCAGCTCACCCTGCTCTGGATCCCCGGACATAGGGGTATCCCGGGAAATGAAAGGGTTGACGGTCTCGCCCGCGCGGCGATCGACCTCCCCGCCAACAATAGAGCTCCGGTCCCCCCAGGGGATCTTCTATCCCTCACCAATAATTTATTAAAAAAATATATTCAGGACTGCTGGTCACATAACACCACACACTTACATGATATCAAGCCCACACTCTCCAGCTGGCCCTCCTCCAACCAGCACACACGTCTGAACGAGGTGACACTCGCCAGACTTCGCCTGGGACACACGATTATATTTTCCATAGACCTCACCACCTTCCACTTTGTAGCACATGTCACGCACGCCTTACTGTCACCCATATCTTACTTGACTGTCCAGCATATGCTCCTCACCGTCGCGATATCATCCAGTGTTTCACCAAGATCCATTCACAATTTTCGCTTCGAGCTCTCCTCGGGAATGACCACCTGGCACTCCTCGAGTTACTCTTCCGCTTCCTACAGGACACCAAACTCTCCGAACTGATATAAAGCCTCCGTTGCACTTTCCTGAACCAAGCTAGCCTGATGTAAAGTCAAAAGTTATAACACACGCCACACTCCGTACTGACTGTATGACTCCGCTCCACATCTCTTCCTCACAGATATCGCAAAACACATACATATAGGTTATTTCACACTAGGTAGACAGGATCCGATCGAATTTGGCTAATACGGACGGACTTCCTCTTAAATTGCGCTTGGTTTTTTACCTACGGGTTTTCCAAGCAGCTTGGTTTTCCCCTTTTAGGGGTTTCCAAGCTTTAACTTAAAACATACACCTACACATACAAGGTCGGGCCTGAATCCCATGACTCTCTCTGGATGACAGGCCTCCGCTTCGCCATCAAGGTCGCAAGTGGGCAGTGGAGCCTCTCTGTAGGCTGTGAAGCTGTCCACCCTCCAAATGTCCTTCCAATGTTATGAGTGTCTGTATGTATGTATGTCTGCACATGTACCTGTATGTCATGCGTGTATCGTCTCTACGCCATGTTTCTTGTTTGATGGCGTCTCTCCTTTCTTGACTAGCTGATATAACCGGATGTCACATAAGCCGGATTAACGTAATTCCTTCTTTAACGTAGCAATCTCTAGCAGATGGCACTTTGCCTCCACTAAAAAAAAATTAGGAAAAAAATTATGTCATAGGCACAATACAAAGGAAATGTGCTATGATATTAACTGTAATTTATGAGTTAATGCTGCAAACATTTACATACCTTAATGGGATCACCCAGGCTGTGGCTTGTCCATTTGTACCTTCATGATGTTGGGCTGACGAGCAAGGCATTCAGACTGTGGCTTATACAGATTTGATGCTCTGAGAAGGAACTTATGAATTTTGCAGCCATGGAATTCCTTAAAAAAACAAATACTGGCAGACCTTGGAACAATTTGAGCAAATAACCTCAGTGGGAACGACACTGTGTTGTTGGAAAATTATAAACTTGTGTGATTGTTCTCAAAAGAAAGCTTAATAATTATGTGAGATAGTGAAACGCAACTGGCACACTGCAAAGCTAAATTTACACTGATATGTGGCATATCTTGCACATGGCTGTGCCTGGTTTTTCTACTGACATTTGCCAAGTGTTCTGCTTATAATCAAGTAAAAAAATTACACATTAATAGATAAATCATAGACAAAACATAAAATAACCTACCCTAACCTAGACTATGATAATGTATCAGAATATATAAAATATAACATAGCATAATATAATCTAACCTAACCTAACTGGAAAACCAGAATCTTTGCACACAAACTTTCTGGCCATGACATCGTCAAATCTAGGCGACATTGTTAGCGCTGCAATTCATGTTAAAAGCATTGCAAGAAACTTCTGGCCTTGATCAAAGTTTATGGACACATCTGGCTGCAAATATTCCTTGGTGGGAATAAATATCAAATTAAGCCAGAAACATCAGGTTTTCAATGTCAGAGTGCTGAATCAAGTGCATGAAATGTTGAATTTCCTCTTTATCATGTCTGACACACCAGGTATGGATAATTATATGCAATGGGCTACATATGTAGAGTGAAGATTATGACTGTCTATTTCTTTGCCAATTGAAAAGTAATCATTTGCAGCAAAAATGAGTGGTTGCATTGTCTATTTCATGCTAAAATAAATTTCATTAAAAAATTCCAAAGATTCAAATTATACCTTGGAATCATTTCCAATAATACCGGTGATGCTGTGCCCTAGAAATTCATTGCACCATATCGTATATATATGTATCATATATATACACATATATACCTACCTAGGTACCTATATAGTTATATATATATATATATATATATATATATATATATATATATATATAACCATGCTTCCATTGAAATTGTCAGCTTCCCTGGTAGGAATTAAAGTTGAATAGATATGCACCCACCTATGTAGATAGGTACTCGTAAGATTGCAGATTAAAGATTGAAGATTTCTGTTTCTTTATATAGTACCCATGTCTAGCACATAAAGTGTTTTTATATATTAACATATTATGTATTAAAATCAGGTCATGTCAATCGGATGCCACTGGCTGTGAGATCGTTAATTTATAGAGTGCATGCTGTAGTCGGTTTTACAGCGGCAATTTGCTCTCCCGTCTAGTCGCTTTTCATCCTTAGAAGTCATTCCTTGCTTCAACTAAACATTCCAGACATGAACTAAAAAAGTACATCGAAGAACATTTATTATTAACAAGAATTTATTTCACTCAATTTTCTCAGGTTTTTCATTGACAAAACTTTTCTTGGTGGTGAGAATAAAACTATTTTAGTCTGATTGTTTTAGTATAATTTTCCATAACCCATTTTATATTCCGAAACCTATATCCCAGTATGCGGCAGGCAACACAAATCAGTCAGTGCACGAGCGTCCTACTCGTGGGGTGTGTTGTGAATATTTATTAGTTGTGCGGCATGAGCATGTCGGCAGTATCAGGTATGGATTTATAAACTTTGTTGACATCGATTAAGTGTACTTTTGTTATTATTTTATCTACCGTTGCTCAGGAAGTTGGCTTATAACTGCATCCTTCACTAATTTAACCACAGTGCCAATTTGTCATCTGGCAGTCATCCGTCAGCTGCCAGATACCGTGGAGCTGAGTGCAGTCTCGACGTAAATTAGAAAGCGTATTGCAATTTGCTGATATTCGTAAGATTAATTATACTTATTTCAGCAGCGTCAATACTAGAACCTATTTCGTTATTAAAACCGATGTGATAATTATATTTCATGGACGCTTTTAATTTATGCAGATCGCCATGCCGGGACTTCTCCCTCTATCTTGTTCCTGAGACCACGTGACCTGGGAGCAAATTTCCGCTGTAAAACCGACTTGTGACACGCTCCACGTCATTTTGTACTTGTTTTCTCACCCTCAAACTGTCACTGTTGAAAAAGACGACGTCGAAATATACAGTTCAAATTGGACTCATTTATCTTTCAGTTATTATGAGTAAAAGGTCGAAGGTTATTCTGACAACAGATAGGTACTCTATGATTTTCCTAGGAACTACCGATGTTCCTGGGTTTCGTAAGGTTAAACAGCATTCTTATGCATCGAAAATAAGTTCATGACTATACTTACCATACGCACAATCAAGGAGATATAAACCAGAGTATTTTAAAGAACGGGTACAACCAAGTTTAGTATATTCTCAGATCTAGTATATACTCTGTCTTGGTGACGTCACAGCTAGAATATGTGATATTCTACTAGAATGTGGTGGACATCTGGTGGATTATAGAATCCTATAGTAGAATATTCCAAATCTAGCAGATTCCTGGCAATTGGTGATATAGTGCCGCAACCGCGGCAAAAACTTCGCGTGCTTCATTGTTCTTATTTTTCTATAATTTTCATTAGAAAAGAGCATATGGTACTATGGCATGCTTTACTTTCTCCTGTATTCAGCTGACACGAGAAAGCAAAGGATGACATGAAAAAGAGTACAAAGAATGAGAAAGAACGTTCAATTTCATTTAACAGCAGCTTCCTTTTCTGCCGAAGCTCGACGCACGATTGGCCTTGAGGGCCAGCCGGTCGTCATGGCAACGACTTAGGCCCCGCCCTCCGGGAGTCAGCCGGCCGGTTTTGTGTAGTGTCCTCGTTTTCCGGCAAGGAAACATACTTTTTCGGGGTGATACAAGTAAAAACGACTCGGATTCGTATGTAGAATTATTCAGGCATTCGCATGGTATCAAATTTGCCTACATACAATAAAAATTGTCTGCGTAAAGCCGTGGAAAATATTGGCTATTTTGGCTTGAGACGCACGCAAAGTGCTGCCGAGTATCGCCTTGGCTACGTCACAGACACGGAACAACTTGAACCCCCCTCCGTTAAAGAACGTATCAACCACCTTGCGCATTCGCCACACTTCGTGCGATTTTGTGGTTGAGTTTCTACTCGACCTCATACGTTTAACACTTGACGCCATATTTGATAGTCCAGTGCCATATTTGAGGTCACAGGATGCTTCGTCTAGTTCACTGAGAATATCCCATGAATTAATTCGAGGGGACGAGTGGTCTAGGGGTAAGATGCTCGTCTCACAATCGAAAGGTTGTGGGTTCGAGTCTCACCTGTCGCTACCCTTCGCCCGCGACCAATCGGCGTGAGAGATTGGCGACGCTACATGACTCAACGGTCGACGTAAAACCAATAACCAACCATGAATTAATTCGAACAATATTTCTTTTCTTCTCACATTTTCTGGGGGCATGAAATCTGGATGCCCTGCTGTGCGTTTCATGTTCATGTCTTTTTGTTTAAATATGCCCTCCGATTTGCTACCGAACCAATGTGCTGGTTCGGTGTGCTTTTGGGCCCATTTAGTTTTTTTTTCATGTACTGTGTTTCAGGTCCCAGAACATTTTTGTTAGTGCCGAACACTTTTTTGAGACACGGGGATTTTTAGGGCTTGTTGCTTTTTTGTGGACCCATCGCGTTTTTGAATGACCGGCGTGCCGATATCTATTCTCGATATCTCTAGTATCCAGCGCGTTTTTTAAGGACAATGCCGCTGCTTGAGAGCTCCTGCCTATGTTTCAGGCCCTTGTGCTGTCCTTGCGCCCCGGCATTTCTGAATCCCTGTTTTTGTTTATTTTTTTAGGGCTTCTGGCGTATTTATTTGTGGTCCAGTGTATATCTTGAGACCCTATCACTTTCTACAAGAATCGGTGTGCTTCAGATGGCCCCGGTGCCCTTTCGATCTTCAGATGTGCTGTAAAGGTCCCGCGGTTTTTTCGAGGGCCCCACGCAAATTTGTCGGGCTCCAGCGCGATTTGTGGGGATTTCCCCTTTTCCCCTTCGGTGAGCGACTGTTTCAAACACGTTTTTTTCTCTCAAACGTACTTCACGGGGCCCTTAGTACGCCTATAATTTCCCCAGTGTACTAGAACGACCTCAGCACGTTTAGCGATTTAGCGAGGGCCCGGAGCGCCCAATTATGGACCAGAGATTCGTCGAAGTATGTTTATGAGTGGAGGTAAAGCTGCTAAATGTCCTCTTGTGTGTGGTCGAAAGGTAAAGAAGAACCTTGGGTTATTATACGACATATTCAACCGCTAGGTCATATAACGTCGCCAACCTCTCACGCCGATTGGTCGCGGGTGGACTCGGTAATGCCGCCGGTTGCGAGATTCGAACCCGCAACCTTGCGATCAAGAGTCCGACACCCTACCGACTGAGCTACCGCGGCCCCCTGGTCGGAAGGCAAGATGACTATCTAATTATTCCTAGATATTCAAAATATGGGACAGTGGGGATGTTGTCACCGTGTAATTGCAGAGCAGTTTCTGGATAGGTGGATCATTTCCTTATAATAATATTACTGTCGCGGACTATTTATTCGGTAATCACATCCATAAGTGCTTTAGTTAGTTAGCTATTTAGGTCTAAAGGGCGCATCGACTGCAATGGTCATATATCGCCCCAAAAGCGGCTGAAAATGTCATTCATATATATATGTATATATATATATATATATATATATATATATATATATATATATATATATATATATATATATATATATATATATATATATATATATATATATATATATATATATATATATATATATATACATGTATATATATATATATATATATATATATATATATATATATATATATATATATATATATATATATATATATGAAAATATACAGCAGCACAGGCCGGACATCAGACACCAGCACCTAAATCACACACACACACGTATGCATACAGAGAAAGTGACGATATAGAAACGAACTACAAAATTGCACCGTACATATACTGAACAAGGGAGCAACCTACAGCAACAGAAAACTTTCAGATGTTCCAAGAACAACTTAAGCGTACAATCATCTATCAATGCACTAATGTACCAATCAGTAATCATCGTTTGTTGTGCTGTACTTTGGCACAAAATGGTACAAAATATGTTCAAACCCACAGTATGTACACGTCAGTGGCGCACTTCAACACTAGCCTCCTGCACAAGGCCGGGGATCTCTCGTCAAACCACCAGAGGTCTTCAGCCGTGCTTGTGCACATGGCAGCAAATTGTACGACATTGGATGCTGCCGCTTACACCGCGTATTGTCCAGAAGACAGGTGGCCATCACCGCCCCGGCACGACCAGTACGACTGAGACGTGCCTGCCTGCTACAAGGCTCGCTGGGATGTGTCAACATAATCGAAGAACGCCAGACACACTATCCGACGCATTGAGAAGAGCACGCGCTGGTTCCAAATATGTAATTGTGGCTAAATATATCGCCTGTTGCTTAGTGATCTTGTCAAATTCTGTAACTGTTTCAGTAGACTCGGTCGGGTGATTATAGAGCTGATACTTTTCAGTAGATTCGGTCGGGTGATTATAGAGCTGATTCACTATGTCCGAACACCAGCAACGTGGTCAAATTTCACGCTCCGAACGTACTGTGGCCTGAAACCATGGCGACCAGTGTCTGCATCTACATCGGTGGTACATCACTTGTCACTGGTGCCCAAGCAACGGCTGCATACAGGACGGAACTTTCCATGAGATTATCATTAGTATTTTTTTTTTTCGGGGGGGACAGGGTTAAGTGATCTCCAACTTACGTCCATCCATAGTTATTAGACCTAACTGAGTAGACAACTGAGTACTGGTTTCATTCGAGTTTGAAGCTATTCGAGTCTCGCTCCGTTATTTTGTCAACAGGAAAAGGAAATATTCACATAAAGTAAACATATTCAGCCCTTGGAATATTTTCAACCATCAGGTACCATATGTATATTCCATGCATGCAGTTGCATATTTATATATGCACTCATCTTCGTGTCACGGAGATATTCTGGTGGCGCACCGGCGAACTGATCTCAACGTTGTCGGCGCCTGGACCGTTGCGCACCGCCTGCACTGGCCGTCCCCGGAGCGCAGCATCAGTCCAGCGAGGTGGTGCCGCTTCACCATGCTCAGGAGCCGGGCGTTGCACGTGGTAGTCGCCGGCATGTTGGCCTCAACGCCTCGACAACGTGCCCGTCTAGCGAGCGAGAACCGCGCTTCGAGCGTAGCCGTCACCAGCGTCCTTGCCATACCAGACACTGGCAGCCTCGCAGTACTCGAGAGGAGCAGCGTGGCGATCAAGCCTTCTGTACCAGATCATCCATTTAAACCAACCGCATTAGATGTAATATCTCGAACACTTCTGCTAAAAAAAAACGAAGAAAAACATTCTATTTTACTCTGCCCAAATTACATACCCACTGAACCAAGTAGTTCACATTAGGTGGTGTATCTGTTCACAGTTTGGGCTATAGCTTGGCGCCATGAAACAATTCAGTCAAATACAAGGGCGCTTCCAAAAGCGATCGATAAATGGTGTTTCTTGTTATCATATTTGGAACCAGCGTAGGTAAGCTCAGCTCTCGAATAGTACGGGTTTCGATTGTTCTCACAGCTTACAAGAATCCAACGAGCCGATACCAGTAAGTCACCCCCGGTGGCCACAGGCACCGTGGCACAGTCGACACTGCACTGTAGGCCGACACCACACGCTCCCAGTCGACACCAGTAAGTCACCCCCGGTGGCCACAGGCACCGTGGCACAGTCGACGCTGCACTGTAGGCCGACAACACACGCTCCCAGTCGACACCAGTAAGTCACCCCCGGTGGCCACAGGCACCGTGGCACAGTCGACACTGCACTGTAGGCCGACACCACACGCTCCCAGTCGACACCAGTAAGTCACCCCCCGGTGGCCACAGGCACCGTGGCACAGTCGACGCTGCACTGTAGGCCGACACCACACGCTCCCAGTCGACACCAGTAAGTCACCCCCGGTGGCCACAGGCACCGTGGCACAGTCGACACTGCACTGTAGGCCGACACCACACGCTCCCAGTCGACACCAGTAAGTCACCCCCGGTGGCCACAGGCACCGTGGCACAGTCGACGCTGCACTGTAGGCCGACACCACACGCTCCCAGCCGATCTCAGGAACAGCCATGTGTCGCCAGTCGCCGGGCCGACCGACCTTGTATTGTCACGCGCACAACGCGGCCGGCACCGACACGACGCCCGACGGCCGAGGCCAAACTGAAGATGTTCCTTAGTCACGCGACGTCACACTCAGACGGTGCGCTGCGCCACTCACTTGTCACGTGACGTCACGTTCAGACGGTGCGCGGCGCCACCCACTTGTCATGTGACATCACGCTCAGACGGTGCGCGGCGCCACCCACTTGTCACGTGACGTCACACTCCGACGGTGCGCGGCGCCACCCACTTGTCACGTGACGTCACGTTCAGACGGTGCGCAGCGCCACCCACTTGTCATGTGACGTCACACTCCGACGGTGCGCGGCGCCACCCACTTGTCACGTGACATCACACTCAGACGGTGTGCGGCGCCACCCATTTGTCATGTAACGTCACACTCAGATGGTGTGCGGCGCCACCCACTTGTCACGTGACGTCACACTCAGACGGTGCGCGGCGCCACCCACTTGAGAGACGGCCGGCTACTGGGAGATGGTGCCGAGTGGGCAAACAGACAGGAGGAGTTGGTGCAGGCGTCCGCGTACCGACACAGCTGCAACACAGGAGGGCACGACTGAAACACACGCCCTTACAACCACCGCCGGGTCTGACCGCCGGGTCTGACCGCCTGGTCTGACCGCCGGGTCTGACCGCCGGGTCTGACCGCCGGGTCTGACCGCCGGGTCTGACCGCCGGGTCTGACCGCCGGGTCTGACCGCCGGGTCTGACCGCCGGGTCTGACCGCCGGGTCTGACCGCCGGGTCTGACCGCCGGGTCTGACCGCCGGGTCTGACCGCCGGGTCTGGCCACCGGGTCTGACCGCCGGGTCTGACCGCCTGGTCTGACCGCCGGGTCTGACCGCCGGGTCTGACCGCCGGGTCTGACCGCCGGGTCTGACCGCCTGGTCTGACCGCCGGGTCTGACCGCCGGGTCTGACCGCCGGGTCTGGCCACCGGGTCTGACCGCCGGGTCTGACCGCCGGGTCTGACCGCCGGGTCTGACCGCCGGGTCTGACCGCCGGGTCTGACCGCCTGGTCTGACCGCCGGGTCTGACCGCCGGGTCTGACCGCCGGGTCTGGCCACCGGGTCTGACCGCCGGGTCTGACCGCCTGGTCTGACCGCCGGGTCTGACCGCCGGGTCTGACCGCCTGGTCTGACCGCCGGGTCTGACCGCCGGGTCTGACCGCCGGGTCTGACCGCCTGGTCTGACCGCCGGGTCTGACCGCCGGGTCTGACCGCCGGGTCTGACCGCCGGGTCTGACCGCCGGGTCTGACCGCCGGGTCTGACCGCCGGGTCTGACCGCCGGGTCTGACCGCCGGGTCTGACCGCCGGGTCTGACCGCCTGGTCTGACCGCCTGGTCTGACCGCCGGGTCTGACCGCCGGGTCTGACCGCCGGGTCTGACTGCCGGGTCTGGCCACCGGGTCTGACCGCCGGGTCTGACCGCCGGGTCTGACCGCCTGGTCTGACCGCCGGGTCTGACCGCCGGGTCTGACCGCCGGGTCTGACCGCCGGGTCTGACCGCCGGGTCTGACCGCCGGGTCTGACCGCCGGGTCTGACCGCCGGGTCTGACCGCCGGGTCTGACCGCCGGGTCTGACCGCCGGGTCTGACCGCCGGGTCTGACCGCCGGGTCTGACCGCTGGGTCTGACCGCCGGGTCTGACCCGGCGGGTCTGACCCGGCGGGTCTGACCGCTGGGTCTGACCGCCGGGTCTGACCGCCGGGTCTGACCGCCGGGTCTGACCGCCGGGTCTGACCGCCGGGTCTGACCGCCGGGTCTGGGGACGGCGAGGGCGGCAAGATCCGTTCGGGCACAGTCACGACAGGGAAGCTGAGGATTTAGCCTGACGCGCTGACACGTGCAAAGGTCAAGCACCTGGAAACATGCAAGCTGACGATTTTCGAAAGAGATGGCGCTCATGAACGCAATGTGTGCCACCACAGCAATGTCAAATCCTCCCCAAATATTTTGAAAAGCTTTGAGATAAATATCGGAAAACGAACAACTACTGGAAATTTGGTATCCTAATTACATCAAAATGGAAATGCCCAACACAATTACTTCCGTCTAGCCATTTGCATTGGCAATAGTCGGCATGTTAGCCTCCAGGACGTCTTCGATGCGCGTATCGGTGTGCCGTTTCAGCTTATGTCTCAGCAGTGGTGGTGGATTGCTGTTTAGGGCGTGTGACAAGGTCGGCCATCTCGCACCCATGTCATCATATCTCAATCACTCACTTCCCAGTGACCTGACCTGAGGATGACGTGAAACTTGGAACACTATTAGATAACATAATTTGTCATGACATTCGGGTTTTGAAAAATAAAAATAAACTAGCTACAAAGTAAAACAAGTAAATACTTCCAATTTATACCTCCGCATGACCTGATGAACCGAGTTGTCAGCATTAAAAAGCAGCTTTGCATTTTCCGCTGGTCATTTATATATACACTCATATTGTATTATTTGATGTATCTTGTACATTTATCTTGATGACAACCGTTTCAATGTACATCTAAAAACCACACGGAGACGGGGTCGTGACCTGACTTTGACCTGTCTCAACTACAAAACCTGAACAGATTGAAAGTTCCTTTTTGACACAATACGCCCTCATCAACTGTTAGAAAGCATGCCGAATTTCAAAGCGATATCTTGAATAGTTTAAAAATTACGTAGAAAACCTTAGGGCAGGGGTTAAGTTCACCCTCCTGAGAAATGCGAGGATTTATGCCTGTTGGTTGGTTGGTTATTGGTTTTACAACACGTCGACCGTTGAGTCATACAGCGTCGCCAATCTCTCACGCCGATTGGTCGCGGGCGAAGAGTAGCGACAGGTGAGACTCGAACCCACAACCTTTCGATTGTGACGAGCATCTTACCCCTAGACCACTCGTCCCCGGATTTACGCCTGCGTACATGGCTGCTTTCTTTGTGTACACATGCAGAGCGGTTTTGACCAAATATCACCCGGAGCGTTTTCCAATGCGATGCAGCGGTGCAAACGTTGAATGGTGAAGTAAACCCTCATAGCATGGGTGAGATCTTAGTCTTTCAGTGAAGTTTGAACACCATCTGTGTTCGGTTGAGCAACACCCACACTTCCGAAATTTAACATTATGCTGATGGCGATAGGTGGAAAAAACGCGTAGGAAACACCGTCGTCATGCGAAAGCATGAGCAAAAAGTTTGAAATGCGTTGGAACACATGACCATAGACTCATGGTGTTGAAACCACAAATGCTGGAGATTACACGTTATGGAAATGATGAACTTTAACACCACAAGCGCAAGAAACAATTGCAGTGTTAGAAAAAACCCAGCATTATTAGTTTTTTCCCAAATTATTATACCCTGAAAATATATACTCCAGCTTTTAGCATGCGAGAAATGTCAAGCATAACGCATGCTGCGCGGTGTGGTAAGCTTGGATCATTATTTATACAAGTTTATCCCATTAACACCGATGTGTACATACAAATTAGTGAAATTATGTGTAAGACTACCGATCACTTTGGCGGGCGGAGTGATTTTTAGAGGCGTGCCAGACCATAAAGGTCACTAATCGCTAATCATGATGATGAAGAAGCTCGGTGAGAGCACGCTCCCCTGTGTGCCCCCTGTTCTTGAGGTGTGGTGATTGATGTGACACTATCGCATCGGACCTTAAGGGCTCTGTCTCTGACAAAGTTGAGAATGAAGCGTGTCATGTGTCTGTGTAGGCCTATCTTGTGGAGTTTGTGTGTCAGTGCGGACCTGTGTACTCGGTAGAATGCGACAGTGATGTCTAAGTAGGCAACTATTGTTGTGCGTTTGATGACCACTTTTGACATCGTGTATTAGTTTAATGAGATTGTCTGTAGTTGATTTCTGACGCTGGAAGCTGCACTGAAATTCGTCGAGTAGGTCGTTGTGCTCTAGAAAATGGCTCAATCGAGTGTTGACCATGCGCTCAATCAGTTTACTAGTGCAGCTTGTAAGTGAGATGGGCCTTTTGGTGGGGAGTGATCTTTGTGCGGCTTTGGCAATGGAATAACTACGCTTTCCCGGCAGGAGGCGAGGAAGGTGTCGCTTTGGTACAGATCGTTAATAGCCGCTAGTAGGTACGTTACTGAATTTTTGCTAAGATGTTTCAAAAACCGGTAATTGATGTCGTCCGGCCCAACCGACGTGTTTCCACACTTGCTGAAGGCAAGGTGCAATTTGTTCATAACGAATGATTGGTTGTAGACTTCTGTGTTCTTAGAGATAAAATTTGCTTTGGCGGCAAGGGCGTCTAGAGCGCTTACTTTCGTGGTGTCGTAGGCGTTGTTGCCAGATGCACTGGCGGAGTGTAGTTTGAAGTGGTCTAAGACTTGTTGTGGGTTAGTAATGTGCTGTATTTTCACCGTCAGCAGGGGAAAGGGGCCTGGTGGTGGGCGTTTCAGGTTGAAAGACTTCATCAGGTCTCAGATTCTGCCGGTAGGGGTGAACCTATTAAATTGAGAGGCAAAAGACTGCCAGCAGTTTCGGCGTGCTGTTCGAATTTGTGTACCAGCAGTGTTTTTGGGATTGTCTGTGTGCCGATAGGTGTGCTTCGCATACGCAACATTTGTATTGTTTGTGGGCACGGCGCCGTGCGGCGATTGCCCTATGACAGTCCGGGGTCCACCATGGCGTAGATACCTTTTTCTTGATTGATTACTTTTTGGGACTGATTCACATGCTGCTGAAATGATGGCCCTGAGTAATGCCCGATTTTGCTGGTCTCTGAAGTTGCTGGGCTGAGGTCCACCTAATCCTCCAATTTTCTCCAGTTCGCCCTTTTAAAGTTTCAAGATGGTCTGAATATAGTGTGGTGGATAGCGTCCGTGTTGAGCCTCATTGTAATTGGGTAGTGGTCGCTCAGCCCGGGAACGTTAACTGACCACTAACTGAGTCAAATAGTGAGTTTAATCGTTGGGAGCTGCACGCTAAGTCAATGCAACCGTCAAATCCTTCTGAGGTCGGGTTGTAGTGGGTGGCGGCCCCGGTGTTTAGAAGTATTAAGTTGTGATGCGAAATAAACTGGTGAATTTCGCGTCCTCTAGTGTCCGCCCGATCGTTTCCCCAGGAGCAGTGTTTGGCATTAAAGTTTCCCATAGTTAGAACTGGTGCAGGAGCCTGAAGCAGCAAGTCGCTCAGCTCCTATGGTGTGGGGTTTCAGCTGACGGTGAAATGTATAGTAAGATGACTGTGGTTTGGCAGTGGACAATTTTGAGGCCGACTGCTACGCAGTTCAGGGTAGTATTTAACGTTGTTCGTCGATGAGGTATGCTGTTAGCGATATAATTTGGTACTTTGGCAGGGATAGCAAATACTCGGGGAGGGCATAGTCGTTAATCTCCGAGCCCAAGCCGTGCTGTGACTTAAGCACCGCATCCACCTATGCAGCGATCATCTATCGGCGCAGTGCACCAAGCCAGGTTTGCGTCACGACGGTGTTCCGTTGTTGCATGCGAAAGTTTTGTGTCGGAGGTGCGGTGTTGGAGTAGGTAATTTGACGCCTAACGGAAGTCAACTTTTGACGTCGACTGCCGACGACGGTGGCACAGTGCGTCAGTCGCAGGGCCTGGTGCGCGTTCGCTGTGTGGGGCAGGGATGGTTCAGGACGCTCCTTTGTTCGGCACATGTGCGTAACCTTCGTCAGAAGCGCTTGGCGTTCGCTTTGCTTAACCACTTAATACAAGCCAACTGAAGTGCAGGGCTCTACAATCAGGTACTGGATGCAACTGATATTACACGAGTTTGTAGCTGTACATTAGTGGAACGTATACTTCAGCTGATCTCTGACCTGTCACAGTGTCACACTGGTTACCTTCAGCGAGCAAATAAAACTCTGCTTCGGACTTCATCAGTTCTCCCGGCTTTGGTGTTACAGTACCCGAACGACTCGCCCACCAACCTGCCGCCACCCGATACCTGAATGTGATCATTGACGCCAGAAACGGTCGGTTCGTGTTCCCCGTTGACAGACGCTTAATCCCTCGTAGTTGAGCGCCTCTCCCGGTCGTCAGGAACAACGTCGAGGTCTTCCCTGGCGCGCGAGCGGGCCGGTTTCTCCCGCAGATGGCCGGCCGGACGGGGACGGCACACGGAGACGGAGACGGAACCAAAGCGGCAGACGAGTGTGCCGCCGTAGGTATCATGTGCTCTTCGTATCCGAATGGTTGAAGCTCCAGGCTTGCCCACGTAACAATAGATATGCTTGCTATAAAGCACACAACAATACAATATAATGCAACCAGCACAATGCACGGCCACGTTACCCCTTCTCCAAAACGAAAAATATACATACATTTCTTTGCATGCGGCGAACGGCAATGAGCCAAGTCGGTGTTTCGTCTGGCCTACATTGGGTTGCATCAATGAGCAAATAGGTGTCGTGTCCTGCTTACCTTGGGGTGCATGAAGGGGCAAGCGGAGTTCGTGCAGTTGGGAAAGAATTTGCATTCTGTTGTCTTTCCTGGGACCGTGGCAGCTGGAAAGAAGAGAAAGGTAAATTCAGACACAGCTGGAGTTGAACCGTAGCCGTGCCGACACTGCAAGAACCGACACCAACTCAATTACGGAGCGACAGGGACAGGCAGTGGAGGTATGCCCCATCCACGGAGGCCACCACTCTGGTAGAGCCCATAAGTTCCGGAGTTGCTGGAAGGATACCTTTTGTAAGTGCTTTACAAAAGGCATCCTTCCAGCACCTCCGCCCCCTCTTCCCCATCCACGGGGCGGACGCCACCATCAAGCAGTTCTGCAACAATCACCGGAAAACGTCCAGCTGACGTAAGGCATATCTGACACATACTTTGATAATACATTGTGCTTTATCACCAAAGGATACATTTGATAAACACATGATGCACAGGCAGTTAGATGTGTCGTGTATCGAACAGAATGGCCACACATTGTCGGGCCACTAAGCTGTGGCACCGTTTGCACGATATATGTTGATCCAGTGTGCCCACATCACAGCCTCACCCGCTTTAGTGTCTTTTTAGGTGATCAATGTCCATGCTTTAAATACGATCATACCATGTCATGTAATGTAATTGAAGGACATTCCGCAGTCAAATTATGTCATATATCTCGATTAGTTGATGCAGACAGTTTTCAACCAAAATACATTGCAAAGAGTTATATAGTAGAATCTCTAATTGGGTCGCCATTGCCACCATAAATAATTTCTTGCAGTCCTTCGCGTATGTTAAGCGTCATTGTGCATCAAGTTTCGGTGTAAACTGCAAAGGGCTTCACCTATCTCAAAGCGTGACAGCCCGTGCATGGACGCAATGGAGTAAAATGTAATTATCATAGATTCATTGTACTCTAGGTCACCTTCGTGGGAAGGCTGGGTTCAAACAACACGAGCAAATTAGTTTGCACCGAAATTTTGATTGAACTTTGAGGAAGACTTCTTGAACCGATGCATTTTTGTTTCAGGTGTTAATCATTGTTTGCAGCAAGACATTTTGTACAGAGACAAATTGCAGTTTTGTAGTGAACTAGAATATGTATCTGGATTGAATATTCATGTTCATTCTATTGTAATTGTGGAACTTGTAAACCTCGTTCCAAGTCCACTAAGAAACAAAATAGAACTTGGGGATTGCATATATATCCACTTCACCTCCGCAGACAAGGTGCATGCACGTGTCCCGGCAGGCGCAGTCGGCGGGAGAGGATGAAGGTGGAGCTCCATTGGCAGGTAGAGTCGGCAGGAGAGGGTGAAGAATGGAGCTGCCCTGGCCGGCAAAGTCGGCGAGCGATGGTGAAGAGTAGAGCTGCATTGGCAGGTAGAGTCGGCGGGAGGGGGTGAAGAATGGAGCTGCCCTGGCCGGCAAAGTCGGCGAGCGATGGTGAAGAGTAGAGCTGTCCTGGCAGGTAGTCGGCGGGAGATGGTGAAGGTGGAGCTTCCCTGGAAGGTAGAGCCGGTGGGAGAGGGTGAAAGTGGAGCTGCCCTGGCAGGCGCAGTCGGCGGGAGAGGGTGAGTTAGTTATTGGAGTTTATGGGCGCATCGACTGCGTCGGTCATGCAGCGCCCATGCGGGAGAGGGTGAAGGTGGAGCTGTCCCGGCAGGTAGAGTCGGTGGGAGAGGGTGAAGGTGGAGCCGCCATGGCAGGTAGAGGTGGTGGGAGGGGGTGAAGAGTAGAGCTGCCCTGGCAGGTAGAGTCGGCGGGAGAGAGTGAAGGTGGAACTGCCCTGGCAGGCACAGTCGGCGGGAGAGGGTGTAGAGCAGAATGTGAGCGTACGACCAGGTATGTGAGACCGGCCGGGACTTACCGAACGGCGCCGGCGCCAGTGCTGACCGAGGACTGCTGTGCGAGAAACGGCAGTCGCGACGAGAGCAGCTGCCGTCAAACTTGCACCGCGGGTGCAGGTACAGACAGCTGTCGCCGAATTTGCACGCAGGGAACGTCCTGACATAGAGCGTAGCATCAGCATCGGGGAACGGGAGCATCATCAGCTGACAACACCGCCAAGAAACACTGCGATATCCAGCTGGTGGCGAGCGTGCACCGAAAACTACACGGTGGACTTTGCGTGAGATTAAAAAATTACACCACCAATGGTGCTCAGGATTGCTCCTTTAAAAAAACATTGTGTTTGATAATCTAGGGTATAAAAAAATCGTTGGCGAATTCGTTTGAAGGTATATTGGTTTACACGAGCTTCGACCATCAGTGGAGCATTCGTAAGTCCAAATTTGGAGACACCTGCAGTCGTATGTCCTAAGACCCCGAACAATGTTCACTGCAGACAACCATAGATGTGGGATAAGAAAACACTCCCTATATATTTTTCTTGGGTCTGGATGAATAAGCAACGAAATCCAAGCGTTCAAATTCGTGAGATCATAGTTGGGCACTACCTTTACACAACTTGCCCTTTCCTCCATCTTTATCTTCTTAGCTGTGCCTATAATATGAAGACGTAGGACATTGCTGTATGCAGGGTACGTGTACTGACCCTGTTAAAAAATAAAAAAACGTAGCTGCCTGGCCCATCTGACCGACCACCACACAAGGGGGCTATTGGCTTCTAAGTCGACGACGAAACCTTTGTCATGACATTAAGCTAAGCTGAAGCCAAGGTATGTTAATGGCTCGGACTTGAAGCCAACCTCGTTCGCTATCAAGCACATGGGGAGAAGGAAAAATACACTTACACTACTGTACACTTACACTACTGATAGTATTTGGAACATTGACACCTGGTGTTGTTGAGGAGTGTGTATTTGAGGGAGATGAGGTGAATACGACAGAAAATGGCAACCATTCAACACATTTAGTCATTAAGATGGTAAGTCAGCAAAGCTTGAATAGGAACAATGATGTAATTTCGCTTCACCGACTTAACACAAGCACCGGAGACGGGGGAGGGACGGAATCCGCCCACCGCTCCTGCTTTTCGACTATATGTCATGAACCAGGGATATTGCAATACATCACGTTATTTTATTAAAATTGATAAGCACATCCTATGCAAGATCATTTTTGAAATCAGCTGGTAAATATTGGAAATTCGGGGGTGCAAAGTCGGCTGACCCGTAGCCGAACGTTCAAGATCACACAGGTTTCGTCGGCGAGGTGTGGAGGCCGATCTCGATCTCACTCGACAATGGAGGCATGGACCAAGGGTCATGAAATTTGTCTTACAGCGGATAGTAAGACAAATTTATATCACTACATCCAAAATTTGCCCTCACACCAGATATCCGACAGCACGTAACCGCGCAACGTATCCATCAGAACGGCTCACCCCAACAGTAATGATAGCAAGTTAGTCAGATAACATGCCAGACGCGCCATGTCGCCTCATCCGCCAAGGCGATCAGCCCACACAGCCCGCCATATCTGACCGTATGTCAGACGGCAGCCCGTGCAGCAGCAGAACAGTACGGCCTCCGGCACTGACCTGCAGGGTGTGGTCGGGTGCTGGTAGGTACACTCGGTGCCCAGCTTGCAGCCCGGCCAGAACCGGCAGCGTGTGGAGGTCAGCTTCTGAGTGGTGGGTGCGTCCGACTCGGCCGGCGGCGACACCACTGTATCATAGAGCCACAATCAGCGGCACACTCACCGACACCACCTCAGTCTGCTGACGACAGCAACACTCACCGACAACACCTCACAGTCTGCTGACGACAGCAACACTCACCGACAACACCTCACAGCCTGCTGACGACAGCAACACTCACCGACAACACCTCATAGTCTGACGACAGCAACACTCACCGACAACACCTCACAGTCTGCTGACGACAGCAACACTCACCGACAACACCTCACAGCCTGCTGACGACAGCAACACTCACCGACAACACCTCACAGCCTGCTGACGACAGCAACACTCACCGACAACACCTCACAGTCTGCACACAGCAACACTCACCGCCAACACCTCATAGTCTACGACACAACACCACCGACAACACCTCATAGTCTGACGACAGCAACACTCGCCGACAACACCACACAGCCTGCTGACGACAGCAACACTCACCGACAACACCTCAGTCTGCTGACGACAGGGACACTCACCGACAACACCTCACAGTCTGCTGACGACAGCAACACTCACCGACAACACCTCACAGCCTGCTGACGACAGGGACACTCACCGACAACACCTCATAGCCTGCTGACGACAGCAACACTCACCGACAACACCTCACAGTCTGCTGACGACAGCAACACTCACCGACAACACCTCACAGCCTGCTGACGACAGCAACACTCACCGACAACACCTCATAGTCTGACGACAGCAACACTCGCCGACAACACCACACAGCCTGCTGACGACAGCAACACTCACCGACAACACCTCAGTCTGCTGACGACAGGGACACTCACCGACAACACCTCACAGCCTGCTGACGACAGCAACACTCACCGACAACACCTCATAGTCTGCTGACGACAGCAACACTCCCCGACAAAACCTCTTAGTCTGCTGACGACAGCAACACTCCCCGACAACACCTCACATCCTGCTGACGACAGCAACACTCCCCGACAACACCTCACAGCCTGCTGACGACAGGGACACTCACCGACAACACCCCACAGCCTGCTACGACAGCAACACTCCCCGACAACACCTCACAGCCTGCTGACGACAGCGACACTCCCCGACAACACCTCACAGCCTGCTGGCGACAGGGACACTCGGTGGTCGCCCCGAGCAATGCCTAGGACCGGGCAACAACACTTAGCGCGGTCTTCACATACAATGCTCACCACTGCATAGCAGCTGTTCCCGTGAACTGACCTGCCTGGGCACGGCGAGAAATTAGGCTAACGAGTAATGCGGAGCAAATATGCGACCCCCTTCTACAGTTAGTTAGTTAGTTATTAGGGCTTCAGGGCGCATCGACTACATCGGTCATGTAGCGCCCAACTCCTTCTACAGGTTGCTCAACTATTTACTACGGAGTAAGATTGCATCAGGTGGACGGCCGATGACGAGCACCCATTGACCAGTGGTCGGCACCAGTCATGGCCAGTAGCACGCAGCCAACAAACATAAGGCGCTTGGCCTTTACCAACTAACTGGTAACAGGCCACAAAGGTTACCACAGGTGGTTATTGGTTTTTACGACACGTCGACCGTTGAGTCATATAGCGTCGCCAATCTCTCACGCCGATTGGTCGCGGGCGAAGAGTAGCGACAGGTGAGATTCGAACCCACAATCTTTCGATTGTGAGACGAGCATCTTACCCCTAGACCACTCGTCCCCAAAGGTTACCACAGGACACAAAACCCAAGATCAAGGTCAACTTCAACAGCTGACCTCGCAGTAGACCTTCCAACGTTCTAATCAGGAGCCCGTTCTCTTCGCGGCCGACCATTCACACTTGTGACTACAAGACTCGCAAATCGTCACCTCTTCCACTGATCGTCAGCATTTCCAATAGTTGTCACCAGTGCCACTAACTGTCAGCAATATCAACAATCGTCACCAGTGCCACTAACCGTCAGCAATCCCAATAGTCGTCACCAGTGCCACTAACCGTCAGCAATCCCAATAGTCGTCACCAGTGCCACTAACCGTCAGCAATCCCAACAGTCTTGACCAGTGCCACTAACTGTCAGCAATCCCAACAGTCGTCACCAGTGCCACTAACCGTCAGCAATCCTAATAGTCGTCACCAGTGCCACTAACTGTCAGCAATCCCAACAGTCGTCACCAGTGCCACTAACCGTCAGCAATCCTAATAGTCGTCACCAGTGCCACTAACTGTCAACAATCCCAACAGTCTTGACCAGTGCCACAAATTGCCAGTATTCCCGCGAAACGTCATCAGACATACCTACCAATCTGGCATGGAGGAGACCAAGCATGCTTGGGACGGAAACGTAGATTAAGGCGAGTGCTAATGAACAATTATGTCCCATGTTAGAGAAAAACAAAAGAATCTGAGTACTTCGAAACTGACTGAATACTCTTGCTGCTACCCTCTACCTCATGACAACTTATTTAAAACATAAGAAGTGTGCTCAGTTTATGAGAAAATCCAACTTTCTGCTTCACCTGACCAATACCACTAATGCTCACCTTTGCTACTAATTCGATGGTGACAGGAGAGGCCCGTCTTACCAGGATGGGAGGTCTTGCGCGCCCTGTCATCCAGCAACTGCTGTCGAAGGTCTGCTTCCTCCAGTTCCTCTTCCTCTTCCTCCTCTTCTTCTTCCTCAACCAGCCCACCGGCCAGCAGCTCGACCTGCTCTGAGTCCAGAGAGCGAGCGAACCGCGACACGCCCAGGCCAGTCATGGTGACCACGAACGTCGGACTGGATGACGCCTCACTGTGGGGTGTCAGTCGTGTCATGGTGAGCACGAACGTCGGACTGGATGACGCCTCGCTGAGGGGTGTCAGTCGTGTCATGGTGACCACGAACGTCGGACTGGATGGCGCCTCGCTGAGGGGTGTCAGTGGTGTCATGGTGATCCACGGACGTCGGAATGGCGCCACTGACGCCTCACTGTGGGGTGTCAGTCGTGTCATGGTGACCACGAACGTCGGACTGGATGACGCCTCACTGTGGGGTGTCAGTCGTGTCATGGTGACCACGGACGTCGTACTGGATGGCGCTTCACTGTGGGGTGTCAGTGGTGTCATGGTGATCACGGACGTCGGATGGCGCCTCAGTGTGGGGTGTCAGTCGTGTCATGGTGACCACGGACGTCGGACTGGATGGCGCCTCACTGTGGGGTGTCAGTGGTGTCATGGTGACCACGGACGTCGGACTGATGGCGCCTCAGTGTGGGGTGTCAGTCGTGCCATGGTGACCACGGACGTCGGACTGGATGGTGCCTCACTGTGGGGTGTCAGTGTGCCATGGTGACCACGGACGTCGGAGATGGTGCCTCACTGTGGGGTGTCAGTCGTGCCATGGTGACCACGGACGTCGGACTGGATGGCGCCTCACTGTGGGGTGTCAGTGGTGTCATGGTGACCACGAACGTCGGATGCGCCTCAGTGTGGGGTGTCAGTCGTTCATGGTGACCACGAACGTCGGACTGGATGGCGCCTCGCTGAGGGGTGTCAGTGGTGTCATGGTGACCACGAACGTCGGATGGCGCCTCACTGTGGGGTGTCAGTCGTGTCATGGTGACCACGAACGTCGGATGGCGCCTCACTGTGGGGTGTCAGTGGTGTCATGGTGACCACGAACGTCGGATGGCGCCTCACTGTGGGGTGTCAGTCGTGCCATGGTGACCACGGACGTCGGACTGGATGGCGCCTCACTGTGGGGTGTCAGTCGTGTCATGGTGACCACGAACGTCGGATGGCGCCTCACTGTGGGGTGTCGTCGTGTCATGGTGACCACGAACGTCGGATGGCGCCTCACTGTGGGGTGTCAGTCGTGTCATGGTGACCACGGACGTCGGACTGGATGGCGCCTCGCTGAGGGGTGTCAGTGGTGTCATGGTGACCACGAACGTCGGATGGCGCCTCAGTGTGGGGTGTCAGTCGTGTCATGGTGACCACGGACGTCGGACTGGATGGTGCCTCACTGTGGGGTGTCAGTCGTCATGGTGACCACGGACGTCGGACTGGATGGTGCCTCACTGTGGGGTGTCAGTCGTGCCATGGTGACCACGGACGTCGGACTGGATGGCGCCTCACTGTGGGGTGTCAGTCGTGTCATGGTGACCACGGACGTCGGATGGCGCCTCAGTGTGGGGTGTCAGTCGTGTCATGGTGACCACGGACGTCGGACTTGACCGCGCGTCACTGCAGGGTGCGACGACGCCTGTACGGTAGTCATAGTGTATCGGACATCAAGCGTGAAGGGGTGTTGCAGTTTGTCTTCCGCTCCATTATCGAGCCGTGACGTACCGTGGCTTCACTAGGCGGTTTCGCGCGTGCAATAGCGGGAAGTAATCGTCATGACATCCCAATGGCGGGGTCAAGGCATAATTACGTTGATCTGAAAGCTTTTAGTCTGCAGATTGGACCAAGTTATGACATCAATAAACAAACAGAGTAGGTTCAGTTATCTAATACAAGTTTTTGGACTAGTATCAGCTTGTTTATGCACAAACCCTGAAAATGTACACCTACATCCGCGCCTGGGACGTCATCTAGTCGGAAATCTGGAAGTCGGACCAAGCGAGCCTGACTTCGGAAGAAAACTAGATGACAACAGCTGTTTGTCGAATTCAGCGGTCTTCAAATGCCAAATTTTCCGAGCACTCGACCACTCTGATCAATATCGACAGCCAACTTCAACTGCGGTAAGTGATTGACCCTTTATGATAGCTATGACGAATCATAATCCATGTTTCAAAAAATGACGTCAACATTTGTGCTCTGATTGCATCATTTACGGCTGAAATATGTCAGGCGAGCCAACAAACAAGTTTGTCTCAGATGCGCATATTTTGGACGTGTTGCGGTCTTTTGGGTCCTGTAAACAATTCATGCTTTGTTCTTTCTTGCGAGTATGATATTCAAATCAATTGCCCCCCCCCTTCTCAGTAGGGGCTATTCAGGTAGGAGTACAGCGACATTTAAAAACGGAGCCTCGTATGGTGCGGTACATCGGATGTCATTACAACTGTAAACAACCCGCTGACCCAAATCAGGGTAATCGCTACGAAACAACAGTATACAAAATCCAAACCGACACCTAATTGGCATCACAGATAATTCACTTCTGTTGTCTATAAAACAAACACGAGCAGCAATACGTAGTGCAGTACCGAATACGCCTGAATGACAAACCTGTCTGACGGCGCCGGCGCTGGAGGGTTCTTGATACGGTCAGCCACGGCGTGCACTATTGCCGTTATGTCCTCCTCTGACGGAATCAGAGTCCTCTGGTCGGATCGGATCTCTACGGCACCTTCAGCTGCTGCCTCTGTCGGGTCAGACAAACACTCAGCTCTGTCGGGCCACACAAATACTCGGCTCCGTAGAGCCACGCACATGCACACGCACACGCACACTCGGCTCTGTCGGGCCATACACACTCGGCTCTGCCGGGCCATACACACTCGGCTCTGCCGGGCCATACACACTCGGCTCTGCCGGGCCATACACACTCGGCTCTGCCGGGCCATACACACTCGGCTCTGTCGGGCCACACACACTCGGCTCTGCCGGGCCACACAAACACTCTGCTCTGTCGGGCCACACACACTCGGCTCTGTCGGGCCACACACACTCGGCTCTGTCGGGCCATACACACTCGGCTCTGTCGGGCCACGCAAACACTCGGCTCTGTCGGGCCACACACACTCGGCTCTGTCGGGCCACACAAATACTCGGCTCCGTAGAGCCACGCACACGCACACGCACACCGGCTCTGCCGGGCCACACACACTCGGCTCTGCCGGGCCATACACACTCGGCTCTGTCGGGCCACACACACTCGGCTCTGCCGGGCCACACACACTCGGCTCTGTCGGGCCATACACACTCGGCTCTGTCGGGCCACACACACTCGGCTCTGTCGGGCCATACACACTCGGCTCTGTCGGGTATGGTGGTCCTTAGCTATAGGGGTGGTTTTTCTCTAACTTTTCCACCTCCCCCTTCAAATGCGTTCCTTTGCATGTCAAACGGACGTGTGTAAAATATTGTATAGGTCGATCAATATTTATGGGTTCCACAACGGCCTTGAAGTTGCACGCCTATAGGCAATTTAGGCATAATCTTATAACACAGGCTACTGTTCGTCTTGAAGGATTTGGATCATTGTGGCCATAGAACAAATGCTAGCATTCGATCCCGCTCCCAGAGAGAGAGAGAGAGAGAGAGAGAGAGAGAGAGAGAGAGAGAGAGAGAGAGAGACAGAGACAGAGACAGAGACAGAGACAGAGACAGAGACAGAGACAGAGACAGAGACAGAGACAGAGACAGAGACAGAGACAGAGACAGAGACAGAGACAGAGACAGAGACAGAGACAGAGACAGAGACAGAGACAGAGACAGAGACAGAGACAGAGACAGAGACAGAGAGACAGAGACAGAGACAGAGACAGAGACAGAGACAGAGACAGAGACAGAGACAGATACAGATACAGAGACAGAGACAGAGACAGAGACAGAGACAGAGACAGAGACAGAGACAGAGACAGAGACAGAGACAGAGACAGAGACAGAGACAGAGACAGAGACAGAGACAGAGACAGAGACAGAGACAGAGACAGAGACAGAGAGAGAGAGAGAGAGAGAGAGAGAGAGAGAGAGAGAGAGAGAGAGAGAGAGAGAGAGAGAGAGGAGAGAGAGCAGTTTTCATGGCACGTTATACACAGCAACTGTGGACGTGTCCGAGTGCGGTTCCGCAGCCGCTGCCCGTGCGCATGCGCAATGACCTGAACGAGGTCACGGGCGATATTGGCGAGCAGCCAGTTGCCGGGCGTCTCTGCGCACGCGCAGGACAATGCTCGGTGCATAACAATGTTCGGTGCGTGACCGCATGTGCTGTCAGAGCACGAGTTACTACACACGCACACAACCGAGGCCTTTAAGGCACACCGGAGCCATGAGACTGCATGGGGGCCTCAAAAACAGGCTGGGGCCATCAAAAAGCGACATGGTCCAAAAGAAGGAACAAAATACCTTGCACTAAAGGAACACATTGGGGTCTACGAAAACGCGTCGATACCTCAAAAATGTCGTGGGTGCACAATAAAGCAACACGGCTCTAAAAAAAAGAGCCGGGCTCCTTACAGAAATTGACTGGAGCCCTAAAACACATCCTAGACGAAGACAAACGCAACGGGTAAAAAACACCAAACTAGGGTCTCGGTCTGGTAGCCAATCTGGGAGCACATTTACCCAAAGAAATGAGTGAAGTGCATCAAAGCCCAGCGGGTACCCGGATTTCGTAACCACCAGAAAATGTGGGAAGAAGAGAACTAATCATGGAATTTAATAATTGAATTTTCCCAGCGAACCCCCATACGAAGCATTCCACACGTCAAATATGGCACACGACTATCATGGGGCAGCACTTAGCAAAACGTAGGAGGCCTTGCAGAAACCGGAGAATCGCACGAAGTGTGGCGAGTGCGCCCAATGCACAAGGCGGGTGTATACGTGCACGAAAGTTGGCGTTTTGGCGACCGGGTGTTACTAACTATAATGCCTGAACTTGGGAAATGTTACATTATTGAGTGAGTTGCACATGTGTAATTTCAGCAGTGTGCGATGACTTATCAATGGATATCAAAATCAAAACCTCCGAACAGGGTGGGGAGTTAAAGTTGAAATCTAGTGACACAAAACGACGGTGGTAGATTGGTCCCCCTCCACAGGACAATTAACTTGCCACCACTTATTTTATTTAAATAATTTAAATGATTGGAAATCATTGGAAAAAAATAGTGGTCGAAATCCGGGGACTTATTAAAAATGAGGGCAGGTGGACCCCTCCAAATCTGTTTGCCCCCCCCCCCCCCCTAGCGCAATTCCTAGGTACGCCACTGGCTCAGACGCATTGTCTATCTTATTCCGGAGTCGATCCTAGCTACTCTCAAACTGCCGATGACCCTTGTTGATATGAAATAGGTAAAGTAAAGAGGCAAATGCTCTCTGCTCTTTTTCTCTCCAACTATTAAACCAATGAGATCTCTCCAGATTCCAGGGTGAGGGGCCTCAGCCACAAAGGATGTCCTCTTACTGGTAGAATAACTAACATATAATGAGAAAGGCACACATTTTGAGCTCCTCTCACCCCCTTGTGCAATTATAGGTAACTATTTCAGGGTGTTTTTTTACCAAATGAAAATTTGGTCATAGATTTTCCTGACTTCAGAAGTTCCTTACCTCTCCAGCTGTCTGAGATCGTCCACCTCAAAGCTCGGCTCTTTCTCTCCTTGCTCTCACTATTTTGTGTCATAATGGTGCACGTCACAGATAGCGTCACGAGACAGAACAATTATTAAATTGCATCTATGCAGGTAGAACAAATAATAAAAAAGAGAAGCAGCAAAGTGCAAACAATTAATGGCAAATGTACTGGATTTATAAATTACATGCATGTTCAGCTCACAAACATTGGATATGGGCTGAGTTTTAGCTTTATCCACCTTCGCGACCAAGATGGACAGAAGCTTTGTAAAGCCGGTTTAGGCAACGGCCAAAGCCACCTGCTGGCAAAACCTGCCTGACACCTTGTACTTGGTTGCAGTGGCCTGGCCTTCACAATGTACTTGCTTGGTGTGGCCTGGCATTGAAACTGTACCTGCTTGGTGTGGCCTGGCCTTAACACTTTACCTGGTCGCTGTGACCTGGCCTTGACACTGTACCTGGTCGCTGTGGCCTGGCCTTGACGTCACCGATGGTCACGTGCACGGTGTCTTCCTCGTCCGAGGACGACTCGACCGGCACCTCTTCCTTGCTCTCCATCGGATCTGACGGATACAGCAAGCAATCAGATGAACAAGGGCAGAGTAAAATCATCCACATCATGTAGTTAATGTGGTGGAATTCCGAAATCAAATTGGAACCAGCGTTTAATTGATCGTCGCAATGCGATAGAATTTGCCACCCCTCGCGGTGCGGCAGAATGTCCTACCACTCGCAGTGCGGAAGAAATTCCCACCCCTCGCGGTGAGGCAGCATTTCCCACCCCTCGCAGTGCGGCAGAATTTCCTACCACTCGTGGTGCGGAGGGCGTTAATTTGGCCGCCACTAAAGGTTGGTTGTTGCCAGATAGCAAAATGCAACAGTTTGACGTAGCTCCATCCTTGAACTTCCACATTCACCTGGAACATTTTGTCTACCTCATTTGGTTAGCATAGCCAGTCAGGCCAAGCAGGTCAATGTCAGAGGGGCAATCAGTTACCCGGTCGTTGCTGTAGTTTTCAAACCTTGGTCGCAAAACACATGTGATTTCGTGTTTCAATGTAGTTATATGTGAACTTAGGACTTAGTCTAACACAACGAAACGCACAAAGATCAAAGGTCACCGAGCAGGTCAATGTCAAGCATGAGACAATATGTGATGAACTACTGAAGCTGACGATTTTTTGCAACAGGTTGTGCTCAAGAAAAGGCAATGAATGACATCAACACAAAACAAGCGGTTTTCCTTGTTTTGGAAAATATTGAAAATAATTGATTATCTGAGCTTAAAGGCACCCGACCATAAGGTCATTTGGCGCCCAAATATTGAGAATAAATCCTCAGTATTATGAAATTATCCAACATTATATTGAAGCAAAACTGGAATACAGTTTTGGTGACTCCGATCATATCAGAAACTAAGTCGAGGGGCGGGGATGGCCGAGAGGTTAAGGTGTTCAGCTCTGCGTACCAAAGGTCCCGGGTTCAACACTCACACCGCTCGGAACATTTCCCAATCCCGCGGCCCACCGGCGAGATAGCGTTGGCGGCACCATTGGCAGTGAATGTGCATAAAGTGCGTCGTGAATCACCCAATAAACAGAAACTAAGTAAATATAGAATATTATACGTGTTCCAATGGAACAGTTGAAGAAGAAAAAGAAAAAATTAACAATCTTATTCTTGCAGACAGATTTGGCCACTTGTATCTTAATAGTTCGAATAATGGACTCCAGAATGCTTTTGGTACGTGTCACCCGGAGCGATTCAGGTCATATCTCAGTGACCTTGTCTGATAATTACTTGAAACTTGAAACGCTATGAGGACATAATGTGCCACTGCACATACACCGCATTTGTAATGATAATTGGCGATCATATTATAAAGAAGAAAAGTTTCTTCCAGTCTAAAACTTCGCTCATCCAGAAACTTGAATCGAGTTTACCGATCACTTCCTTTCACATGTCTACACAGCCATACTTCATTTTTAACTGCATTGTGCACGGTTGTTTATAAACATATTTCGGTGTGTGTCTAAAAATCGCATTGTGACAAGGTCGTGATCCGACTTTGACCTGTATTACCTCCGTGACATTACCAGACTGAACTTACATTTTCAACGGAATGTGTACACTATGCAACCATCAGTTGTAGGAATACATGCCATATTTCAAAGCGATATCCGAAGCGGCTCAGGGGTTACCTCGGAAAATCCGTGAAACGGTTCTGAGAAGGGAGACAGCAAACAAATGCGATATCAATTTCAACTGGAACTGCAATACCGATTTCGCTCTACTTCATTTTCGCATTAAGGTCTCGTATACATTTCATGCTCAACTGAAAACAAATCTAGGTACAATGTTCTGACATGAATTGCTCAGTAACCTAAAGACGGCGACCCTTCTGAACTGGCGACGGTGACAGTGGCATTTGTGGCCTGGCGACGATATCGATGACCCCTGCGACATCGCGAAGGTGATGGTGGCCCCTTTGACCTGATGACGGTGACCCCATTAACCTGGTAATGGTGAGTGATCATGTGACCTGGTGACGATAAGGGCGACCCCGAGACCTGGTGACGATGACTGCAACCCCGTAACCTAGTGACGATGATGGCCACCCTCTGATCTGGTAATGGTGACCCCCTGACCCGGTGCTGGTGCCACCTGACCTGATGGTGACGACCATCCCACCTGGCGATGGTGACCCTGTGGTCTGGTGACTGCAATGGCAACCACCTGACCTGGTGCTGGTGCTACCTGACCTGGCAGAGTGACCATCTCACCTGGTGATGATGACGGCCACCCTCTGATCTGGTAATGGTGACCCCCTGACCTGGTGCTGGTGCCGTCTGACCTGATGGTGACGACCATCTCACCTGACGATGATGACGGCCACCCTCTGATCTGGTAATAGTAACCCCCCTGACCTGGTGCTGGCGCCGCCTGACCTGATGGTGATGACCATCTCACCTGACGATGATGACGGTGACCCTGTGGTCTGGTGACAGTGATGGTGACCCCTGACCTGGTAGTGATGACCATCTCACCTGACGATGATGACGGTGACCCTGTGGTCTGGTGACAGTGATGGTGACCCCTGACCTGGTAGTGGTGACCATCTCACCTGGAGACGGCGACCCTGTGATCTGGTGACAGTGATGGTGACCCCCTGACCTGATAGTGGTGACCATCTCACCTGGTGATGATGATGGTGACCCTGTGATCTGGTGACAGTGATGGTGACCCCCTGACCTAGTGCCGCCTGACCTGATAGTGGTGACCATCTTACATGATGACGGTGATGGTGACCCTGTGATCTGATGACAGTGATGGTGACCCCCTGACCTAGTGCTCCCTGACCTGGTAGTGGTGACCATCTCACCTGGTGACGGTGACGGCTGCAGCACCAGCGGCCGACTGGTGGCACCCCCTGACCTGGCAGTGGTGACCATCTCACCTGGTGACGGTGACGGCTGCAGCACCAGCGGCCGACTGGTGGCACCCCCTGACCTGGCAGTGGTGACCATCTCACCTGGTGACGGTGACGGCTGCAGCACCAGCGGCCGACTGGTGGCACCCCCTGACCTGGCAGTGGTCAGTGGTGACCATCTCACCTGGTGACGGTGACGGCTGCAGCACCAGCGGCCGACTGGTGGCACGACGCCGCCGTCGGCCCGGCGACACCGACAGAGTGGCCGTGTTCTGCACGGTGATGGCGATCTGACCCGGCGAGCCGTCGCGCCGACAGCGAGTCTGCACGGCCCGTGGCCGCTGCGCCGGTGCTGGTGCGGGCGGCGCGGCGGCGGCCGGCTCGGCACCAGCGCGCCGCTGTCGGCCCACCAACGAGCCGGTCAACAGCTCCCTGGGACGGGCCTGCGGCAGTGGCGACATCACCGGCTGTCAGGTGACACACCATGGTCACAGCTTTGTCGGCCCACCAACGAGCCGGTCAACAGCTCCCTGGGACGGGCCTGCGGCAGTGGCGACATCACCGGCTGTCAGGTGACACACCATGGTCACAGCTTGGAGCTCTGTGAAGCGTTGCGCTGGAGAAAATGAGACTCAGTCGCATTTCTTTCCAACAAGGCAAAATTATACATTCTGAATGGAATCTCACTTGTGCTGCTACAGTCACTTATTTTGCATGTGTTTGGAAGCAATGTGGCCCGAGGTTCGCCACCTCCGTTCATCGTGCACCCTAATTTTGTGATAAAATAATTGAACACTGTAAATTGCACGCGGTTCCGTTATTCCTCCATAAGTTTACACGTACACATCAAGACAGATGAGATCCGACAATACACCGGCAGCGTAACATTGCAAAAGTTCGCCACCGCGAACAGCGTGAGACGGAAAACGATGGCTCATTACCATCGTTTTCCGTCTGAGACCAAGTGACTGATATGTGGGGTGACTGCTATGATGGCTCATTGCCATCGTTTTCCGTCTGAGACCGAGTGACTGCTATGCGGGGTAGGGCAGCAATTGCATGAGCTTGACTTTCCTATATGTCAGGTTGTGTTAGGCTAGGTGGTGTCAGACATAGTATGGCCCAAAATGACATGTACGTCGACCTTTAGCTGTGTACTGTGTAAGCGGCATGCCATTTCCCAAGGGTTGAATTCATATTTTCGAATCCTGGATTCGGTGAAACATTTTCAGGGCATCCAATTCGGGGAGGATAATTTTGCTTTTGTGAACTCACAAAACCCTCAGCGTACTTTCCAGCGCATTTAGGATATTACATCAAAGCGCAATAAGGTGCAGCCCTTGCAAAATCGTACTATTCGAAGTTCCAGCGAGAAAAATGAGGGGACAATTTTCCGAGGGGATAATATTCTTGATAACGAAAACCTACGAACAGATTGTTTTTTCCGACCCTCGGAGGCAACCAACGCCACCCAGCCTTGCGACACATACACCCATCGTAGTGCCCGCCACTGGAGGGCACTCAGACCACAGTCAGTAGGCGGTGGGCTGTCGGACCACAGTCAGTAGGTGGTGGGCTGTCGGACCACAGTCAGTAGGTGGTGGGCTGTCGGACCACAGTCAGTAGGTGGTGGGCTGTCGGACCACAGTCAGTAGGTGGTGGGCTGTCGGACCACAGTCAGTAGGTGGTGGGCTGTCGGACCACAGTCAGTAGGCGGTGGGCTGTCGGACCACAGTCAGTAGGTGGTGGGCTGTCGGACCACAGTCAGTAGGTGGTGGGCTGTCTCACCACTATCAGTAGGTGGTGGGCTGTCTCACCACAGTCAGTAGGTGGTGGGCTGTCTCACCACAGTCAGTAGGTGGTGGGCTGTCGGACCACAGTCAGTAGGTGGTGGGCTGTCTCACCACTATCAGTAGGTGGTGGGCTGTCTCACCACAGTCAGTAGGTGGTGGGCTGTCTCACCACAGTCAGTAGGTGGTGGGCTGTCGGACCACAGTCAGTAGGTGGTGGGCTGTCTCACCACTATCAGTAGGTGGTGGGCTGTCTCACCACAGTCAGTAGGTGGTGGGCTGTCTCACCACAGTCAGTAGGTGGTGGGCTGTCGGACCACAGTCAGTAGGTGGTGGGCTGTCTCACCACTATCAGTAGGTGGTGGGCTGTCTCACCACAGTCAGTAGGTGGTGGGCTGTCGGACCAGTCAGTAGGTGGTGGGCTGTCGGACCACAGTCAGTAGGCGGTGGGCTGTCGGACCACAGTCAGTAGGCGGTGGGCTGTCTCACCACAGTCAGTAGGCGGTGGGCTGTTTCACCACTGTCAGTAGGCGGTGGGCTGTCGGACTACAGTCAGTAGGCGGTGGGCTGTCTCACCACAGTCAGTAGGCGGTGGGCTGTCTCACCGCAGTCAGCAGGTGGTGGGCTGTCGGACAATAGTCAGTAGGCGGTGGCTGTTTGACCATAGTCGGTTGGTTATTGGTTTTTACGACACGTCGACCGTTGAGTCATATAGCGTCGCCAATCTCTCACGCCGATTGGTCGCGGGCGAAGAGTAGCGACAGGTTAGACTCGAACCCACAACCTTTCGATTATGAGACGAGCATCTTACCCCTAGACCACTCGTCCCCATTTTGGACCATAGTCAGCAGGTGGTGGGCTGTCTCACCACTGTCAGTAGGCGGTGGGCTGTTTCACCACTGTCAGTAGGCGGTGGGCTGTCTCACCACTGTCAGTAGGTGGTGGGCTGTCTCACCAGTCAGTAGGCGGTAGGCTGTCTCACCACAGTCAGTAGGCTGTGAGCTGTCGGACCACAGTCAGTAGGCGGTGGGCTGTCTCACCACAGTCAGTAGGCGGTGGGCTGTTTCACCACTGTCAGTAGGCGGTGGGCTGTCGGACTACAGTCAGTAGGCGGTGGGCTGTCTCACCACAGTCAGTAGGCGGTGGGCTGTCTCACCGCAGTCAGCAGGTGGTGGACTGTCGGACAATAGTCAGTAGGCGGTGGGCTGTTTGACCATAGTCGGTTGGTTATTGGTTTTTACGACACGTCGACCGTTGAGTCATGTAGCGTCGCCAATCTCTCACGCCGATTGGTCGCGGGCGAAGAGTAGCGACAGGTTAGACCCGAACCCACAACCTTTCGATTGTGAGACGAGCATCTTACCCCTAGACCACTCGTCCCCATTTTGGACCATAGTCAGCAGGTGGTGGGCTGTTGGGCCAGTCAGCAGGAGGTGGGCTGTTGGACCACAGTCAGTAGGCGGTGAACTGTCAGACCACAGTCAGCAGGAGGTGGGCTGTTGGACCACAGTCAGCAGACGGTGGGCTGTCAGACCACAGTCAGCAGGCAGACCACAGTCGGACAGCCGCCCGTCTCACCTTGCTGCCCTGCTGGGCCGGCTGAGTCGGCTGCCGCACCAGAAACGGCCGGACTGACGCCACGGTCGACTGCTGTGCGTCTCGCATTGCCTTGAGCAGGAGCGTGGGGCGCGCCTGCTGGCAGGCCGGCCGGCGTGGCCGGTCCGTGATGCGCACCGTGCTGGCCACGGCGCCCACGGCCGGCCGCAGCGGGTCGTAGCCCTGCTCGATCTCGTCACGCGATAGTACTGCGCCCACCGTGGACAGCGGGCCGCGCCGGGCCACACGGGTCGGCTGTGGACCCAGGCATGTCACGGGGGCCACAACAGACCAGCCGGCGCGCAGGGTCGGGTTAATGGTGATATCAGACCAGCCGGCGCGCAGGGTCGGGTTAATGGTGATATCAGACCAGCCGGCGCGCAGGGTCAGGTTAATGGTGATATCAGACCAGCCGCGGCACTATGTTAGGTCAAGGGGATCACAGCAAACCAACTGGGGCACGGGGTCAGGCCAAGGGGATCACACCAAACCAACTGGGGCACAGGGTCAGGTGAATGGGTCACACCAGGTCAGTTGGGACACCGGGTCAGGTGAAGGGAGTCACCCAGACCAGCTGAGACACAGGGCCAGGTCAAGGGGATCACACCAGGCCAGCTGGGACATATGACAGGTCAAGGGAATCACACCAGATCAGCTGAGGCACAGGGTGAAGTCCAGACTGTCACACCACGACTGGCACTGTCAGGTTTAGCGGGCCTCACTGGGGTCTCGTGGCTGCATCATCTGGGCCACACACAGGTCAGTTGTGCACAAAAGTCAAATCTGACTCTGGCGGTCAAATTTCAGCCCACGTATTAACCTATCGCAGTGTGGTTCTTTCAGACCTGCATCTGGGGGGGGGGGGGGTGTTGATCAAAACCATTTGGGGCTGTTTGTATTTTACATCGGTAAAATTGTACATGGTTTGGTATAAATCATCCTCTATATCCCAAGACACTATTTGATGTCCATACATGCACATGCAAAACAGCCAATGGCGTAGTCAGGAGCCTAAGGAGGGGATGGGCATCACTTGCTCATTGTGGCTGGTCCTTCTTCACGGTCAGTGCCACATATACGTAGTATGCTGTCATTCTGACATAGCATCAATACTCACATTGAAGTTTTGTCAGGAGCCATTGCGAGGAAATTATTCAAGGGAGGATCATGAGAAATTTGAGTGGGAAGGTTCCTGCAATTATTGGCCAATGGGAACATCTCCTGTCACCACCACTGCCTGTAATATATTATAATAGTCTGTCCTGAAATTATTCCTTCCTCCCTTGGTCAGCCATTGGCAAGATGGCACTCTCGCCGCGCCATTGTCTGTAGTGGTTTGAATACGATATGTCCTGAATACTTCTCGTCACCTCCTGGATCCGCCATTGGGAACATATTCCGACTCCGCCACTGCTTGTGATGAACTATAACCGTTTGTCCCAAGCTCACCCCGCCTTCTCAACTGTCCGACGACAACGCACATGATACCGCTTTGAGAAAACCGGCCACTTGTTGGCCATCTTGCCTCCACCATATCCGCCCCCGACATGACTAGGTTTAAAATAGCATTTCCGTAGGAAGCAAGGTAGTATGAACAGTTGAATTCCAAACTAGTCACTTGGACAATAAAACAATGAAAATATTCAGATACATGCGCTGTTTCGAAGTTGTCGCTAAATATGTCGAAAGTGTCTACGAATATTCGCTCCTGGAGCCGCCTCTGATATAGTTCGGAATAAAAAATTTCGTACGAAGTAGAAAAAGAAAGATCGGAAAAGTCATCGAATTTTACGCTTCTAGCACAAAGGGTTAGGGAACGGCATGCACAAAAACACAAGGGAAGTATTCGCCCCCCCCCCTCCTCACCTTACCGGAATAGGACCAAATATTGAAGGTGGACGGAGACTCAACATCACGAAACGTCGACTTGCCACCGTGACTGACTAGAAGTGTGAGGTGGGCTGACTATCTACTCCAGCACGACTATGACATATGGATCTCGACAGGTGCCAGGGTGAAAACTGGTCCGTGATGCTGATGCACGGTGGAGGCGGCGCCCCAGCCGACGCCACGACCCAGCGGGTACCACGACCCAGCGGACGCCACGACCCAGCGGACGCCACGACCCAGCGGACACCACGACCCAGCGGACGCCACGACCCAGCGGGTACCACGACCCAGCGGACGCCACGACCCAGCGGACGCCATGACCCAGCGGACACCACGACCCAGCGGACACCACGACCCAGCGGACACCACGACCCAGCGGGTACCACAACCCAGCGGACATCATGACCCAGATGACATCATGACCCAGATGACACACGCTGGCACATGTCAGCTACCGGGCAACAGGCGAGCATGACAACGGCATCTCCGTGCAAACACACACACTTCATACCAGCTGTTCAAACACCGGTCAGCCTCAACTCACCTCTACGTGTGTGACCTTGACCTCTCGCCGTCGGACGGGCGAGCGGGATCGGCATCTGGTGGGCAGGGTTACCTCCTCGGTGGCCTGCACTACGCGGCCGCCGAACAGGCCGGCCTCCTGGCGCAGGTTGACCGTGCGCGGCGGCACAGAGGACGCCGGCGCCGCCGCGTCCGAGGCAGCCGACGTCATTGGTAGGAGGACACGCGCCGGTGGCAGCGGCGCCAGGTGCGGCCTGGGCGAGACAGCAGCCGACTGGCGCGGCACCGGCGCCTCCTTCACCAGCTCGTCTGTAACACAGCCATGCATCCAGGCAAGGCCCAACATGACGCCTGCCCCCGACCCAACACAGCCATGCATCTAGCCAGGGCCCAACACAAAGCCTGCCCCCCCCCCCCCCCCGCTCCTACCCCCACAAGGGAGGGGGAGTGAGCGAGATTTATTTAATGCAGGTTTCTTCGTCTGATGTTCTCCATTCTACGAAATAAGTGAATTTCAGGACACTGCCTCGGTATCGACACCAACTGTCCAGGGTATCAACACCGACAGTCCAGGGCATCGACATCGACTGTCCAGGGTATCGACACAGACTGTCCAGGGTATCGACATCGACTGTCCATGGTATCAACACCGACAGTCCAGGGCATCGACATCGACTGTCCAGGGTATCGACATCGACTGTCCATGGTATCAACACCGACAGTCCAGGGCATCGACATCGACTGTCCATGGTATCAACACCGACAGTCCAGGGCATCGACACCGACTGTCCAGGGTATCGACATCGACTGTCCATGGTATCAACACCGACAGTCCAGGGCATCGACACCGACTGCCCAGGGTATCGAGATCGACTGTCCAGGGTATTAACACCGACTGTCCATGGTATCGACACCGACTGTCCAGGGTATCGACATCAGGGTATCGACACCGACTGTCCAGGGTACCAGTACCAACAGACTAACATAAAATTGGCACCCACTCGGGGACAGACCACACAAAGCAGCCTATGTGTACATTCACTCCTTCACTCGTGTACGACCGAATAGAGCACTGAGAATTTCACGAAAGAAACACGTTTTTACTTTTCATTTCTCCAGACATCTTGCAAGTAAAAGGACTGAATAAATTGTCAGTGAACATGGAGTAAATGCAAATGCGGCGGCCCAAAAGATGTACGTCCTAATGAGACCAGCTTTCAAACTTACCAACGACAATCTAAGAACATGATTAAGCTTAATGTAGCGCTAGCTTAGCTGAACAGGTTTTACGTGCTGAGCTGATGTTGACCGTTGGTTCCATTGTACCGCACTATCGTCTGGCAACCTGGTCGGTTGGTCGCTACGTCAAATCCGCAGGTGTCTCACCTTCCTCAGCACTGAGGTTCAGCACATCTTGGTCGTCATCATCATCAGCGGCAGACTGCCGTCGGCCGCTGCGTCCCGTCTTCTCTGCCGGAGCCAGCACCCGTCCCGTCTTCCCTGCCGGAGCCAGCACCCGCTCCGTCTTCTCTGCCGGAGCCAGCACCCGTCCCGTCTTCCCTGCCGGAGCCAGCACCCTCTCAGTCTTCTCCGCCGGAGCCAGCACCCGCTCCGTCTTCTCTGCTTGCTCCTTCTCTGCTGAAGTGGAGACACGCTCTGTCGTCTCTGCCGGCGAGACGACACGTACTGCCTTGTCTATCGAGGCAGAGACGCGCTCGGTTTTACCGGCTGTCGCAGAGGCACGTTTGGCCTTGATTTCTGGGGCGGAGATCCGAGGGTGTCTCGTGTCCTGCGCGTCGGCCGACGGCGGTACCTTTTGTCGCGAGCGTGCGGACCTGCCCTCTGACCCGTTCCGGTCAATGCCATCACCACCACCCGGCCGTTGCTCGCTTGGCGGTTTCTCTCTGTTGTCGGTCTTCTCTTTCGACGATTCCTTGGACTTGGACTGCTCTATCATCCGCTTGGAGGTTTCCTTGGCCACATCTGGGCTCAAATATTTGGCATCCTTGTCTGGTTTGTCCTTGCGAGATTTGGAAGAGTCGCCGATGGACCGCTTACGCTCACTGTCCTTCATGTCGCTCGTCCTTCCTTTCTTCACCATATCGGACCCAGCCTCGGACGACTTACGCTTCTTTTCTCGCTCTTTTCCGTCGCCTCCTTTACCGCTCCTTCCGCCTGATTCGCCAGATTTCTCTGGAAATAGAACAATTTATGTGTAGCGGACCTCAAGAGTATAAGCAGCACAGCAGCTCATCGATTAAACGCGACCATTCCAGTCTCGCTTGCACTGGTCCCGCCCCCCCCCCCCCCCCCATCCCCTCCAGTCTCATCTGGACTGGTCCCGCCCACCTCCCCCCCCCCATCCCCTCCAGTCTCATCTGCACTGGTCCTGCCCACCTTTTCCCTTCCAGTCCCATCTGCACTGGTTCCGCCCACCCTTTTCCCCTCCATCTCCTCCAGTCCCGCCTGCACTGGTCCTGCCCACCCTTTTCCTCTCCATTCCCTCACTCTCAACTTGCCGGTTCCACCACATTGTGTGAAGAGGCCCACACGACAGTCAAACTATACATTTCTTAAATATATATCTTGACCCATGCTAACCTAAATCTTTAAAGCAATCTTTGAAAAAGAGTGTTCCAGATAAACCTGCAACAATTCTGTCAACAAAGGTTGTCTGTTCATCTGTGTGCACGAACCCACCCAAACCCATATGCACACGCCCATGGACATGGACACGCACAAGCACATGCATATTATTTCCAAAATTATCTACTGGACTCCTGCAGGCTTGGTTGATTACACCCAAACAAGACTGGCAGGTCGTACTCTGCATACTTCGTGTTCTCAATTCCTAGCCCTAAGTAATGTGTGCATTATCCAGTGCGCTCCTTGACGAGACGAGTGGCAGCTGCTGCGTACTTTACATCACTTGACAAGGACTGCAGCGGTGGTTAGCTTGGTCAGTCTGTACACTGTCCAGAAAGGTACCTCGACTCAATCCAGTGTTAAAATAATGGTTTATCGTTAGGTATGAGATGTCGAAAAGAGCACAGTAGGATGTCGAACTTTGCCATGGAATTAGTGTCATTTAAAATGCCTTTGATGTCCTCTGGACTCGAATTCGAGCCAATGTTGGACTTATGAATGTACCTTTTCATTTGTTTTGACATTCATAATTTAGGAAGAGCTATACTTGGAATAGGGTGAAAAATATACGTGGTATTAACTGATATTGTATGCCATATTACATTATAGGAAATCATTTACCTGAAATTGCACTGCGAATTGATCGTGCATCGCAATTCCTGATCAGGAGCACGAGCATGACACTTATAAACGAGGTACTGTTAGAAAGGAGACACAAAGACTTCACAAGCACGGATCAAGGAGCAGGATGTCCATACTTCTTGGAGAAGGATGTCGATTGAGTGCTCAGAAAGTGGTATATTCCACCCTATTTCACGAATAATTTATCATTGACTCAATCAGTATGCGCTTCTGCACCACTCTCCCAATAACCGTATGATTCGTTTTGCAGAATAATAAGATAATAATAAATGTTATTGATTGGTTGATTGACTTCGGAGAAGTGTTATTTCTGTTTTTGTAAGTGATACATGGGTACGCTAAATTTACACACACAAAAACGCATACAAGCATTCATTACTGTGACATCATAGCTGAGGACTGTGTGTGTGTGTGTGTGTGTGGGAATGTGCTCTGAATTCATGCTGGAAGCGAATTCGGCGAAAGCTTAGTTTAAGACGTCGGATAGATATTCTGGCCCCCATTTGCCTTTTAGTTCCTGAAGTCTGAGAAGTTCTATTAAAACGACATCTGAGATGAAATACCCCAAATGGATTCCTCACAATGTGTCAGGCTCCATGTGTACGTTCCTTACCTAAGCTATTCGCATATTGAAATATCGGCCCGCAAAGGAATACGAGAGCATCTTCGAGCTGCCGACTGCAGAGAGAACACTGACCTTTGTTCTGCAGTGTGATGGTCTGCAACTTATCCAGCACTTGCTGCAGCCACTCCACAAACGCTGAGGTGTGCTCACTCAGGAACAGAGCCAGATCACTCTCCATTTGCTTCTTGACCTTCTTGTTGGCAACCAACACCATGATATAGTCTGGCAGTTCGTCGTCTGCAGCGAACACATCCAATCAACATACACTCTCATCACGCAAGTTATTTGAGATCGAGGAGTCATGTAACCGAGTAGTCACACAACACCTGACTCAATCTGCACGACCGATTTGCACACAGCTGAACGGTGGGTGTACTTACGAAGACGTTGTTCTTTAGAGACAGCGAAATCACCATACGTTCTCGAGCTTCTATGTCACCAAGTTTTGGAACAGAGTTTAAATTTCTTGCAGCAGAAAACACGCCTAGTTGTATTAACCCCACATTACCTGGTGTGGCTTCCCACCTACAACATCCTTGGGGAATAATATACTCACCAAGGATCTCACAATATTAGCAACGGACATAAATATACAGCAATTAGATATACCTAAATCTTCTCATCTCATTACACTGTAAATTGTTGCGCTATCTATCACGTCACAAATATGGCGCAAACGCGAGAAGTTATATGCAAGTTTTGAATGATAATAACACACGCAACGATGGTGGTTGAGTTTTCAAATATGCACGAATAACCCTCAAGTTCTCTAAGCCAGAAATATGTTGGTTAGATGTCAAAGGGTGACAGATCAAATAAGATGCCAAGGGAGTTCATGCGAACACACTAGGGGCTAGTATTCCTGTTAATGCATTTTTTTTTGGCGGAGCATCAAAGATGAGTTTACACAACCTTGGATCAATTTCCTCGGTGTCCAATGGACATGCTAGTCGTTGAAAAGTGCAGCTGCAACTGCAAATGCGTCATAAGTCAACATCAGGTGCCCAATATGATCTTTCTTGGCACTATGGTAACCACTTATCACATCGCTTACAAGCATGGACATTGTACTGTAGCCATTGTCCCTTAACATTGCTAAATGCTAAGGAAATGTGTAAATCTTAACCATCGCCAATCAATTGTACCGATAACCAAACAAAACATTACCTCAGTGCACTTCATGTGATCCAACAATTATCTGTGGTAGAAATGTGTCCAATTTGTATCTCCGTCGGTACCCAAAACTTGGTGCAGGTGTAGTGAGGGGTTCGGATCCTACAAACAACAATCTGACGGAGCGTGGGTAGGTCAAAATCAACCCATCATTCGCGGCTTAATGGTTGCGAGTGAGGGCGAAACCCGGGCGAGTCTACTCCAGTGGCTACGGTAAAATGCTAAAGCTAGCAGTCCGGCCTGATCCGATCGCCTGAACCGCACCAACTTTTTAGCTACAGCGCTTCGCGTTCTAATTTAGTTGGTTATTGGTTTTACGACACGTCGACCGTTGAGTCATATAGCGTCGCCAATCTCTCACGCCGATTGGTCGCGGGCGAAGAGTAGCGACAGGTGAGACTCGAACCCACAATCTTTCGATTGTGAGACGAGCATCTTACCCCTAGACCACTCGTCCCCTCCGCGTTCTAATTTCTTCACGCAGAGTTACATATGCTATTTCAATGCTGATTTTCAACGATTGATATCTCAATAGTCTTGATGAAGTGTTCTTAATAGTTTTTCAGAGAAAGCGTTGGTATTTCCACTATCGGGCAAATTTAAACATGTCACGTCCAGGGTTAGAAAATATGCTGTTTGTGGATTTTCGTCATCCAGAACATTATCCTCTCCAGGAAATTACCCTCTCATTTTTCTCATTTGCATGTTGAATGGTGCTGTTTGACAATGAACTGCTCTGTAACAGTGTCCAGGATGCATTGGAAAGTGCAAATTGAGATGCGGATGTCACATGTTTAAAGAAAAACATCAGCTGCGTATTCGGTTATTCAACAATTTCCCCCTTTACATCCAGGATCACAAAGCACAAATCCAACCCTGGTCACGTCGCAATACAGCATATCGAGTTCTAACTGCTTCACGCAGAGCTAGACCTGCTCTTCGAGTCCGAGCTTTACCAGATTTCGTCCCAATATTTTTCATAAACTATCTAATTATTGATAAAAGAAAGGGATTTGAGGCAGCATTCCTGCGCCGGGTCAAATACCATAAACTTTGCACCGCAGCTGACATCAGCCGTCCGTCCTGGGCGGCAAGGGCAATATGTTTTATCTGTGTCCCGTGATCTGGTGCTCAGTTCCAGGCAGGAATGGCGCTTTGTATTCCTGCCTTTAGTTACACAATTCGGTGAATACTATCACATCTGAAATCACTTAAACTCTGCACACATGATTGGTTGGTTATTGGTTTTACGACACGTTGACCGTTGAGTCATATAGCGTCGCCAATCTCTCACGCCGATTGGTCGCGGGCGAAGAGTAGCGACAGGTGAGACTCGAACCCACAATCTTTCGATTGTGAGACGAGCATCTTACCCCTAGACCACTCGTCCCCTGCACACATGCTTGAAGGTTGCATAAACACTCAAGGGGATATGCCACCTAAGACAAGACACGCTGATATACGTGAACATTCAACTGTACTGAACTTTTAACACTTGCCTTCGCTCGTCCAGCACCCCCTCCCCATAAGAGCTGTATAGTGTGGGCACTCTTGACGAGATGCAGCAAGCCAAACATCCTCATCTCTCAGATTTTGACGAATATTGATACCCGGAGTTCTCGTGTGCCCCAAATTCGCTGGGTACAATCTCAAGTTGCTCAGGTTAGATGTTATACTCCAAGGAAATGTTGACCTTTCCGATGATCTGTGTGTCTCCTCAGGCATATACACAATGTAAATGAGCATAAGCATGGCAACCTATGAGTTCCTTTAATCGCAAAATGTCCTATAATAACTCAAAAAGTTAACAAATGACCAAGATTCACTTGTACCCATTTGATAGCATGACCTGATGTCAAACGCCAAAATATCACAAATATTTACTTCCATTCTTAACTTTTTCTCCCAGAACGTATACCAGGCAACTATCTTTCAATGGCGAAAAATAGAACTTGGGGTACTCATCTTCATGTAACGTTCCCACCACCTTGAATACAACCCCTTTGGCCCATTTTTGCAATGAATCCGGCGAAGTAACCGGTTAAATGTTTCCATTAGATGTGGAGCATATCTATGCCCGAGTACAAACCTAAGGGTAAGATTCATTATTATTGCAGCTCTTTATGAATATCAGCATTAACTGTACCAGAAATGGAAGATATTGACAAGTGAAACTAAGATACTTTACATCGTCATCTTTGGGGGACCGCCATACCTCAGCCAGCATAACGTCACCACCATTCGCGATATGTGCCGGCTCAACTGCAAGACCTGGGGATGTGTGGGTAAGAACGATGCAAGCAGAGGCAATGTAGACGCCTGTGGGATGCGGTGGTTAGTTTGAGGCTACGTGCCTTAACTCGGGAGGAAGATACTATGAGTTCAGGGAGGCCACTGACACACATGCAGTCCCTGCGTGAATGAAACGCCCAAGCCCCAAACTGATGATATTTGCAATAGGTGACAAAGACATGCAGTTTGTATCAGACATGATACAAAGACAGACATGCAGTTTGTAGCCTGGATAATCGAGCTGGCATCATGTGAAGCTGTGCTTTGTGCCAAAGCGCAGATGCTGGCAACCTGCCACCAGCTGAGTTGGGGCCACATCGGCCCACCCTTCGATGCTTGTCGATATTTGCCGAACGGTCAGTGACCACAACCACACTTTAACATGCCTACCAAGTGATCAATTCCATACATCCTGACGGCCAAGCATTATTCGTTGTAGGTTAGATCACGAAGATATGACGTCATTAGCAAGCGTCAGCATGACTATCTGCGTATTTACAGCAGCAGCTCAAACTTTACACAGCTGTTTGCACTTGCATTGATAGAAACAGCAACCGTTTCGACTTCATAACCAAATTGTCAACCAAGTAACAGGTGGTCCTTTCACCCGTGAAAAAAAAGATTCGATAACACTGTGTAACAAAAAATAATTTGTCTGTTTCTGGGAAAAAACCTGTATTTTCTGATTCATTATGCTTCGAATCACTGGAAAAAAAACTGTCAGGGATTTTAAACTTCGGGTTTGTTGTCAGTACATCGATTTTGTTGAATTAAAAACAATTTTATATTTAACCCTATATGAGCATCTGGAACAGATCTGTAAACGCTTCAGAATTTACTATATATTTACCGAAACAATTACATTTTAACTTAAATGACGATATCGTCAAATTTGTAACGGTTCAAGGAGTTTATATCACGAATTGGCAACTCCTGCTGCAAAAAAGGACTTAGGTGTTATTTTGAACACAAAATTGGGGGCATCAGAACAGACCAAAGAAGCCAGGAAGAAGGCACTAAGAATGCTTGGGGCAATACAGAGGAATGTGTCATACAAAAGTGAGGAGGTCATCAGGAAGCTTTACTGTGCATATGTCAGGCCACATTTGGAATACTGTGTCCAAGCTTGTTCCCCTAGTTATGAGAAAGATTGTTGGCTTTTAGAGAGAGTACAAAAGAGGGCAACAAAAATGGTTAATGGTATAGGCAACCTGGCATATGAGGAAAGATTGAAGAAATTGAATATGTTTTCACTTAGATATAGAAGGCTGAGAGGAGATCTCATCGAGGTTTTTAAATTTGTTCATGGTCAGGAACAGGGATATCTCAGGGAAATGTTTGAATTTAACAGAAATGATGCAATTAGAGGTCATCAATTGGTTGGTTATTGGTTTTACGACACGTCGACCGTTGAGTCACGCAGCGTCGCCAATCTCTCACGCCGATTGGTCGCGGGCGAAGAGTAGCAACAGGTGAGACTCGAACCCACAACCTTTCGATTGTGAGACGAGCATCTTACCCCTAGACCACTCGTCCCCGAGAGGTCATCAATTCAAAATTAAAGTTAATCACAGCAGGACAAGGTTAAGACAGCCTTTCTTCACCAACAGGGTAGTAGAACATGGGAACCAGCTGCCAGGAACCATTGTCAGTAGCAACACACTGAACATCTTTAAAAACGGCATAGACAATCATTATAAGAATAGGGGGCTTGTTTTTCTGTATTCCAGGGAGGGTTGATCGACAGGGAGGAGTTGGGAGTTGGGAGGAGTTTGAAATTGTTGAGTGTGTTATGCAATAGCAAGTGAGTCCCTTATTAAGTCTAAACGCTTTATAACTTTATATAGGGTGTACCTAGCAGTGGATTCAGCACCTTCCTTCGGGATGTGATACTGATGAGATTGTCTATGGTAGCACAATGGGTATGATGGAAGGAGTTTGCAATTGTTGAGTGTATTATGCAATAGCAAGTGAGTCTCTTATTAAGTCTGAACACTTTATGAATTTGTGTGGGGTGTGCCTAGCAGTGGATTCGACACCTTCCTTCGGGATGTGATGCTGATGAGATTGTCTATGGTGGCACGATGGGTATGATGGGAGGAGCTTGTGATTGTTGAGGGTGTTATGCGGTAGCAAGTGAGTGGTGCTAGATGGGCTGGGATATATAGCTTCCTAGGAACTTGGGATAAGGGATTGATTGGGGTGAGAGTATGTACATTTATAGTGCCTTTTCTAGATAGGCTTAACCCAGATGGGCCCCTGTGGCTCTTATTAAGCCTTAATACTTTGACTTTATGACTTAAAACCGAGCTTTAATGAACCAAATAAGTTAGTGAGTCTCAGTCAGTGGACGTAAAGGCGCATGGCTACGCAGTTCGTGTTTTATCACTTTATTTGATTAAAGGTTGGTTGAATAACTTTGTATTGCTCAATAAATGTTGTTACAGGGGCTGAAGTAATATAAAACAATTATGATAAACTGAGCAAATATTTTATTGAAACATAACAATATTGATAGCTCTGACATACAGGCCTTCTTTGCCACCTGGTATAAGCTTCTCCAATGTGTGTCATATAACGGTGGCGTGCATATCGACGCCGACTTCGATTTACACACAGTATCCCCATGTGTAAATCACGGGAGATCTGTGTCGATCAACAAAACGAAGAAAGGGGAAGAATGCGCCTCCCACTGAGTACCCTGACATTCCATCATCTATTGCACCTGCTCCCAATAGTACCCTGGGGAGCAGGTGCATCTCTCTATATCCATCTAACTGTATAACTCATCTTTCTTTCACTCTTCCCATCTATATACCCACCAGGTGTATCTAGTCATTGAATGTATCTATATGCACATATACACACACATATACACACAAATATATATATATATATATATATATATATATATATATATATATATACATATATATATATATATATACATAAGTTGTTACAATGCAGGTCATTCCTTCACAAATCAACACTAGGTCACTTACCAACATAGACACCAAGCTCTACCAGCTTGGCTCGAATAGCGCTCTTGATTTTCTTGCTAATCTCAGCTCCCAGGTAGTCCATCATTGGTTCTTCTAATATGCCTTTGTAAAATCACAAATCTGCTTGGAAAAAAATGACAGTCATTCAAGCTCAGCCCCAGCCAGGCTGACAGGGTCTGTCTGTCTGTCTGTTTGTTTGTTTGTCTGTCTGTCTGTCTGCCAGGGTCAAACTTTCACACTTCCAAAACCCCTGCACAAACCCCCACCTACATATGTCCAAAATTATACAGCACTGACATAAAAGTCCCTAAGCAGAAATTGTGAACAAATGTACAGACTGGAATTGCTTTGAAGCTGAACAACTTCTTCCTCTATCATTTGTTTAGTAAATCACATATTAGCGAGATATTCACTATTTAAAACTATGCCACTTAGTATTGACTTGGCAGACAGTGCATACTTTTTAAAATGGTATTAGGCAATCAAACATCAGTATGCTTTAGGTGATGTAACATCAGTAAGTTAGGATAGGTTAGGTTGGGTTGGGATAGTTTTTGTTGCTATATTCTTACATTATCCTCCATTATATATAGCACCACCAAAACCTCTTTTTCTGTAAATGTTCCCGATAATTTTTGGCAATGGTGGTGTGGGGTGCAGGGAGGGAAGCCTCTATCTGCACTGCCAATTTTTGTGGCGCTTTTCCTTCTTTTTGGTGAAACCACTGCTTATTGATATATAAGTACTTCAGCCTGAATTATTTATATCTCAAGATGTTATCATTTCCAAAGGAAATGAACATCAAACTCACTCAAATGACATCTGAGGGCAATTTCACTAAAACAAGCTGTGTATTCACACCGAATTCGGTGTGAATACACAGTTTGTGTTTTTTTTTGTAAGGATGGCATTATACTAACATCACGAGCTAACAAAACTACAAAATCCAAAATACATTGTTTTTAACCACAAACTGTGTAAAAACGTGTGTGATTAAATCGTTTGTATTTCAGGAAGGTTGTTAATTGTCAACAATCATGTAAATACCACTCTTGTGATCACACAGGCTCTAAGTTGTGCGAATCTTGATGAAGAGCGGTGGCAATGAAGACAAAATGGATCATCTTGAAGTGCTTTTTGACGAAGTTCGGCTGCAGGCAGTAGCTGGGAACTTAGCAGGGCTCGAAACTCTGAACATTTACCTCTGTACCTTTCAAAGCATGCAAAACGGGAATAGTCATGTGTATGCAATTGTCTGAAAACTAGGTTTGCAGGACTTAACAAGACTGTAAATGACATTATTTCTATGGCAATTTCGACACCCTTCTGTACTCGTTTCAACATCTCACATCTAATGAGATATCATTATTTTAACACTGACCAGCAGTATTTGTCAATTTCCATTAGGGACAAGTGAATTTGAAGGGGGGCCAAACCTACCCCCCATTAAAACGTCAAAAGACTTTGACAAATACTTTGCTTCAAATGGATATACTAAAATTGAAAATAATAAGTTACATTTCATGAAAATAATAAGTTACATCATAATTTTCCTGTGGATGGGTCCAACCTACCAAAAATATGCTTTGAACCAAAGTGATAGTCATAAAGTCATGGATTGTTCTGACTTAAATGGGCCACAAGTGCCCATCCAGAATTTTCCTAAGGGGGAGGGGTGACCCGAAAATGTGACAAAATGAAAACCACATTTGGCATGTGAAGCAAGCTAACAATTTCCGGTTTTATGTGGTGCAAATTTCAAAATGTCTTGTTTGATCTAGTGTATCTTTGGATGCTAAGGGGAGGGGGCCCCTCCCCTTGGCTGCACCTCTTCACCCAAGCAACAATAATTTTGCAAGCTGTTATGTCCTGCTTTTGGACAATTAATATTCCTCTCCCACCTTGTCCTAGACCATGAAATACAAATGCAAGTGATCAGACAAAAATAAAGCATCCATGGTAGAACGAAATAAGAAAGCAATAAGAAAGGAGTGCCATGCATTGTGTGAAGCATTACACCAACTGCTGGAGACATCAGGTACACAATTCAGATTACATACCAGGACAATGTACAGGTCCCATCAGTGGTGGCTCCAGGGAGCCAAGGGAGCCATGTCTCTCCCCCATGTATGGTGAGGACAAGGTACCTTCCATGCAAAGCACCACGAGGGGCCAAGACCTTCAGCTGGGCCACCAGCAAGGTCATATAATCTGTATTAAGTGTGCTCCAGGGGCAGATAAAGGATGGGCACTTGGAGCATGTGCCCCTCATGAAAAGGTGCGCACCTAACTGAGAAAAAGCACTGATGGAAGCCCTGAGTCCATCCCTCCCCCTCCCTCACTTAACATATTTTGTTCAGTCCAAGGTGCCACTCTAAGAGGACAAGGAACAAGAACAAACAAATGCACCCCTTCAGTATTGTCGAGTGCACCCCGGCTCACTGCGCCCCTCTGAGGGAATGGTGCTCCTCCAGACAAGTGCCACCATGAAATTACTAGACCCACCCTTGGTGTGCTTTACTCAGACATTGATATAACATATTTACAACACCAGGAATTTAGTTGGGAGATCACCAACACCAAGTAATCAATTTCACCAAGTTTCTACTATTCCAATCCCACACTCTTCACAAGCCAAATACATGGGCATGGCCAATGAGGCAAGCAATTCATGTCCTTCTGTGCCGCCTCTCTAGTGGCATGCATGTCAACTAATAAGTGTGAGTGATGTGTGGCAAAAAGGTGGTAACAAAGTATTTGCAATGTGAAGAAGTGTTGAATCAACTGCATGGAGTGTTGAATTTCCCCTTCATCACCTATGAGAAGCATTAGGTGAAGGGTGGAAAAAATTAGGTGGTGTGTAAAGAACATGCAAAACTTCGTCGGAGATCATCGAGGACATAAACATCTCCTCAGTGGCATGCTCTACATCACATATTTGGCCTGCACCATGTCAACAATTGGCACAGTTGGTTAGGGCACCCTCTTTCCATGTGGATGGTGGTGGGTTCGAATCTCGCCACTGACACACTTTTAACCTGGTCAGTTGTTAGACTTTTAACCACAGTTGTCAGAGGTCACAACCGTTGGTTAATGTTGCACTTTAATTACTTTACACTATCACATGAGATGCTTGATGTAATAATATTTGTCAATGAAAGTAAGGAGGGGAAATACTCGATTAAAGCCTACTCATGAAATGAATGTCCAATTTGACCATCTGGAATTGTCATTGTGGAACTTTAGTCGGTTTTACAGCAGAACTTTGCTCCCAGGTCACGTGGTCTCAGGAACGAGATAGAGGAGAAGACCCGGCATAGTGATCTGCATAAATTAAAGCGACCAGCAAATATAATTATCAGATCAGTTTTGATAACGAAATAGGTTTTACTAGACGCTGCTGAAATAAGTAGAATTAAACTTACGAATATCAGCAGATTGCAATACGCTTTCTAATTTACATCAAGACTGCACTCAGCTCTATGGTATCTGGCAGCAGACGGATGACTGCCAGATGACAAATTGGCACTGTGGTTAAATTAGCGAAGGATGCGGTTATAAGCCAACTTCCTGAGCAACGGTAGAGAAAATGATAACAAAAGTACACTTAATCGATGTCAACCAAGTTTATAAATCCATACCTGATACTGCCGACATGCTCACGCCACACAACTAATAAACAATCACAACACATCCCACAGTAGGACGCTCATGCACCAACTGATTTGTTGCCTGCCGCGTACTGGGATATATGTTTGAATATAAAATGGTTTAAGGAACATTATACTAAAACAATCAGTCTAAAATAGTTTTATTCTCACCACCAAGAAACAAGTTTTGTCAATGAAAAAGTTCAGGGCTTTAGGGCGCATCGACTACATCGGTCATGTAGCATGAAAAAGTTCAGAAAATTGAGTGAAATCATTTCTTGTTAATAATAAATGTTCTTAGATGTACTTTTTTAGTTCATGTCTGGAATGTTTAGTTGAAGCAAGGAGTGACTTGGAAGGATGTAAAGCGACTAGACGGAAGAGCAAATTGCCGCTGTAAAACCAACTTTTGTCTCTGGAAGGGTGCTTCTGGCTGAAAAATTTGAGGTAGCATTCAGGTGCACTGAAGGTCAGACTTCTTTCAATGTGCAACTCTGGCCAAAAACCTAAGGGGACACTGTGGACACATGCCCCAGTGCCCCTTGTATCCGCTCCTGTCCCAGAAACAAATGAAAGGGATTCTGATGAACTGGACCCACTGAGATGGTTCCATGATAGCTTCAAACTGCCCTGCAGTAAGACCTCTCACTTTCTGCTGGCATTAAACTTTTGGTATCTTTAAACCAGTGGTCATACACTACCTCACAGCAAGGGTTTGCAACCCCATGAAACATTACATCAATATCCAGTTCAAGTTGTTTATTTCAACAGCTGGTTCTGTATGCAACACATTCAGTTACATTTTGAGTGCAAGCAATGCTACCATAGGAAGTGCAGAAGATCCCCAGTTGACATGCCTCTCACATAACGTTCACTGGGGGAGGGGGGTTTTGCCACCTGAGATCTGAAACTAGAAGCACACAATTTGGAGGGATTATGGCTGTAGTGAACTCACTGCAGTATACATTTCATGACCCCAGGTCAAAGTCTTCAGGGTCAAATGAGGTCACAATCGGCCTCCACTCCACCCCAGCCTGCACCGTCCATATGTGCAGAAAGCATGCACGTTCCACTGCAAAATGGTAGGAATAGACAGTTCATATGCACGCTCACTATGTACTCTGGTAGAGACCATGGGTGCTGTCGTTACAGTTGGTAGCATGGACCCATCATGCTTTCGTTCTGGCCAGCACAAAAATTATGGCACAGAGAACAGCAACACAGCATGGATGACACAGTATAGGAATATCACCTATCAGCAACCAAAAATTAAGTGTCAGTGGAAAAAACAAGTGGTTACATCTTCCAAATCATGTTCTTAAGCATGGTATTCCAAAAATGAAAATATCCCAAAACACCTTAAAGCACAAATTTCCCAAATTGTTATTCTCCATCCCATTTATTCTGAGTGTTAGTTATTTGGGCTTAGCGGCGCATTGACTGCTTCAGTCATACAATGCCCATATTCTGAGTGTTAATTTTCTCACAAATTGTTAGGTAGGCAGGTAGGTACCTAGGTATAGCATGCTTAAAGTAAAAACAAGTAGGTAGTTGATGAGATAACATCCCTTCTTAAAATCAACACTGAAGCTGCCACTACTAAAACCGGAATGTCCCAACGTCATAATGATGTAGTTAGTTAAGTACTAGTAATTGGGGAAGGGACCTACCGACCTACCAACCAACCAACAAGGGTGACACCTATTTACAAACCAAGGTAAAAGAGAGCGACACCAATTTACGAACCATAAGGGTGACAACTATTTCAGGAAGCTGACGCCAAAAATCCGAACAGTATCCATCCATTTACGAACCAAACGCACTTCCAACACACTTACCCGTGGCCCTAAACATAAGGTACAACCGGTACAACCGTTCGGCGATTCAAGCTTTCCGTGACGTCACATGTTTTCAATAGCCGAAGACCGCATGGCCCGCCATGCTTTTCAGCAGTGACTTAATATGTCGTCTTGCATTAAAGAGCCATAAAACTAAGACCGTATGATAGAACGCATCTTCCCCCATGGAAAACTTATCCTCCGTTGTTACCTGAGACTTACCGTTCACCTACTATACGACCCGAATCAGACTACCAGGTCACGCAAGTTTGGCCTCTAGTTGTATTCGGCATTTATTGCATGCTTTTTTCCGTTGGCGAACGTTAATAATAAATGAATGTGGGATGGAACTTTAGGAAAATTATGGGAAGGATACTTAGACCGATAATGGCCACGCCATGGGCCCAATTTTAAATTCTGGGAAAAGGGGAAGGTCAGCTGCCCCTGGGAATATGCGAAGTTCCACCCCAGCAATAAATCATGTTTCTGAAGGGGAGAAGGGGTGACAAGGCAACGGCACAAACCGAACGTGCAAGGGTGGGCTATTCTGAATTGTAGTTGGTTGGGCTGGGCTGAACTGGTTTGTGTTGGAATTGGCTGGGTTTCGTTAGTTAGATGGTGTACATTTTTTTATGAAGAAATGGTTGTTTTTTCCCTGATAATTTCCAAGAAATTTGGAATTTTCTCTGCTCTTCTTGAAAACAGTGAAAAATGGATTGTGCTAGGTTAGGTTAGATTTGTAAAAATTATTTTACGTTATCCTTCATAATATATTACCTACTTCACTCAACTTTCACTGAATACCTACCTACTTTACACAATCTCTTTCGTATTATTTATCTCCAACTGAAAAGTAAGCATTTTGACCAGATTTTTTTGGTTGCATCTTCATCATATTCATAAACATGTTATGCAAGCATTTTTATGATAATCTGATTAGCTAACTAAACTGCAAATTTGTTCCTATCTTAGCATATCAAGCCAATTTACATTTTGGGATGCAATCAGATTTGTAGGGAACAATATTTGAATGCAACATCTACAAGGATGATTTGAATTATATGACTATTCATTTCCATCAGAATTTATTGTTTTTCAGTTTGATGGCAAAATAATATCACAAAAAGGCTTGGAGTAAGTTACTTTGTAGTGGAAAATAATGCAAAATAGCATGCCTGATATATCCTAACCAAACATAACCAAACCTGACCTGACGTAGCCTACCCTAACTTCTTTTGTGTAGATAGAGTATGTGTGAGCATCACATATATTTGTATATTGTATATTGTGCCATGCACTTCCCTCATCTGTGCATACACACTGCATGTAGCAAGGTGGTGCTTGACAGTACATTTGTACATAAACATAAAAACTACATGTATGCATGGTATTAGGTAGATATATGGCACCTACATAGTACTACTACTATGTAATTGATACTTCTGTAGGAAGTGCTTATTGCAGATATGATGTTGAATGCAAATTAATGGACATATTTTACCAGCAGGCTGGATATTGAGCTTTAGCCAGCTGTAGCCAGTTTTCATCAGCTTCAGTCAGTTTTTGACACTGGCATGGCTAAAGCTTGCTTCAGGGGACGAGTGGTCTAGGGGTAAGATGCTCATCTCACAATCAAAAGGTTGTGGGTTTGAGTCTCACCTGCGACCAATCAGTGTGAGAGAATGGCGACGCTACATGATTCAATGGTCGACATGTCTTAAAACCAATAACCAACCAAAGCTTGCTTCAGCCAGCTTTCTGTCAACTTTGTTGTGATACAATTGGTTTATTAGATGTGCAACTGCTTAGTTATTTTATGTGTTTAATTTCAGGTTGCTATAATATATAAATATGGATATAGCATCAGTTGCCAATGATAATCCAGAGGGATTAGACACCATAAAGCAGATTGTATGGAGCAGAAATTGTGACATAAATGCAGAGCTTGTGAAGGGCCATGAACTTCAGAACAAAATGCAAGATATGGCAATCAAAATAGAAGATCTGAACACAGCTATTACTTGTGAGGTGAGTTCTTGAGTTTTTGGCTGTTGAAGTTGATTTTTTTCTTTTAAGCTTTGATTTCTATTGATTATCTTAGGTAAAAGCTGATTTTAAAGAACAGTTTGTTGGCAGAATCCGATAGATCAGCCACATTCCTGGTGGTTTCTGTGAATGTTCATGACAAGCTGTCATTACATGCAATGGCAGTAATGTTCTGACCATTGGCCTTGTGAGGTGTGTCAGATCATTTGCAACATTTCGACCAGCTGCTTCTCCAACCATCCTCACATTCTCACCCTTAAACAGATGAATTTGTCAGTATTTCTGCTGAATGATATACGTTAAGCCTTGTGGCACTGGTGTGAATCAAACTCTGTATAAGAAATATTGCCTTCTTATCCATCTTCAGATAGAAATCCAATGTATTTCCAACTGTGCTACTCAGGACATACTTTTCCCCATGAAGTTCAGGACATCACTGTTTTTTAATGAAAAATGTAAGTCATCCTGAGTAGAACATTTGGTGGGAAATCAGCCTTCTGATTCAGAGACTCAGGTTCGAATCTCACCAGCACCAAGAGGCTCTGGGGTGTGCGACTTCACAGAAATGTTTACTGATCTGCCCCTTCTAAGGGCAAAGCATCTGGTGATGCTGGTGAAGCTGCTGGTCGAATCATGCTCCATTTAACATACCTGACAAAGGTGACAAAGCCTGAATGTTACTGACATGCATGAATCCCTGTTTGTGTGTAGCTATTTTAGATCTCATATTTGTGTGGAAGCATGCAGATCCCAAGCCCTATAGTTCTCCAGAACCCATTATTTTATGGATCCATTTTTGTGAAGCCATTCTGTCTCAATGTTTCTAGGAACCCTGGATTACATGTTATGCATTTGTCTGGGGGGAATATGTCATTAGCCATTAGCCTCCGTAGGATGGCGTCGGGGGGGGGGGGGTTGGCTCTACAAGATCCAATTATGAATCTGAAAGTCATGTAGTGTGGACAGGTGGGAGGTTGGAATGGGAAATTGAGATGGCAATGGTCCCATGTGAAGTATACCAAGCGACGTGGACAGTATAGAGCAAGGGACCAATGTAAAACACTGGGTCCATCTGCCATTCAAATGACTACCGAGCATGTCCCAGGTGACTATCCAAATGACACTGATAGTCAAAGCAGCTGAAGCGTTTATGTATTGCTTGCTCTGTTTCTTGTATGGCTCTCTACTTTATCTATTGACAACAGGAATACTGCCATATTCAATGTCATTTTACATTATCACCAGTTTGTTGATGATCTTGATGTTTACAATGCTTCTTGCCATTTTCTTTTTTCGACCCCTGCTGACAGTTAGCTACAGCTAATTTGTATAAGCCTTGTTGAAGCTGTTCCCAGGTATGCAGATAGTCCTGTGCTAACTAACTGCCCGGGCATAATTCTGCCCCAGTAAGTTTTTGTCATTGAAATTGCACACCACAGTGCGTTTTCCTGAGGGTGACTATCCATTAGTGAGAATCTCATGCATTTCATGTCTTAGTTTTATGTATGAACATACTGTTCTTATACTTACCAATATCTTGGGTGTAGAGGGAAGATTTTTATTTTGAAGCTATCTGGCATTCACCATCTGGGGCATCTTTCTATTTACTGCTGAGGTGGCATTTCCCACTCGATGTTATTCGGTCCCTCCCTGAATACATGCTAGATTTAACATGGGACACCTTATGCATGGATACATTTGTATATACATGTACATTGTCTCAACCTGGTTCTGGATTTCCATCTTTGAGTATGTATCCTTTACTTACTTTCTTCTCATCTGTCACTATTCCAAAACAATTTTGTGCTTCACCCACACAGTTAATATAAAGTTTTGTATGACACTAAGTGATTAACCTGAGGGGAAGTGCATTGAACGTCCTCCAGTACTTTCGAGCAGCCAATGTGCACATATATTATACCCCCTCACACACACACAGACACACACGCATAATCGATTTCATGAAACGTCGTCCGTGTTGATCGTGCTGTTGAGTTGGAGTGCGTGACATATACTGACAGCCCGAGGCGATTGCAGATCCGTCCACAGCTGTCCGACTCAACTGGGCAGCTGCACCAACTGACGGCCGAGCTGGCCGAGACCAACCAGCTGCTGCAGCTGGTGGAGCAGCTGCTGCGGCTGGGAGAACAACTAGCCGAATGCCAACGGCTGCAGGCGGATGGACAGCTGTCTGCAGCCGCCGGGCTGGTGACCCAGCTGAGCCAGCACGTGCAGGAGGTAGCCTCCGACACCGGGAGCCAGGTACTTGACATGTCGCTGCAGCCATGCCACTGCAGCCATTCTGAAACCATCCAGTCAGCTGGCCTAGCATCAGGGTGGGAATCATAAGCTTGTCCTGCTTTTTTTGTCGTTCAGAACAGTTGCTTCTCTGGGAAATTATTCACACCTTTTTGCGAAATGATTAATACTGTTGTTTGCAATCATTGTGAGCTCATTGCCGTTTGATGAACATGCCCGAGACTGACCGGAAAGTAAAAAAGGCAGCTTTTGATGTCAGAAACAGATAGGAAATTATCCTCTCCGAGCTGGAATGACCCCAAATCTTGTTCTCCAAATCCAACATTCCAAAGCTTAAATCCAACCCTGCCCAGGATACGTGCAGCCGTCGCGCTAGAACTGTATGTGCTGGTAGCTAAATGTTCGACTGCTTTGTAAGCTATGAATAATAATCATAGCGAAACATATTCAAATAGTTCGAATTCTTGTTAGGGTGGCTTTATGGACCTTTGTCCTATTGCTAAGCAGAGCATCTTGCGTGAACCCTGACCTCCACCCGATCCTTGAATTCCAGTTCAACGGCAGAATTCCGACCGAGATTTTAACGTCCCATCAGTGCACCGATAAAGGTAGTTCGTCCCCGGCCTCATCGGGCCAGTTACCAACTAACCGTCCTAGCCGGGAGCTAAATGCAAGTGCATGGAGCAACTCGAACTCTGTCTTGTCAAGACAGTGGAGACCAGTGTAGGCCAGCGCTCTAGCCAACTGAGCTACTTGGGGAGGACATAACGGTAACACAGAGATATAAACTATGAAGGAAAACGTAGTTTATCAGAAATGCAAACGCGCGCGTTGCTCACTGCAAACGCGTATGTACGAAGCAAGTTGAATGAACATTTGTTCCACGCTACTTTTGTATTTTATGCTATAACGTCTACCAACCAGTCCCAACACCACTGTCGGTTGTTCCGGCCATAATGTTGTTTTCTTTCGTGGCGCGGCACAGTTGGATCTCGTCTCCAGTCTTCAGCAGCGCACGCTGGTCCAGGAGGAAGCTCTGCTGCACGCGCTGGACAAACGTTTCGGCGGCGCGTTTGTGTGGGACGGTTCGGCGGGCGCGCTGACCGTGGGCACTGCCGAGCTGGCCGACACGCTGTCGGCTCTGGCCCGGCTCGGCCGACTGGAGCGTCACCTGCGCACGCTGGCCGACGGCCCGCTGGAGGCGCTGCTGACGACGCTGCTCGCCGGCGGCGCTCTGCAGGTCAGAGAAGACGACGCCGCCGTGGTGGTGTCGGTGCGCCCGCGGCCGACCGCTGCCGAAGCCCAGGACGACGTCTCTGACCCGCCGGGCGACGCAGAGTCGCCTGTCGCCGACGCCGCCCACATCGAGGCGATCTACGCGGGTGTGACGCGGCTGTTGACGACGCTGCGCCAGGCTGCGCTGCCGGCCGACCTGCTGCCGCAGCTGGGCCAGCTGGCGGCGCCGCAGCTGGCGCAGCGACTGCTGCAGGGCCCGCTGGCGGCAGCCGTACCCAGCAGCTTACAGCAGCGGCCGCACTTTGACGCGGTCATCGAGGCCACCGAGGCGTTCAGCGAGACACTGACCAGCCTAGGTGAGACCAGCCACCCGCGCACCACCTGGCTGCCGCCGGGCTGCCATGTGGGCAGCTGTTCTGGTGTGGGGCTAGGTGAGACCAGCCACCCGCGCTCCACCTGGCTGGCGCCGGGCTGCCATGTAGTACCGATTGAATCTGAGTCATATCTTACGGGCATATTTTGTCGTAATTTCAGCCACTTAGGACAAGGAAATCTATTTTCCTAAAACAAAATTATGAAGTAATTCTATCCTGCGTAGCAATTTTAGGTCACATTTACAGTGCGGAATGGTCGCCTAACAAACGCTAACTAATAATTATCCAATATGGGCTCTCATGGACTTCGCCTATGACGTCATTGTGATGTCATAGTTGGCCAATTTCACGACAAATCGACAAAGGCATAACACCCAATATTTTATATTTTGATGAAAATATTGGTGTGGGGTTATCTGATGCGCCGAATCCAGCTGTGCCATTTTTGGAAAAATCAGGTCGACGGTCAAGGAGTTATAGCCTCGGAAATTTCTGAGATGTCACCAAACAAGGGTGTCTTTTGAGATCCTTAATACAATGAAGAACAATCCGAATTATGCAAAGGTATGCATTGGTGAAGTCACAATAATCCACTGCATCTTTTGACTATTTCAGAATGTTCGTTTACGGAATATTTGAAATAGTGACATCGTGACCTACTTTAACTATCGGGACAGTCACAATGCGATTTGAAAAAGTGCAGAAATGAAGTTCGATATCTTATGTTTTGAAGCAAAAAAAAAAAAAAATAGGGTGTTGCGCCTAAAAATCTACATACCGGTTGAAAATTAGATATGCATGGTTGTTTTTTCGCTAGTCTATCGTGGCCTGTTTTAATATTTGTTGATAACAATATAATACTGAGATACAAGCCTTTTGATGTTCGTGGCACGTGATGGGATGCGAATGCTAGTCACCTGATCTTGAGTGTTGTGTTGTACAAGTGTTCTAACTCGTTGTGATGTCAGAGGTTAAACAAATGGCAGAAATGTCTCCGAATTGTGGTAGGTGGCCCATTCCACGAGAAATCGACAAGTGAAGGGGCCAAATTACACTCTATATCTCGATGAAAATACTTATATATGGTTAGTTTGTCTCTATAATCCAGCTGTGCAATTTTGGGAAAGATCGGAGCAACGGTTAAGGATTTATGCCGTCGGAATTTGTTTAGAGGTCACCTAGGTCTGGAGACCTGGAATTCAATGAAGAGTAGCATGAATTGTACGAAGCTATATATCGCTGAACTCGTCATGAACTACTGCATCTTGTGTCAATTTCAAAATTGTGTTCACGCGTTGCTTTAAAATCGTGAGCTTGTGACCTAAGATAACGTGACCTAATTTGACCTTCGAGACAGGCACAGTGCTATTTTGGACATTCAGAAGCGACGAAGGGTGATTTGTGAAATCCTAAGTCGTCACTTGTGAGGAGAAAAGCAATAGAAATGTTTTCACCTTATGCAGTATATTTCTGCCTCAGTGTCAGTATATCAAAAATGTACGATCATATTTCACTGACAACACAGAAGGATTTTATCACTGCCAATCACTGTAAAATCAACCTTCTGGCGTTTCAGACTCCACATTCTGGAAACGAAAAGATTAGCCTCATTGACCGAGTAATCGCATTCATCTTGGACTGTTTGAGAACAAATTTGGCGCGGGCGCATTCATGGACACATGCTGAGCCTGAAATTAATCGCATTGGATCATGAGCCGTCTACATCGGTGTAATAAAATAAAGTAACAGAATTGCACAATGCAATGCAGTACAATAATGTGTTGTAGTACAGCATTATAATGCAATGCAATGTAGTGATCTACAGGTCTACAACTCATCACATACCTTGTCAGAATCCCAGTTCAGACTGATGATCTGCCACTGCGATAATATTAATCAACACAATCTGCATCAGCACGCACATAACATGTGCATAACACTTCACTTCACCCAACTACCATTAACACACGCCCCGCATCGGTAAGCAATTCAACAACAGCAACTATTACGGTGCTGTGGGTCACTGGTGCGAACTTGTGGTACTCATGTGTTCCCTTCACCGTGATGGCTTCCGAGAAGCGGTCGGGGAGGTGGGTCGTGACATCCATTGCTTCCTGCTTTGATACGAATATGAATTTGATGCAACTGGCTAGCTTATGCGACAGATTCTCAAACATGTCCTCCGCCGTCCGTATTTGGCTGTTAAGCGGGCGCGTGAGGCTCCCTTGAGCCGCAGCACGCTTGGCTGTGCCCCTGATGCCGGCGCAAGCGCCCTTGACATGAGATGTGACAAAAAAGCCACTGACAGGATACCCTAAAATCTGTCTGATGGTGACACACACCGACGAAGTCATGCTTATTCGTATGCTGTCGTCTCTGACATAAATATTTTTTTTAACGTCAGGTACTGCGGTCCGAATTTCTGGGATAAACCGTTGCAGGAACGCATGCACCATGTCGGTGTTGTGCTTTGTGCAGTCAGAGATACAGTAGTAGCTCTGATGGCACAGTACCTCGTCCTCACGCCAATACACTGCAAACTGGTGCACGGTACACTGGGACGAATCCCAGTGTAAGCCTTGAGCTGCATCCTGCACCACAGATTAATAATTTTCAGCGAAATCGTACTAGACAACCGCTTCGCCCTCCTTGACAGTAGCCTTTGCGTAGGTGAAGTGCTGACCTTGCTTGTCACCCGCAAAGTGGTGTCTGGTCAGCTTCACGGTTTGCTGGCTGAAATATCGCATGTTTTTCTCTTTGGTCTGGACTATTTCTGCGAGTGTGCAGCGATGCGTGCTCATCCACTGTTTGTACCTAATCTCATTAGCTATGTCATGATCTGGGGCTAAACCACCTTCACTTTCTTCTGATTTGTCCGCGAGGATAATCCTCAGAAAGTTGATCACCCCGTTTTCACCAGGGCAGTGCTCACAGCTGTGTATCATGCAATCACGGTTTTCCGTGCCACATACAGCGTGATCGAGGAGGTTACGGTATTTGAGACTGGGAAGGCCGATAGCGGATATGAGCAGTTTTGGGTTTTGATGATAAGTGCACATGCACACCGAGTGCTTCCTACTGCTGCCTGCTAAGACGCAATGCTTCGGACGAAGGGCAGCAAAGGTTAAGAAGCCGACGCGAGGGTTTTCATAGTCCTGCTTGCATAAATCATATAACTCGCACAAATTTCCCAAAGCAAGCCTTTTCAGAACTCTACTTTTGGTTCCACCAACATGTCGCACTGTGACACAGTCGGTCTTGCCGAGATACGTCCGGCTGATATGGTCCGACTCATAAAATGGCTTTACTTCCACCTTGACTGCGTCCGACACCTTCAGAAATGTCCTCGCTTCACAGGCAGCACGTTCAGCGAGAGTGGGCCGTGAGCACTGGGCACCCAAACACGGTGCCACCCCTTGTTTGTGCCCTTCCTGACATTTCACTACATTCGCAGATTTTTATTTTCGCGAGACAATAAATGGTTGTGCGATGTTTTCTCGGGAATTGGAAAATGATTGCTATATTATGGATACTTCTCTCTCCTTGTAATTCATGGTAGGCTATAATTCATACATAATCTACTACCACAATTTGAAGACATTTCTGGCATTTTGTTTTAACCCTTGACCTCACAACACTTGTGCAACACAACATTCAAGATCAGATGACTAACATTATCATCGCTAATGATCAATTCTGGTCGAAGCGCCCTAAAGCCCAAATAACTAACATTATCATCCCATCACGTGCCTCGAATGTCAAAAGCCTTGTATTTCAGTAATATACCATTATAAATACATATTCATATAAGGCACGATAAACCAGGGCATAAACAACCATGTATGCCTTATTTTGAACGGATATGTAGAGTTTTAGGAGCAAAACCTTCTTTTTTTTGCTTCGAAAGATAAGATATCGAACTTCATTCTTGTACTTTTTCAAATCGCATTGTGACTGTCCCGAAAGGTAAGGTAGGTCACGTGACCTTAGGTCACGATGCCACGATTTCAATTATCCCCTAAGCGAAAATTTCGAAAGAGCCAAAAGATGCAGTGGGTCATATATATATATATATATATATATATATATATATATATGTACTTTTGCACAATTCAGATTGTTCTTCATTGAGTTAAAGACCTTAAAAGACACCCTTGTTAGGCGACATTCCAAAAATGCCCGAGGCTATAACTCTTTGACCGTTGACCTGATCCTTCTAAAAATAGCACAGCTGGATTCGGCGCATCAGAGAACTCTACACAAATATTTTCATCAAAATATACAAAATTTTGTGTTATTTTGGCCCCTTCACTTGTCGATTTGTCGTGGAATGGGCCAGTTATGCCATGTCACCGCTGTTTCTGGTGTGGGGACGCGAGCTGAGTTCGGTGTGAAATGCTGCAAACGGACGCGCACTGGCCCTCGCCGTCCAGGCAGGAAAATATGCTTTCGCCTGGCTGTGGAAGGAGGGGGAATCTTGAAAGCCAACTACTAACTCCCGAAGCTTGTAAGCTAGGATAAAATGCAAAACACCGTTGGAAGGTTCGAGCACACGGAGATAGATTCTAGCATCATAGATTCTAGCCGGTCGTGCTCGCACTCCCTCCACGGCTTCGTCACCACGGCCGGTCTGGGGTTCATAATCACTCAAGACGTGGTCACCGCTCTTCAGAGACACCAAGAACACGTCTCCCGAAAGATAAGTCGCACACTGATTTCTGAATTTGTCCTGAATTCGCTTACACTTAGCCCACTTTCCTTTTAAGTTCTTGGCGATCAAGTCCGTCACCTTTCTCATGCCCACAATCGACGACTCACTCTGGAGATAGACATGAGGGATTTTTTCATGAAGGACGCGCATCTCCGTGTTCACTGTACGCAAAATCCAACCACACTGACCCGACTTTACAGACAAGGACAGCTCCCCTGCCATGGGAAACGCTCAGTACGTGACCAATCCCGACTGAGTCGTCTCGTCAGTAAGGAGAGCCTTTTTTTGCATAGTGACCGCTGGATCAGGTTACCCGGTCAAAACACCCAGTCAGCCGGCGGGTTGCGGGGACCGGCTCGGGCTTCCCCGTGCTGCCCTTGCTGGCCGCCGCACCGTACCCGACCTGCCGAGATACAATTGATCACTGTCGATGTTGGAGCAGCTAGGTGCAGCTGAAACTTACGGTACATGTAGTCAAAGGATCGCTGACTTCATTGGAATTGACCTCTAGTTGTGCGCTGTTGTGGGTTTTTTTTTTAACTTTATTGGTACTTGGAGGCACTAAAAAGTTGAACTATTGTAAATACTTATTGTTTGATCAAAGATAGCATATTGCGAACCGTTCTATGTCTTTTTGAATTGCTTAACGTAATGTGAATGTTCTCAGCTATCGTTTTATATCTAACTTACCCAGATTTTATGCGCCTTACCTTTATAAGTCGTCAAACTCCGACAACATTTGTACACATTTGCATTATTTGTCACACCTTATGCTGTCTATGTTCGTGGACATGTCACTGTGTCACATCTTGTGCAAATTTCCTAAATAAACTGTGACCTGGTTGGCTTCTGCTCCATCTGACCTGCACTTGTTGATGCAATGGCACCACAAATATCGCGTAAAAAATGTTCGATAAATACATTTGCGGCCAGTTTTTCCTCGAGTTATCAGACTGTGCGCTGGAGGGAACTGATTGCTAATGAAGACAACCGACTGCTAACGCCCATAGACTCAACATTGTCAGGATCCAAGGAAACACTGAGGACCGTCTCCCCTCCCCGACCGATCTAAGAAAACGGCGTCCCATCCTAGGTAGCGCTCTGAAACACCAGAATATACCCCCACTCTTTCAGGGTTTTTTGCCCGAGGTGCTCCTGGGAAGAACTCGACTGCACCGTCTGGAAATTGTTATCGACCAGCCTCACCTCTCCGGGGAAATTCCTCCGCCTGGAGTACACCTCCCAGGATCATACTTTCTGCACTGTGCCGCAGTGACCGACAGCCGGGCGCCGACAGGACGCGTGACCCATAGTGTGACCTCGGTGCCGGCAGAATTCTGGTCGGGCGGCGGCTCGCTGCTGCACCACGTGTGGGATATCGACCGGCTGATGGTGGACCGACTGTGCGGTGACCGACTGGACAGGGCACGTCAGCTGGTGGCACTCCCCCTGTACCTCACCGTGTCCGTGGGCACCGAAGCGCCGGCCGCGGACGGCACCACCTGCAGCAGCCCGTTCGTGCTGCCGCGCTGCCGCGTCAGGTAGGTCGCCCTGGCGCTGGTCTGGCGTCTGCTGACCGGACTGGTGCATCTTCTAGTGTCGACGTTCGTCGTACTGATGTCTGGTGCCGATGTACACGAAGCAGTTTTCGACTCGGATCTGTCGGGTGTGTCGGTTTTTCATCCTGTCGTGTTGCTGCACACGACGCGGCGCTCGCAGCACGCGTTACTGTAACCCTCGGCGGGCCGGCGAGCAGACCCACCTTCGCCGGGCCGGCGGCCTCTTGAAAACCCCCACTTCCAATCTACGTATGCTAGGATGAAATGCAGAACACAGATACATATAATAGAACACAGAGATACATCATGGAGATACATCTAGTGAAAAAGAGTCAAGACAAGATAGGTCAGGTCAGGCCAAGCCAGTATCAGGATTGAAAACCAGCTTCCAAACTGTGCATGCTAGAAACGCAGGTAAGATGCCCATGGCAAATAAAGTATTGCCTATAGCTCGTATCGCATCTTATTTCCCAATTTTATGTCATGTTAAGGTTGCTATGGTTCATAACGGGTCGACCCAGTCACATGACATTGGATAATTACCTGGAAAATACGATTATATGTATATATATATATCTATGCGTGTGTATGTGATGTGTGCGTGTGTCGGGTGCTTCGTTCTTGATGGAAGAAAGGACCATATAATTTTGCTGAGATGTCCTTCCCTGAACCATTTGAACACAATATTTGTATCTGATTGACGTCAATAAATGATAAGGTCAGGTCAGGTCGTGGCATGTCATATGGTCAGGTCAAGTAAGTTCAAGCCTGAATATATCCGGAAGATCACTTTTGAAGTATGAAATTATGTTCCAAGAGCTGACATGATGCTGCAACGTCTTTGTAAACTGCCCCGCTTCTGACCTCGTGACCTGACTCCAGATCAAGCCAAGACAATGCACACATTAATAAACCGATCTCTTTAGCCTTTGCCTCTCTGTGCACTGCTTGGGAAGTAATTAAAGAAAGGTAAAGTCATGTCAGCTTGGACGAGGTCATGTCATCTCAGGTCATTCATTTACCATCCAATCCCATGTCGCATGACTTGGGCAGCGCTAAAACCGAATTCAGGTATCACTTGGTTACGAACAGCAACCTTCTGCATAAGATGAGTGTGTAGAATATGCATGGTAAGTGGCCTGGCTTTGCCATTGACCGTTGACAGATACATTAACTCAGAATGCCTATTTCATGTTCTGTGCAATTTTTGGCGTGACAAATTACCCCCAAATCGAATTTTTCCCACTGAATACAATACAAATATGAGGGAATTGACCCCTCAGGTCAGTAACATTGACGGTATTTCCAGATAGGAGTTTGCTCGCCTTGATGAAAGGAAGGTATGCTCAAAGTTTGGTGTTTTTATGTTGCAACTACTCCGACTGTCAGCACTGAATATTTTTGAACATCATTCACTCTGACCCGTCCCAGGACTCTTGATGACCTGGATCTGGAATTTGTATAAATATGCAAAGCAGATGTATAAGCTACTGAACATCTGGTGTATCTGCGTCCACCCATTCGGCCGCTGTCCATGAACAAAAAAAATCGTAGGGGGCGGAGCCTCTCGGTACCACCGGCCAGGCGGGAGTAAAGGCGACGCCATACTTGAATTGGGGGCTAGCTCACAGAGTTACGAAGAAACCGTTCGCCCGCAAGTTAAACTGCATGATGCTGATCGTTTTACCGTGTCCAGTTTTCACTGTATTATATTTTGTTGTTTATCTAGCCAATATATCTTGACTGCTTTTGTCTTGCATCAGTCAGTAAAAATATTGACACCGGAGGGATTACACCGAACCGGCCACCGTGCCGTTTCATACACACCCATAGATCCATTTCACATGTATTGCACCTTGTAGTCGATGCGCCCTAAAGCCCTAATAACTAACATGTATTGCACCGCGATGTAGCATTTCGCGGTTCATTGATGGCCATCAGTAAATATTGTACAAACGCATACAATCTCCTTTCCCCCAAAAAAAAAAAAATCGGTGGTTATTGGAGCCCAGGGGCTCATCGACTGCATCGGTCGTGCAGCCCCCCGCCCCCCCCCAACAAAAAATCACATATTCCCAACAAAACGTTCATTAATCATGGAAATGGGAACACTCCTACCATGCAAACTAATGTGCGATAAATCCCTGGCCCAAGTTTCTCACATTCTCACGGGCCGCGTAGTACTCCGGCTTTCTAGCGGCGTCTGCGTCCCTGTTACACACGTGCAGGTGAAGCGACAATTAATGGCGGGACAAACAGGCAATATAAGAAACCAGGGATCCAAGAGCATATGCACTTGATGGAGACAAAATGTCAGATGCTTCTATATCATTTTGAGTATGAGTGTGAATATTGATCACGTCAATTCGGAAGACAGCCAGGAGTTCGCGGGCTACGCCTCGATAACATGGTTGGAAAGGCTTCAGCACACAGATCGTGTCCATATGTATGCAGTTGTCGTGTAACACCCATTATTCTCGTTGGATTTGAGAACTATTTGGATTTATACCCCGTCCCCCCCGTCCCCCATCTGCTGAACCTTTCGATTCAGGTGCATTTTAGCGGATACGCCTCAGTACATTGAGCACACCGTGGCGCCAATAACTATGGCAATGGAGCAGACTCGGAGCAGTAACACGCACATGTCCAAGTTATACGCCAGTTTAAAAAACAATTAATTAAGTTTCCGTTATACAGGTGGTATATTTTTCCCTATCAAGTTAATCACATTTCGTGTTCACTTTTGTACAATGCTTGTAAAAACAAAACAACTGCTGATGCCACCACACAGCATCATCTTCATGTTCTTGATGAAAGCACACAGACAACACTTTTCCATCGAAGTTCTGGCAGTCCCCAGTCTCACATCCGCAGCGACAGTACAGCTGGCGCATTGTTTGCTGGGAGTTGGTTTACCTCAGCTGGTCCAGCTCCCGCAGTAGTGGCAGACTGGCAACCCTCACATCCGCACCGTCAAAGCGCGGCTTGTAGTTTCTCAGGTCTTGCAGTTGCATTGTGTTCGCGGAACACATGTTGGCGATCATGGGCCAGTTCATCTCTGCCACGTGCCCGGCCGTCATCCGGCGTAAGAAGCGCCAGTAGTACCCGCGGACCTGGTGTGGCTCCAGCACCGTCATGCTGAGCACCACACCAGTGCTGAGTGCGTACAGAAGAGGTACGACTCCGGGAGCTCGCGGCAGGATGCCGACGGCGGTACCGTGCAGGCACCATGCCTCCACCATCTTCCAGAACAGGTAGAGCGTGAGGGAGGGCGAGCTGTAGAAACGGAGACCGGCAGAGGCGACGGCACCGGCGACCAGAGCATGCACGGCTGAGTCCCGGCCGCGTACACGGCGCAGCAGGCAGCTCACCAGTCGGAATAGGCCTGTCACGCTGCTCAGGCAGAAACCCAGGCCAAGCATGGTCTGTGGCGATGGTGTTGGTGGCCGCCGGCCAGCGGTGATCAAACGCAACAGCCCACTTCCACCTGTCAAGCCAGCCTGCAGCACTAGACCAAGCACAAATGACTCACAGAACCCATGACATACATACATTCTGCATGAGCCACAGTGATTACATGATGGATGGTGGCCAGCTTCAGTTGACATACTCTCACCTTCCAGCATGTGCTTTCCTTCATCGTTGCATCCTTGTGTTTGTGCACCTTTCCCTCCCAGGGATGAGGTATGCGCCTTGCCCTTGATTAGAGATGTGATGTAGGTCAAGATCTTGGCACCTGCAGTGAGTTTCTCGGTGCTAGTGCTCGGTGAGCATGTTTCTGTTCTTCCCAACAGTGCCCTTGTCAACTGTCCCAAGAGGCCTTCACACATACCTGCCTTGTGGAGGTAAAAGATGGAGGATAGTGTGATGGCTGCAAGCAACTTTTGTCCCTGTTGGATGTGTGGGACCATATTCCTGTCCTGGAGAGCATTGAAAACTGCCTCAGCTGCTACATTTGTCATGTAGACAGTCAGAGTACCTCGTCGACTCTCTCTTTCTATAAAAATGGCAATGTAGGAACCAAGCATTGTTGCCGATATTATTGCTATTCTTACAGGCAGAAATGGCAAACACAGTCTCAACATACAAAAACTGGCAAGAAAGAAGTAGCAATTTGCTCCAACAAATGCAGAAGACTGTACCGTTTCCTTTGCAATTGTTTGCAAGGTTACCACATCTAGTTTTTTGGACCTACAGAGGCTTGAAATCATAAAAAGTGGCAAGTAAACTTTTGCTGCTTCTATCATTCCTGGGATGCCAATGTCCAACCATGCCTTGAAGCAGGATGGATTCCATGTGTGAGCCACTTCGTAGCAGCCACCAGGGTAACTTAATACTTTACTTGCTGGAATCATTTTCTTTCAACCAGCTTCAGCTCCACTTGTAAATTGCTGAGTAGTTTGGTTGTTGCAGCCTGGAAGTCTGCCAAGGTGCAGGTAGGTACCGGTGTACACTTCAATCCAACCTTCTTGATGGTCTGTTTGAAAGTTGAATTTAACTTGAAATGGCAAAGCACCAACCTTGCTCGGGGTTCTGACCACGTCTAATTGCAACAGATCTGTATCTTGGTTACAAGTGTCCAGTTAAATTTTGCTCCTGTTTTGCACTTTGCACTTGGAATCATTCAAACCAATTCAAGTTTAAGCCATAAACAAATTTTGTCACTGGACTTCTCACATGTATTGAGGCTATAGGCCCGAAGAGGCCAAGGCAGGTATGTGCCAAATTGCGCCTATGGGAGCAAAATCCGTAATGTCCAGGACAGAATGCGAATTTGAATGATATGGTGTTCGTGAGGAAGGGCTGAGGTCATAGCCCCGTCATAGGTATCTTGGTCAGGGTTGGTGCCTTACAGAAATACCAAGCGTACAGTCTGAGAACGTTGATTCACTCCCAAATTATTTTAGGGCTCCGCCTGGCTTCCCCACTCACGCACACTCCACCACCACCAAAGCAGCGCACACACTGCGAGAAACGCTGCACACGAATATGAATACGCCAACCTTGACTCTATCCGTTATTTCTGCAAATGTGGCAGCTGTGACGTCAGAGCGGGTGTATTAGGCGCTCTGTTCTGTCAGTATGCTCAGGTTGACGGCCCCCTCCCGCGCTGAATGATTTTTTCCGCCCAAGGCGTCCATCGGAGGAAATTTGTTCCTTCACATGGGAATTCCTGGATGTGTCCCTGATTTCAACGATTTATTCCGACTATGATAATAGTCTGTTGTTGGAGCAACCAGCGACGCAGATGGTGCGTCAACACGATCCCATCTCGGGGACCAGTGGTGGGACGACAAATTTCTTCCATGTGGGGCAGGCAGTTTTCGATGATGAACTCCGTAACATGGGGGCATTCCCATATTTTTTTTCTTTGGTGATTGGGGACCTGTAAAACCTCCATATCTGGGGCGTCCCTCCATGTTAATATTGAGGAACTTTGGGTGAGCTCTCTCTCTCTCTTCTTTGTCCTGGAATCTCCAGACAACAAAGGAGGGCCTCTTATCGGGCTTGGGGCTTTTCGTGGACTCTATTGGATTCCTGGCTTGTGACATCCAGACAGGCCCCAATGCCTTCTCGCCAGATATCGGGCTTTCCGTGGTGTCCACGGGCCTCCTGTGAAGACTAATGATCCTCCTCGTCTGAGGTCTTGCATACATCTACCTACCTCCTACCGGGAATTTGAACCATTCCGTAAGCTCCAGGTCCTCCTGTCAAGCCTCTTGAACTAAGATCTCCCGGCAGCATGAGGCTTGCTGATCTTTGCGATGTTTTCGAGAGCTTTAGGGGCCTCCTATCAGTGCTAATGGTCATCATGTTATGGGTCCTGGGACAACATTATGGAGTCTCCCGTATTGTATTGGGGTCCTTTCGCGAGGCCTGTTCCAGTGGCGTAGCCAAGGGGGAGCGAAGGGGGCAGCCGCCCCCTTCTGGGGGCGGCCCGCTCAAGGCGTAGGTGCATGGGGCCCGCAGGGACCCTTGTGCCGAAGTCAAGGGCCCCTGGGCCAACGTGAAGGGCCCCTGGGCTGACGTGAGGGGCCACTGGGCCGACATAAAGGGCCTCTGGGACAACGTAAAGGGCCTCTGGGCGAACGCGAAGGGTCCCTGGGCCGACATAAAGGGCCCCTGGGACAACGTGAAGGGGCCCTGGGACAGCGTGCAGGGACCCTGGGTCGACTTGAAAGGTTCCTGGGCCGACGTGAAGGGCCCCTGGGCCGACGTGCAGGGCCCATGGGCCTACTTGAAGGGCACCTGGACCAACGAAAGGGGCCCAAGCTGACAGAAAGGGCCCAGGACGATGAAGAGGACCCGAGCCAATGGAGAGTGCACTCAGGAAGATGTTGAGGGCCCTTCGCTAGCCTAACGTGAAGAGCTTCTAAATTGACGGAGAGGTCTCGGATAATTGGAAGGGCTCCTGGGCTGACTGGGAGGGCCCGAACCAATATGAAGGTTCCCTGGGCTGTCGGTGGAGCCCAAGCCGAGAAGGGGCCCTTGACCTGATAGACAGGGTCCAAGTGTTTGAAAAGGGGGCTCCGGCTTGCCGGGAAATGTCCTGGGTCGTCAAAGAGGGCCCCTGAGACGACGGTGGGGGCCCCAGTTGATGGAGAGGACCTAGGGTCATTAGAAAGGTCCTTTGGCCGGCGGATGGGGCCCAAGCCGTACAAGGGCTCCTAATCTGATGGAGGGGGCCCATGTTGTTGAAAGAGGGTCTCCGGTCTGACAGAGAGGCCCTGGATCGCTGAGTAGGGCCCCTGCACCGACGGAGAGGACCCCTGCACCGACGGAGAGGACCCCTGCACCGACGGAGAGGACCCCTAGCCGCGGGAAGAACCCCATGCCGTCGGAGAGGGCCCAGATCCGGTATGAAGGGCCTCTGGGCCGATTAGGGTCGGAACCGCACAGTGATAGAGGAGGCCCAAACTTTTAAAGAGGGGACTCTGGACGAACGGAGTGTGTCCTGAGCCGTGAAAGAGGGGCCCTGAGCCGACGGATGGGGGCCCGGGCCGGACGTGCAGAGCCACTCGGTCGGCTTTGGCTCACGCTGATGAAGAGGGGCTCAGACTTGACAGCGGGCCTCAGGCCGATAAAGAGGCCCCCGAGCTACGGAGACGATCCGGGCTGAAGCGAAGGGTCTCCAGTGCTACTTAAAGGGCTTCTGAGCCCATGGGGGGGAGGGGCAGACTGTTAAGAAATAATGACGTGGCCAGGGGATAAAGGGGTACACACCCTCCTGGCGAGTCCGATGTGGCCCTCCAGGCGACCGCCCTGAGGGACAGATATATAACCGAGGACAAATTTAGATGCATCTAACAACTTGTGTGGAAAGGGCCCTCCAGACCTGAAGACGTCCACCCTGAGGGCTAGCAATGGCCGTGAAAACAAGAGAGGACCCGCCCGAGACTGAAATGCTCACACTAGCTGGAAAGAGTAGTCTCATCTAGAGTGGGCACCTAACAGCTGAGGAATACATAGAGCACCTGTGGGTCAGAGAAGGATTGGATGCTCGGGGTTTGAAAGGGCCCTGAGGGATGAACAGGACCCGTAAGAGCTGAAGAGGACTAGTGGGGGTCCGTCTGAGATCTGAAATACCCCCGATATGAGAGCTAGACAGGATTATTGAAAACTGTGCTGGGCCCCTACAAGCAGGAGAGGGCACTGAGGGATGAAGAGGATCTCGTGAGAGCCAGAGAGGACTGGACTGGGATTCTTCTGAAGTTGAGAGCGGCTTCTAATGGATGAACAAGGTCCCCTGAGAGGTTAAAAAATCTATGTTCGCTGGAGATTGAGGTGAGGAATACCGAGGGCCAGCCTCAGGGCTAGAATGAGCTAGAATGTTGTTGAAACCACAAGAGCTGTCGATAACATAGGAAGGGCCCCTAGCAGCTTGAAAAGGCCCTTGAGAGCTAACAGAGCCCCCAGGAGCTAAGAAGAGTCCCTAAGGCTAGCGAAGGTTGTGAGGAATACTGAGAGTCAATGTCAGCGCTAGAAAGTCCTTGAAGCTAGAAGGATTGTCAAGGACTGGGAAGGGCCCATAGCAGCTAGAAAGGACCCCTGACTATTGAAAATGGTCACTGAGCGCTAGAGAGGACTGGACTGGGATGCCAAAGAGACTTGGATGGGGTCCCTATGAGAAGAACAGGTGCCCCTGAGATCTAAAGGGAGTCCCTAAGGGCAAGCGATGGTTGTGAGGAATACTGAGTGCCAGTTTCAGTTCTAGAATGTTATTACTACCCCGGAAGACTTCGAAGACTAGGGAGGTCCCCTGACAGCTAGAGCGAACCGTACTGTGATGCTCCTGAGGCCTTGGAAGGACAATGAGGGATGAACAGAGCCACTGAGAGCTAAGGAGAGTTCCGAGAGCTGGCGATGTTTGCTAGAAATGGTGAGGCCTGTCTCAGAGCTGCAGGATTCCACTGAAAGCTAGACAATTTTGTCGAAGACTGGGAATGGCCCATGCAAGATGGAGAAGGCTCCTGACGGATGAATAGGTCCCCTGAGAGGCAGAAAGAACTGGAGTGGGATGCTCCTGAACTTTGGGATGGGTACCTGAGGGATCTGGGCCCTCTGAGAGCTAAGTGAGTCCTTGATAACTGGCGATGGGTGCTAGGAATAATGAGGGCAATTCTCGTAAGGTAACCTTGGGAGCCATAAATGTCGCCAAGGACTGGGAATGGCACCCGCCGCCATCTCAGCGGCGGCGGTCGGCCCGGTGGCCACGGTCGCCCCAACGGCCACAGCTGTCTTGGCAGTGACGACCGCCCAAGCGGCTACAGCTGTCAAAGTGGCGTGACCACAGCTGCTCTAGCAGCCCAGCGATAGCTGTGATGATGGCCGCTCCAGCGGTGCCAGTTGCTTCGCCTTGGGTTACACCGGTTAAGCAAAAAGAAAGAATAATAATTTGCAGGATGCTGTGTTCGGCATAGCTTATAAGGCATGTTTAGTCCTTCCCCTATCCTCAAATCTGACAATTCTTTTTTCTCCACTAGTATTCACGCCTCATTTTGAGAAAGTATGACGGTGTTGAAAGGGTGCAACAATATGGGCCCCACCAAAGGCACAGTCAAGGGTATCCACGGGGGATCCCCTCCTTAGCAACCAAAAATATACTAGATCAAGCAAGACATTTTAATATTTTCACCACGCAACACCCCAAATTTTCGCCAAAGGCACTCTCTATTTCGGTCTTCGGTTGGTCCCCTTAGGAAAATCCTGGCTGCGGCATTGGGGCCCACCTTTATCATGAACAACTTCCCTGTCAAACTATGTTTGAACGTGGCGATTAACAGAAAGAAGCAATTGTCCATGGAGATCATTGTGGGCTTCCCTGTCGCGAGTCTTAGAGGCCTGCTGCTAATTAGTACTGTCAGTCCGTTGTCGGTGTGGTAGTCAGTCCGTTGTCGGTGTGGTAGTCAGTCCGTTGTCGGTGTGGCACTGTCAGTCCGTTGTCGGTGTGGTAGTCAGTCCGTTGTCGGTGTGGTACTGTCAGTCCGTTGTCGGTGTGGTACTGTCAGTCCGTTGTCGGTGTGGTACTGTCAGTCCGTTGTCGGTGTGGTAGTCAGTCCGTTGTCGGTGTGGTACTGTCAGTCCGTTGTCGGTGTGGTACTGTCAGTCCGTTGTCGGTGTGGTAGTCAGTCCGTTGTCGGTGTGGTAGTCAGTCCGTTGTCGGTGTGGTACTGTCAGTCCGTTGTCGGTGTGGTAGTCAGTCCGTTGTCGGTGTGGTACTGTCAGTCCGTTGTCGGTGTGGTACTGTCAGTCCGTTGTCGGTGTGGTACTGTCAGTCCGTTGTCGGTGTGGTACTGTCAGTCCGTTGTCGGTGTGGTAGTCAGTCCGTTGTCGGTGTGGTACTGTCAGTCCGTTGTCGGTGTGGTACTGTCAGTCCGTTGTCGGTGTGGTAGTCAGTCCGTTGTCGGTGTGGTAGTCAGTCCGTTGTCGGTGTGGTACTGTCAGTCCGTTGTCGGTGTGGTAGTCAGTCCGTTGTCGGTGTGGTAGTCAGTCCGTTGTCGGTGTGGTACTGTCAGTCCGTTGTCGGTGTGGTACTGTCAGTCCGTTGTCGGTGTGGTAGTCAGTCCGTTGTCGGTGTGGTAGTCAGTCCGTTGTCGGTGTGGTACTGTCAGTCCGTTGTCGGTGTGGTACTGTCAGTCCGTTGTCGGTGTGGTACTGTCAGTCCGTTGTCGGTGTGGTACTGTCAGTCCGTTGTCGGTGTCGTAGTCAGTCCGTTGTCGGTGTGGTATTGTCAGTCCGTTGTCGGTGTGGTAGTCAGTCCGTTGTCGGTGTGGTACTGTCAGTCCGTTGTCGGTGTGGTACTGTCAGTCCGTTGTCGGTGTGGTACTGTCAATCCGTTGTCGGTGTGGTATTGTCAGTCCGTTGTCGGTGTGGTAGTCAGTCCGTTGTCGGTGTGGTACTGTCAGTCCGTTGTCGGTGTGGTACTGTCAGTCCGTTGTCGGTGTGGTATTGTCAGTCCGTTGTCGGTGTGGTATTGTCAGTCCGTTGTCGGTGTGGTACTGTCAGTCCGTTGTCGGTGTGGTACTGTCAGTCCGTTGTCGGTGTGGTACTGTCAGTCCGTTGTCGGTGTGGTAGTCAGTCCGTTGTCGGTGTGGTATTGTCAGTCCGTTGTCGGTGTGGTATTGTCAGTCCGTTGTCGGTGTGGTACTGTCAGTCCGTTGTCGGTGTGGTATTGTCAGTCCGTTGTCGGTGTGGTACTGTCAGTCCGTTGTCGGTGTGGTACTGTCAGTCCGTTGTCGGTGTGGTATTGTCAGTCTGTTGTCGGTGTGGTATTGTCAGTCCGTTGTCGGTGTGGTAGTCAGTCCGTTGTCGGTGTGGTACTGTCAGTCCGTTGTCGGTGTGGTAGTCAGTCCGTTGTCGGTGTGGTATTGTCAGTCTGTTGTCGGTGTGGTATTGTCAGTCCGTTGTCGGTGTGGTAGTCAGTCCGTTGTCGGTGTGGCACTGTCAGTCCGTTGTCGGTGTGGTAGTCAGTCCGTTGTCGGTGTGGCACTGTCAGTCCGTTGTCGGTGTGGTACTGTCAGTCCGTTGTCGGTGTGGTATTGTCAGTCCGTTGTCGGTGTGGTAGTCAGTCCGTTGTCGGTGTGGTACTGTCAGTCCGTTGTCGTTGTGGTACTGTCGGCCGTCCGTTGTCGGTGTGGTACTGTCGGCCGTCCGTTGTCGGTGTGGTACTGTCAGTCCGTTGTCGGTGTGGTATTGTCAGTCCGTTGTCGTTGTGGTACTGTCGGCCGTCCGTTGTCGGTGTGGTACTGTCGGCCGTCCGTTGTCGGTGTGGTAGTCAGTCCGTTGTCGGTGTGGTACTCTCAGTCCGTTGTCGTTGTGGTACTGTCGGCCGTCCGTTGTCGGTGTGGTACTGTCGGCCGTCCGTTGTCGGTGTGGTACTGTCAGTCCGTTGTCGGTGTGGTATTGTCAGTCCGTTGTCGGTGTGGTAGTCAGTCCGTTGTCGGTGTGGTACTGTCAGTCCGTTGTCGGTGTGGTAGTCAGTCCGTTGTCGGTGTGGCACTGTCAGTCCGTTGTCGGTGTGGTATTGTCAGTCCGTTGTCGGTGTGGTAGTCAGTCCGTTGTCGGTGTGGTACTGTCAGTCCGTTGTCGGTGTGGTAGTCAGTCCGTTGTCGGTGTGGCACTGTCAGTCCGTTGTCGGTGTGGTATTGTCAGTCCGTTGTCGGTGTGGTATTGTCAGTCCGTTGTCGGTGTGGTATTGTCAGTCCGTTGTCGGTGTGGTACTGTCAGTCCGTTGTCGGTGTGGTATTGTCAGTCCGTTGTCGGTGTGGTAGTCAGTCCGTTGTCGGTGTGGTACTGTCAGTCCGTTGTCGGTGTGGTAGTCAGTCCGTTGTCGGTGTGGTACTGTCAGTCCGTTGTCGGTGTGGTAGTCAGTCCGTTGTCGGTGTGGTACTGTCAATCCGTTGTCGGTGTGGTAGTCAGTCCGTTGTCGTTGTGGTATTGTCAGTCCGTTGTCGGTGTGGTATTGTCAGTCCGTTGTCGGTGTGGTACTGTCAGTCCGTTGTCGGTGTGGTATTGTCAGTCCGTTGTCGTTGTGGTACTGTCGGCCGTCCGTTGTCGGTGTGGTACTGTCGGCCGTCCGTTGTCGGTGTGGTACTGTCAGTCCGTTGTCGGTGTGGTATTGTCAGTCCGTTGTCGTTGTGGTATTGTCAGTCCGTTGTCGGTGTGGTACTGTCAGTCCGTTGTCGGTGTGGTAGTCAGTCCGTTGTCGGTGTGGTACTGTCAGTCCGTTGTCGGTGTGGTATTGTCAGTCCGTTGTCGGTGTGGTATTGTCAGTCCGTTGTCGGTGTGGTACTGTCAGTCCGTTGTCGGTGTGGTATTGTCAGTCCGTTGTCGGTGTGGTATTGTCAGTCCGTTGTCGGTGTGGTATTGTCAGTCCGTTGTCGGTGTGGTATTGTCAGTCCGTTGTCGGTGTGGCACTGTCAGTCCGTTGTCGGTGTGGCACTGTCAGTCCGTTGTCGGTGTGGTATTGTCAGTCCGTTGTCGGTGTGGTATTGTCAGTCCGTTGTCGGTGTGGTACTGTCAGTCCGTTGTCGGTGTGGTACTGTCAGTCCGTTGTCGGTGTGGTATTGTCAGTCCGTTGTCGGTGTGGTATTGTCAGTCCGTTGTCGGTGTGGTATTGTCAGTCCGTTGTCGGTGTGGTATTGTCAGTCCGTTGTCGGTGTGGCACTGTCAGTCCGTTGTCGGTGTGGTATTGTCAGTCCGTTGTCGGTGTGGTATTGTCAGTCCGTTGTCGGTGTGGTATTGTCAGTCCGTTGTCGGTGTGGCACTGTCAGTCCGTTGTCGGTGTGGTATTGTCAGTCCGTTGTCGGTGTGGTATTGTCAGTCCGTTGTCGGTGTGGTACTGTCAGTCCGTTGTCGGTGTGGTACTGTCAGTCCGTTGTCGGTGTGGTAGTCAGTCCGTTGTCGGTGTGGTACTGTCAGTCCGTTGTCGGTGTGGTACTGTCAGTCCGTTGTCGGTGTGGTAGGCAGTCCGTTGTCGGTGTGGTATTGTCAGTCTGTTGTCGGTGTGGTAGTCAGTCCGTTGTCGGTGTGGTACTGTCAGTCCGTTGTCGGTGTGGTATGTCAGTCCGTTGTCGGTGTGGTATTGTCAGTCCGTTGTCGGTGTGGTATTGTCAGTCCGTTGTCGGTGTGGTACTGTCAGTCCGTTGTCGGTGTGGTATTGTCAGTCCGTTGTCGGTGTGGTACTGTCAGTCCGTTGTCGGTGTGGTAGTCAGTCCGTTGTCGGTGTGGTAGTCAGTCCGTTGTCGGTGTGGTAGTCAGTCCGTTGTCGGTGTGGTACTGTCAGTCCGTTGTCGTTGTGGTACTGTCAGTCCGTTGTCGGTGTGGCACTGTCAGTCCGTTGTCGGTGTGGTAGTCAGTCCGTTGTCGGTGTGGTAGTCAGTCCGTTGTCGGTGTGGTATTGTCAGTCCGTTGTCGGTGTGGTATTGTCAGTCCGTTGTCGGTGTGGTAGTCAGTCCGTTGTCGGTGTGGTACTGTCAGTCCGTTGTCGTTGTGGTACTGTCAGTCCGTTGTCGGTGTGGCACTGTCAGTCCGTTGTCGGTGTGGTAGTCAGTCCGTTGTCGGTGTGGTAGTCAGTCCGTTGTCGGTGTGGTATTGTCAGTCCGTTGTCGGTGTGGTATTGTCAGTCCGTTGTCGGTGTGGTAGTCAGTCCGTTGTCGGTGTGGTACTGTCAGTCCGTTGTCGGTGTGGCACTGTCAGTCCGTTGTCGGTGTGGTATTGTCAGTCCGTTGTCGGTGTGGTATTGTCAGTCCGTTGTCGGTGTGGTACTGTCGGCCGTCCGTTGTCGGTGTGGTAGTCAGTCCGTTGTCGGTGTGGTACTGTCAGTCCGTTGTCGGTGTGGTACTGTCAGTCCGTTGTCGGTGTGGTAGTCAGTCCGTTGTCGGTGTGGTACTGTCAGTCCGTTGTCGGTGTGGTAGTCAGTCCGTTGTCGGTGTGGTACTGTCAGTCCGTTGTCGGTGTGGTAGTCAGTCCGTTGTCGGTGTGGTATTGTCAGTCCGTTGTCGGTGTGGTAGTCAGTCTGTTGTCGGTGTGGTATTGTCAGTCCGTTGTCGGTGTGGTACTGTCAGTCCGTTGTCGGTGTGGTATTGTCAGTCTGTTGTCGGTGTGGTAGTCAGTCCGTTGTCGGTGTGGTACTGTCAGTCCGTTGTCGGTGTGGTAGTCAGTCCGTTGTCGTTGTGGTACTGTCAGTCCGTTGTCGGTGTGGTACTGTCAGTCCGTTGTCGGTGTGGTATTGTCAGTCCGTTGTCGGTGTGGTAGTCAGTCCGTTGTCGGTGTGGTACTGTCAGTCCGTTGTCGGTGTGGTACTGTCAGTCCGTTGTCGGTGTGGTATTGTCAGTCCGTTGTCGGTGTGGTACTGTCAGTCCGTTGTCGGTGTGGTACTGTCAGTCCGTTGTCGGTGTGGTATTGTCAGTCCGTTGTCGGTGTGGTACTGTCAGTCCGTTGTCGGTGTGGTATTGTCAGTCTGTTGTCGGTGTGGTAGTCAGTCCGTTGTCGGTGTGGTACTGTCAGTCCGTTGTCGGTGTGGTACTGTCAGTCCGTTGTCGGTGTGGTATTGTCAGTCCGTTGTCGGTGTGGTATTGTCAGTCCGTTGTCGGTGTGGTACTGTCAGTCCGTTGTCGGTGTGGTATTGTCAGTCTGTTGTCGGTGTGGTATTGTCAGTCCGTTGTCGGTGTGGTAGTCAGTCCGTTGTCGGTGTGGTACTGTCAATCCGTTGTCGTTGTGGTATTGTCAGTCCGTTGTCGGTGTGGTATTGTCAGTCCGTTGTCGGTGTGGTAGTCAGTCCGTTGTCGGTGTGGTATTGTCAGTCCGTTGTCGGTGTGGTACTGTCAATCCGTTGTCGGTGTGGTACTGTCAGTCCGTTGTCGGTGTGGTAGTCAGTCCGTTGTCGGTGTGGTACTGTCAATCCGTTGTCGTTGTGGTATTGTCAGTCCGTTGTCGGTGTGGTATTGTCAGTCTGTTGTCGGTGTGGTATTGTCAGTCCGTTGTCGGTGTGGTAGTCAGTCTGTTGTCGGTGTGGTACTGTCAGTCCGTTGTCGGTGTGGTAGTCAGTCTGTTGTCGGTGTGGTACTGTCAGTCCGTTGTCGGTGTGGTAGTCAGTCTGTTGTCGGTGTGGTATTGTCAGTCCGTTGTCGGTGTGGTAGTCAGTCTGTTGTCGGTGTGGTATTGTCAGTCCGTTGTCGGTGTGGTAGTCAGTCTGTTGTCGGTGTGGTACTGTCAGTCCGTTGTCGGTGTGGTATTGTCAGTCTGTTGTCGGTGTGGTAGTCAGTCCGTTGTCGGTGTGGTACTGTCAATCCGTTGTCGTTGTGGTATTGTCAGTCCGTTGTCGGTGTGGTAGTCAGTCCGTTGTCGGTGTGGTACTGTCAGTCCGTTGTCGGTGTGGTACTGTCAGTCCGTTGTCGGTGTGGTAGTCAGTCCGTTGTCGGTGTGGTATTGTCAGTCCGTTGTCGGTGTGGTACTGTCAGTCCGTTGTCGGTGTGGTATTGTCAGTCTGTTGTCGGTGTGGTACTGTCAGTCCGTTGTCGGTGTGGTAGTCAGTCCGTTGTCGGTGTGGTACTGTCAGTCCGTTGTCGGTGTGGTATTGTCAGTCCGTTGTCGGTGTGGTACTGTCAATCCGTTGTCGTTGTGGTATTGTCAGTCCGTTGTCGGTGTGGCACTGTCGACCGTGCCGTTAACGGCCGTTACCGCGCGGCAGCGACTCGGCGGTCCAGTTTGCTGACCTGGTGGAGACGACTGTGGAGGAGGCGGCCGCAGGGCCCGAGCTGCTCTCGGCCCGCCTGAGCTACACGGCACGCCACATGCTGGATCTGTACTGCGCCCTACTGCCTGTTCTACACGGGCGTAGCCTGGAGCAGCTGCCGCAGCAGGCGGCCATTGCCCACAACAACGTGCAGCTGCTGGCGCACCGCGTCATGACACTGGCCCCCAGACTCAGGTACGCTGGCCGCCCATACTTGGGTACACTGCCCGCCCATACTGAGGTACGCTGTCAGCCCATACTGGGTTACACTGCCCGCCCATACTGGGGTACACTGCCCGCCCATACTGGGGTACACTGCCCGCTCGTACTGGGGTACACTGCCCGCCCATACTGGGGTACACTGCCCGCCCATACTGGGGTACACTGCCCGCTCGTACTGGGGTACACTGCCCGCCCATACTGGGGTACACTGCCCGCCCATACTGGGGTACACTGCCCGCCCATACTGGGGTACACTGCCCGCTCGTACTGGGGTACACTGCCCGCCCATACTGGGGTACACTGCCCGCCCATACTGGGGTACACTGCCCGCTCGTACTGGGGTACACTGCCCGCCCATACTGGGGTACACTGCCCGCCCATACTGGGGTACACTGCCCGCTCGTACTGGGGTACACTGCCCGCCCATACTGGGGTACACTGCCCGCACATACTGGGGTACACTGCCCGCTCGTACTGGGGTACACTGCCCGCCCATACTGGGGTACACTGCCCGCCCATACTGGGGTACACTGCCCGCCCATACTGGGGTACACTGCCCGCTCGTACTGGGGTACACTGCCCGCCCATACTGGGGTACACTGCCCGCCCATACTGGGGTACACTGCCCGCCCATACTGGGGTACACTGCCCGCCCATACTGGGGTACACTGCCCGCCCATACTGGGGTACACTGCCCGCTCGTACTGGGGTACACTGCCCGCCCATACTGGGGTACACTGCCCGCCCATACTGGGGTACACTGGCCGCCCATACTGGGGTACACTGCCCGCCCATACTGGGGTACACTGCCCGCCCATACTGGGGTACACTGCCCGCCCATACTGGGGTACACTGCCCGCCCATACTGGGGTACACTGCCAGCCCATACTGGGGTACACTGCCCGCCCATACTGGGGTACACTGCCCGCCCATACTGGGGTACACTGCCCGCCCATACTGGGGTACACTGTCCGCCCATACTGGGGTACACTGGCCGCCCATACTGGGGTACACTGCCCGCCCATACTGGGGTACACTGCCCACCCATACTGGGGTACACTGCCCGCCCATACTGGGGTACACTGCCCGCCCATACTGGGGTACACTGCCCGCCCATACTGGGGTACACTGCCCGCCCATACTGGGGTACACTGCCCGCCCATACTGGGGTACACTGCCCGCCCATACTGGGGTACACTGCCCGCCCATACTGGGGTACACTGCCCGCCCATACTGGGGTGCACTGCCCGCTCGTACTGGGGTACACTGCCCGCCCATACTGGGGTACACTGCCCGCCCATACTGGGGTACACTGCCCGCCCATACTGGGGTACACTGCCCGCTCGTACTGGGGTACACTGCCCGCCCATACTGGGGTACACTGCCCGCCCATACTGGGGTACACTGCCCGCCCATACTGGGGTACACTGCCCGCCCATACTGGGGTACACTGCCCGCCCATACTGGGGTACACTGCCCGCTCGTACTGGGGTACACTGCCCGCCCATACTGGGGTACACTGCCCGCCCATACTGGGGTACACTGCCCGCCCATACTGGGGTACACTGCCCGCCCATACTGGGGTACACTGCCCGCCCATACTGGGGTACACTGCCCGCCCATACTGGGGTACACTGCCCGCCCATACTGGGGTACACTGCCCGCCCATACTGGGGTAGACTGCCCGCCCATACTGGGGTACACTGCCCGCCCATACTGGGGTACACTGCCCGCCCATACTGGGGTACACTGCCCGCACATACTGGGGTACACTGCCCGCCCATACTGGGGTACGCTGCCCGCATATACTGGGGTACGCTGCCCGCATATACTGAGGTACGCTGCCCGCATATACTGAGGTACACTGCCCGCCCATACTGGGGTACACTGCCCGCACATACTGGGGTACACTGCCCGCCCATACTGGGGTACACTGCCCGCACATACTGGGGTACACTGCCCGCCCATACTGGGGTACGCTGCCCGCATATACTGAGGTACACTGCCCGCCCATACTGGGGTACACTGGCCGCCCATACTGGGGTACACTGCCCGCACATACTGGGGTACACTGCCCGCCCATACTGGGGTACGCTGCCCGCATATACTGAGGTACACTGCCCGCCCATACTGGGGTACACTGCCCGCCCATACTGGGGTACGCTGCCCGCCCATGCTGAGGTACGCTGCCCGCATATACTGGGGTACACTGGCCGCCCATACTGGGGTACACTGCCCGCCCATACTGAGGTACGCTGCCCGCCCATGCTGAGGTACGCTGTCCGCATATACTGGGGTACACTGGCCGCCCATACTGGGGTACACTGCCCGCCCATGCTGAGGGTACGCTGCCCGCATATACTGGGGTACACTGGCCGCCCATACTGGGGTACACTGCCCGCCCATACTGGGGTACACTGCCCGCCCATACTGGGGTACGCTGCCCGCATATACTGGGGTACACTGGCCGCCCATACTGGGGTACACTGCCCGCCCATACTGGGGTACACTGCCCGCCCATACTGGGGTACACTGCCCGCCCATACTGGGGTACGCTGCCCGCATATACTGGGGTACACTGCCCGCCCATACTGGGGTACACTGGCCGCCCATACTGGGGTACACTGCCCGCCCATACTGGGGTACACTGCCCGCCCATACTGGGGTACACTGCCCGCTCGTACTGGGGTACACTGCCCGCCCATACTGGGGTACACTGCCCGCCCATACTGGGGTACACTGCCCGCCCATACTGGGGTACACTGCCCGCCCATACTGGGGTACACTGCCCGCCCATACTGGGGTACACTGCCCGCCCATACTGGGGTACACTGGCCGCCCATACTGGGGTACACTGCCCGCCCATACTGGGGTACGCTGCCCGCCCATGCTGAGGTACGCTGCCCGCACATACTGGGGTATGCTGGTTCCGTACTCGGGTAAGCTGGCGCTCGTGTCTTCCACGATAGAGCCACATAGGCGGCTGGCAGCCAACTGTTATTCTCAGTGTGTTTTGTAGAGGTGTTTTGTCATTCCATGTATGTTGTTCAGTGTGTTGTTGTGGCTGTAATCTTATATGTTCTGCATTCTAAATCGACGTATTAACAAAATCCCGAGCTAGCTTATTGTGGATGCACTTCGGAACATTATTGCTTTTTAAATGTATTCTCCCGGGGAGACCCCCTAGGACTTCTCAGTGGAACGTCGTACTCTGGGTTGGTGTGGCCAGCAGTTGCGTGTTCAAGGGGGAGGGGTTGCACTTGGGCACGCATCCGTCTCCCTTATGAGTATCTTCGTGTGGGGAGAATTTGGGCTTCCAATGTTTGGACGAAAATTAGTAAGCTGTGCTAACTGTAGTGGAAGACGTGTGCTTTGGTAGGTAGCCTATGCGGCGTTTGGAGATATTCTCCTGTAAGCCTGTGACCGGAGCAGGCGATCTTGGGTATGGTACGATCAACGGAAACACCGTTTTCGTAATGTTATGGAGTGTGGCGAAATACATAAGGGATAGACGAACAGTGTCATCTATTCATCTGTCCGTATGCAGTGGCCAGCGACTACTCGGATACGGGCATTTCTAGACCCTAATGAAACGCACGTACCCCAACCTGTTCATTTGCGCCAAGTCTAGATGGTGCTTCCCGTAAGCAAAATCCTACTTTTGTGCCTGCGCCCGTAACAAAAACCGCAAGCTGCCCGGATATCCAGTCACTGTTCTGGTGATACCTTCCTCTAGCCTGGCACCCCGGCTGTGCTGAAGTTGCTCCGGCGAGAACCCTGGACTGGAGAGCTGGACTGAATCTCAGCTGTGTTGCAGGCGTTCCAGCGAGACTCTCTTGGATGTAGTACCCCAGCTGTGTTGCAGGCGCTCCAGCGAGACTCTCTTGGATGTAGTACCCCAACTGTGCTGCAGGCGTTCCAACGCGACTCTCTTGGGTGTAGTACCCCAGCTGTGTTGCAGGCGCTCCAGCGAGACTCTCTTGGATGTAGTACCCCAGCTGTGTTGCAGGCGCTCCAGCGAGACTCTCTTGGAAGTAGTACCCCAGCTGTGTTGCAGGCGCTCCAGCGAGACTCTTGGATGTAGTACCCCAGCTGTATTGCAGGCGCTCCAGCGAGACTCTCTTGGATGTAGTACCCCAACTGCGCGAGGTGGGCGGCGACATCTTCCTCGCATCGATGAACAGAATGCGGCACCAGTTGCTGGATATCCTCTCGGAGGCCGGTGAGTCTTGGTGCAGCAGCCACTGAAGCTGAGCCACATATCTTCCTCCTCATCTTCACTGCGACTTGGCGTTGCAGTCAGATGGAATAGTAGGACAAGCGTGGTAGCGGTATATGAGTGCAAATAATTACCCTGTTAGTTTATTCCATATCACCAAAATCGATCAAATAACCTCCTTGTGACCGTGACCATTTTTATCCGACGCCGGTGAGACATGAGAGATCAACTGCCGGCGATTCGCTTGGGAGGATGGTGAGCCATGGTGGCTCAACTGCTGGAGACGCCGAGGCAGATGTGACTGACTGAGTAGGAGCGGCCGGATGGACGACTGTACCGCACCCAATGTCAAGTGAATATGTCAGCAGAAGTGGTATGGACAGACTCGTCAAGGAACCTGGACAGACTTGTGGACACACTTGTCAGGTAATTTGGACAGGCTTGTGGACAGATTTATCCAGTGACCCGGACAGACTTGTCCGGTAGCCTGGACAGATTTGTGGACAAACTCGTCCGGTAACTTTGACAGACTTGTGGACATGCTTGTACGGTAACCTGGGCAATCTTATGGGCAGACTTGTCCGATATCCTGGAAAAAAAACTTGTGGACAGACTTTTCCAATAACCTGGACATACCTTGGACAGACTTGTCCGATAACCTGGACATACGTGTCCGGTAATCTTGGTGCACTTGTCGACATACCTGTCTAGCAACCTGAACAGACTTATAGACGGATATGTCCGATAATCTGGACAGACTTGTGGACAGACTTGTCCGCTAACCTGGACAGACTTGCACGGCAACTTGGACATACTTGTCCGGTAGTCGTCTGTCTGACGTGGCTGGCGCGCGGCCGCAGGTCTGGACCAGCTGGGCGGCAGCGCGGACGTGTCGGCGCAGGTGGGCGCCGCACTGCGCCAGTGTATGCACCAGCTGCGTCACCTGAGCAGTGTGTGGAGCCCCGTGCTGCCGGCGGCCGTGCAGGCACGCGCCATCGGACGTCTTCTGTCCGTGGTCATCGGCGAGCTGACCTCGCGTCTGCTGGCCCAGCAGGACATCTCGGCCAGCGCCGCCACACAGCTGTGCTCCGCCGCCGCTCACCTCGTCACCGACGCGCCACGCCTGTTCATGGTAAGGCCTCAGGAATGACTCCACAACTATCAGTGGGTCGGGTGTGGGCTCCTTGTTCATCGCAATCAGTTCAGCCAGCATCACGAGACTTCCGGAGAATCGTCCCCTCCCCGACGAAGCACCATCTTTTCGTGGTGTGGAGGATTGTGTGCTGACGTGATCCTGCCGGCGGTTGCGGATGCCTGTAAAGCATCCTTCCCGGCCAAAGGGAAGGAGTCAACTAGTTGTTCCTCATCTGTCTCTCCACATTCCAATGTCTATTCCGTGTCAACGTCCATGTATACGGCCGTCATCTAGCCCTGCGACACCAGCTCTTCCTGCCATGCACAGGTAGGTCAGCTCCTCAGCTATCCGTCCGCTCAGTTGTATCGCAGTCCCGTGCTCCGTCGTCCCATCCCCCGATGTTGGCGGAGTCTTGGAGGCTGAGGTTTCTGTGTTACGGTGCCAGTTACAGTGAGGGAGGAGGTATGAACTGTTCGCCTCTGGTCCTGATATCTTGGAGGGGCGGACGTGGTCCGTATGACCCTATGAGGACCAAGCAGATCGTCGCCAGGTTGGGCTTCAGCTTGGAGCTTGTCGGCCCTGATAGGCGTAGGTCAAGGGGTGGACAGCGCTGAAGCGTGGCCCGGGTGGTGAGTCTCTTTCGACCATGTACAATTGTCGCCTTCACGTATAGGTTACCGGGCTCCTGCCGGCCTCCCTTTCGCGGAGTGCAGGAGTGTTCACAATTAAGTACTCGGGGGTAGGGCGTCGTTTGGAGCTGAATCTATTCACCATTCTGCATTGCAAAACAATTTCATCCTCTCTCTGGCAATGACCTCCGTCTGGCTCATCCTCTCATCCTCTGGCGATGACCACACCACTCAACCTCTTGAAGGCGGTTCGCGCTCGGCAAACCGTCAGAGCAGTGCTGAACAACCCCAAGGTCTCCAAATTTTCATTTTCAAGGCGTCGGATGGATCAAGACAACTGACAAATCTGTCATCCCTCCAGTGTCGAGATGGCTGTGACCTAGTTGGTGTGATTTTTAGGTGAGGTTGTTGAGCTGTGAACTCGAGGTGAAGCTTAGAAGCGGCGAGGAGTCGAAAAAAAGACAGTGACTGTCACAGAGTTCAAGTGTATAATCCGTGACTGTGAGGATTGAAGTCAACTAGCTATCCCGATGACACTGGCTCCATTTAGGACTTCGAGAAGCATCACAAGCTGCTGTGACCTAAATGTAAGTGATGAGGGCATTGCTGATGGCTTGAAAGAATATGAAATGATGGCCAGACGTGGCCGTGTGCGAAGATGTACCAATATGGTTCCGACGAGCAAGTTCATTATAATTTTTGCGCGCAAAAGGACCCTGGCGGTCGACTCACTCTCATGACCTAATAAACAAACAGACGTTATCATCTCCAACCGCCAGAACTTGCCTTGTGGTATTCGTGTGGGCTATTCCAAGGTAATGGTACGTCTTTTCATTCCAAACCCCATGAGATGTTGGCGCTGCCGGAGGATTGGTCACACCAGACAGAACTGTTGGGATTGCTCGTTTATGGCAGGTGTTCATCACCTGAATATGAGAGCGGTGCAAATCTGACCGGCAATGGCGTACTCACTGCGGAAACACGACACGCCTCACCTGTCTGATCCAATTTATCTCTAGGAGAGAACTTGTCTCCATCGAGGCTACCAGAGACTTGTTTCAGGAAGCTAGAAAGGCGCATGATACGGTTGATCCCAAAACATCACACAGCGCCAAAGCCGGGAGACCCAAGCGTGCTCCACTATAATTGCGAAGAGAAAGAATATCGTGAAGCTCATCACGCACATAAATCTTCAGCTCACTCCTCCAATTTTTCGGTGTGGCTTGCAGCCCGCTAACGCAGTTTGGCCCGTCGCCATCGAAACAGAAATTCTTTCGCGTCCGTGTGGTGCCATAACGGGTCGCAAACTACCTCTTTGTGGAGGTGGAGGGCGGGCACATGACACTCCTGCAACTCATGCTGTGCTTCCTGAAGCAGACAGGCCGCTGAGAGACAATGGGTCAGACGTGCTCAGGCCGACATACTCCTCAAGAACATACTTCCCAAACCCGGACTCTGGCATCGCCTCACCGCATCCTCTTTGGCCGTCGCCTCACACCTGGCTCCCGCTCCCGAACTCCCACGTCGTCACCACGGAGGGCGGCAGCGCCACCTCCTACCCAACTCCCACGTCGTCACCACGGAGGGCGGCAGCGCCACCTCCTACCCAACTCCCACGCCGTCACCACGGAGGGCGGCAGCGCCACCTCCTACCCAACTCCCACGCCGTCACCACGGAGGGCGGCAGCGCCACCTCCTACCCAACTCCCACGCCGTCACCACGGAGGGCGGCAGCGCCACCTCCTACCAAACTCCCACGCCGTCACCACGGAGGGCGACAACGCCACCTCCCACCGAACTTCCACGCAGGGGTCGTACGCGATTGGAGAGGGGCGCTCTGGCACGATGTTGAAGGCTCCAGAGCGTTTGTCCGGGTCAGGATTTCTTTTTCGGGGTCACTGCTGCATTTGTATGGGTATCGGCTTTCATTTATTAGGGGCCTTGCTCGATTTTGTGGCATCAACGTGCTTTTTCGGGGTCCCTGTTCAATTTTACGGGACCCTGGATTCATTTATTCGGGTCCCGTTGCGATTTTTGAGGCCCCTCTGTGGCTACCAATGCAAATTTGTCAACCCCCGATGGGAACGTTCGGAGCCCCAGCACGATTTTGGGGGCTCCGGTGCGATTTTTTTTCGGAGACGTAACGCAATTTTTCGCGCCCAGGTGCGAGTTTTCGAAGCTCCCACTCAAGTTGTCGGGTCCCCGAAGATAATTTTCTGGGCTCGACGCGATTTTTCTGGACCTCTTCTCAATTTTCTTGGACCTCTTCTCAATTTTCTGAGCCCTGGTCGCTTTTCCGGGTCCCGGCGCAACCTGTGAGCACCGGTGTGATTCTGTGGGAACGCGATGCAATCCTTTCCGCGGTGTCTTCATGCTTTTCGGGGCCTCCTAGGCGATTTTGCAGGCATCTGGCGCAATATTTTGGATTGCAGAGCGATCGTCCGGGTTTTGATTTATTTTTGGGGTCCCTGCTGAAGTTGTCTACGTCGCGACTTTATGTGATTTTTCTTACGTTATTTTTTTTCTGGCCCATGTGCAGTTTTTCCGAGCCCGAGCAACAGGACAACAACGAATTAACTGGGTTCACAAGTTGGTGACGTGTGGAAGATATTACTTTTTACTTGGTGAGAATGTAAAAAAAAGGTTTATCGGTTAAGTAATATATTGTTAAAAAGAATGGACAATGTAACCAAAAACCTAGCCAGCCTGGCCTAAAAAAAAACACATTTTCTTTAAAAGTACCAATGTGTCAAAAAACATAACCTAGCCTAAGCTCCTTTTTAACAACAAAGAATAAATACATTTAAGACAGAAATCACCAAAAATACACTATAATGATTTCACAAAAAAAGTCAACATCTCCAACTTACCAAGCATGACATAACCTAGTCTAACCTTGCCTCTGGTTGCTTTCTGGACGTAAAATGTACGCATCTGATATCAATTTGAAGCAGCGAAATTACCATTTGTTTTGCTTGATCTAGTGTATTATTTTCGAGGACAACACCCGCCCCACGCCCCCGACTACTTGCGCCTCTGTTTACGTGCCATACAGTGTCCCGGGTGCGCGAACAACAGATGATTCTTACCTTCGATATTAATCGCTGCAATAACGAGAAATTCATCGAAGGTTGATAATATTCCATCTGTTGTCGATTCGAAACGGAAACAGGGTTCGGATATCCACATGTGTCTCGATATTTGCTGGTATCCTCTTTTTAATCGAGCCCTAAGTTGAGCAACCGCACAACGCATTTAGCGACGACAGCTTCCAATACATCGTGTGTGACGTCATAGTTACCACATACTGAATCAACCATTAAATACAAGGTCTAACGCAGGCCCTTATCCCCATGCCTTCCTGCGTATCGCCTCAAATGGTACAAATGACGCCATCTGGGGGTACACCTTTCGGGCCGTTTTAATGGTTTGGTGTATAATAAAATCAAAATATTTTTCAATTCAACTCACTTTCTAAATCTTCTAATATCGCGTCTGTGCTTTTATAATCTTGTTCAGCTGTTATTTTATAAGTTTCAGTTAGGCTGCGAATTAGGCGACCACCATCACGAAACGCAGCGTTTTAGAGGCACACTTTTCCCCAAATTCTTAGATGACGCGGTTGAGTCATAAATGGCGCAGTTGTTTACAGAGCTCTCTTCTAAGTTCTATGCTTCATTTCACACCTTGTGTTCGCTGTCCCGCGTTTTAGTTGAGTTTATTTTATTGTGTTGTGTTGTGGTGTATCTTGTGTGTAGTTGCACGGTTAGCTGTAGATTTTGCTGTCGTTAATTAGTGATCGAAATTGAGATGTGTTCCGTATTAGGTATCAAATATTTGATGCCGCTTATCCTGTAGATTTGCAGTTTCAGGTAATTTCTGATTTCATGGAATGTCTTTTTCTAGCGCAATGCTTGTGAATGCGCTGAACATGATGTGAACACTTATTTCCTCTGCAAATGCATACTTTTAAGTTGGAAGGCAGCATACCATCCAAAAATGGGCTTGGTGTTGGGTAATATAGCATAAAAGATAATGTTCCAAATGAATAAAAAATGATGTAGCATAACCTAAACTAACCTAGCTTAGCCATCTATGCAAGAAAGCAATTTATTTTTGTTAAAATGGAAAGTTTCTGAGCATTAAAAAAAATGTTCAAATTCAGGAAAACCTAACCTTACCTAACCTATCCGGAACTGTTCTTGAAGAGAACTCAATTTAAAAAATCACCCACACCCCCAATTTTTTTCTACCTTCCCACAAAACCCTAACCTGGCTGAAATTAACTAAACATAACTCCCTTGTATGCTTCATGGAGGTATAATGTGGGTAAAACGTGTTCAGTGGTTACTTTGAACTGTAATTATCTATTCTACATATTGTGCTTATCCTACATATTGTGATTGAGACAGAGAAGGTGGCCTAAAATTCAGTGTCAGTATCCTATGGTTTATTTTTCCAACATCTGGAAGAAACATCTGGAAAGAAGAGAGTTTTTCAATCAACGTGCTTGGGGGACGAGTGGTCTAGGGGTAAGATGCTCGTCTCACAATCGAAAGGTTGTGGGTTCGAGTCTCACCTGTCGCTACTCTTCGCCCGCGACCAATTGGCGTGAGAGATTGGCGACGCTATATGACTCAACGGTCGACGTGTCGTAAAAACCAATAACCAACCAATCAACATGCTTAAGTTTCCAAGAGATGGAAATACATGCAAGACTTAGTTGACAAAGTGAAAAAGAGCTGATAGAGTTCATCCAACCAACTCATTCATTTTGTCCAACCACTTTACCTGATGATTATGATCCTGGCTATCTGATGCAGCTGAAGATGATGCTGCTATGGCAACACCTGCCTCTTCCGAAACCTGGTTCCATTCCATGAATTAACCTGTCTACCAGATTTGTATGGTATGCAGTGTCGAATCATGCATATCTGTTGTGCTTGCTGTATTTTGGAGAGTCTTATCCTTGTATAGCTAAATGAAGAACCAGTTCAACTAGTTTGATGCCATTTCAATTCATATGAATTTAGCACGACCACCATCAGTAAACTGGGACTGGAGCGTGACGGCCTTGCTGTCGTTGCCGGCTTCGTCGCCTACAAAATGAGGCGTGTCAATACAGCGCTTGGCTGTTCGACGTCTGAAGCACCGGAGGCGCTCCTGACAACTGTGTCCAGCTCTTGGATCACCACCATCGGTTGCGACCGGCTCTACGTGCCACAGACCTGGTAGACGGTGCTGGTAGACCAGTTGAATTCTTATTTCCGCTCCATCATGGGCCCAACCTGCGCCGGCGAGGCCAGCATTGTGAGGCGCCTGGTAGGCGTCATCAGCAGCCGGCAGCCGAGGCTAGATGTCTGTGTGGCACGGAGGCTGACTCGAGTTGGGACGCATGTCCGCATCGGCTGGTTGCACTATAATTCCGCTCGGCAGAGCGCAGAGAGGCGGGCATCTAGGCAGGTGCGCCAGCATGTCACCAGCCAGCGATAGGATGTCCACCCTCACACTGCCGATCATCTCTCACCGTCCCTGCTGTGTATCGTGTCGTGTCGCCCGGTTCTGCTCTTTTTCTCCGTGTTCGCTGCTGCCGCCGTGACCGCCAGTTAGTGGACTGGCGGCGCCCCCTGTGCTGCCCGTCCTGGCGGCACTTGGCACTGCTTTCGTGTCACCCGATCCTGCCGTATTGTTAGCGTGTTTTGCTGTTGTGACTGTGACCATTGACGGGTTGGCGGCGATCCCTGTACCGGCCCGTCCTGGCGGCACTTGGCAATGCTCTCGTATCGCCCGGTCCCACTGTCCTGTTGGCGTGTTTTGCTGCTGCCGCTGTGACCAGGGGCAGACTAGCGGCGCTCCCTATGCTTGCCCGTTCTGGCTGCACTTGGCACTGCTCTTGGCTCTGGCAGTGCTATGTGGCAGGTGTGGCGTATGCCACTTCATTGTTGCTTGTGTCTATAATTTGACCTATGATCATTGATTGGAAAGAACGACATGCAAAGTCCCTTTGCTCCACGAACTTTGATTACGATCCTTCATTCACGCTCTGAACCGGAACCAACACAGAAGCCGACTAGGTCGACTACGCCGACGCGTAGGAGAGTTTTGGAATGATCCAGATCTAGTCCTGAACGCATTGCTTGGGAATGCCACCAATACATGCCTGGCCGCTTTTGGAGCCCCATGTTTTCAGTCCGTCCGTCGAATGTAGCCTCCTAATTAGAGTGAAATTTTACTTACTTTTGGGAGGCGTCAGCCCCCTTTAAGACTGACGTGAGCCCACCTTCCCCCAATAATTTCATATTGTAACATGTGGCGCTAATGGGGCCTCTCGACTGAAGGTCTTCCTATTACCTCCAGGTATTGCGTCCCCCAAATCATTTTCTGAATGTTCCACCCCCATTGCTGAGCTGGCACGGAGGCTTACTGATGTCCCCATAAAAAGGAATGTCTATCGATCTGAGAAAAAAAACAATTGTCACCTTCATTGACATCTAAATCAGGGGCGTTGCCGCATATAGAGGGGGGATGAAAAGGTGTTTCGGTTAATTACTTTTGCCATGCAACACCATAAGAACAATGCTAAATTTAATGCATATTGGGGCTCTCTCCCCCCCCTCCACCTGGTTCCATCATGACGACGACCACGTTTCAGATACGTCCTTACTGCATCCCGCCGCAGTAAGATGTTAATTATCTGCCGTATTTGACTTGTCCTACCTCCCTTTGCACGCTTTTTCGAGTATAATATGCGTATGAAAGGTATTGGAGATCCCTTCCTGGACTATGACGCTCTAAGTTTTTCACCTAAACCTCTTAAACTCTCGTTTTCTCCCCCGAAGTGTACACACGTTGCATATCTTCGAAGCGTGTAAGCGGCTGGCCCATGTTAAGTGTGTACCCCCGATGACGTCATTTAAGAACCTGTGCAAAAAGCTGCGCAGTAGGGATGACTCCACCTGGTATATATCGCCTTGGTCTAACGTATTAATATTCGTGCGCAGATTTACGGAACAAATTGGTTTTTCGTTAAGTTGAAGGTAGGACCGGTCTGAGCGAGTTCAGCAGATTTGAAAGGCGGCAAGCTTAATCTGGCTGCTTGTGACCAATATACAAGTATTATAGGTATAAAGGTAAAGGAGCTGGTATATATAAACATAAAGGTATATATAGGTATTTTGTTTTTGGGGGAGAATTCCCAGCAAGGTTGGCTAGTGCCTTGTCGTTTCACGGGAAATTGAAATCTGAAACAAACCATCAAGAGTGTTGAATTGAAGTGTGCATGCCTCCCACAACTTGAACTACGGTTCAGGAAACTCGTGAACTTCAACAACTAATCTGCTGAGCAAAACAAGGAACACTGAAGCTTGTTGAACAAAAATGATTCCAGCAAGTAAACTATCAAGTAATCCTGGTGGCTGCTATGAAGTGATACACACATGGAATCCATCCTGCTTCAAGGCATGGTTGGATATTGGCATCCCAGGTATGATTCAAGCAGGAAAAGTATACCTGCCACTTTTTGTGATCTCAAGGCTTGTTAGATCCAAGAAGATAGATGTAGTAGCCCTGCAAGCAATTGCATTGGAAACAATTCAGTCTTCTGCCTTCCTTGGAGCAAATTGCTACTTGTTTCTCTCCTGCTTTTGCATTTTGCGACTGGCTTTGCCATTTCTGTCTGTGAAAATGGTGGTAATGTTGGCCTCTGTCATCAGTTCGTATATGGCTATTTTCATAGAAAGAGAGAGTCGACGGGATGCACTTGCTGTCTACATGTTGAATGTAGCATCTGAGGCACTTTTTAGTGCTATCCATGAGAGGAATATTGTCCCACACATCCAAAATGGGCAGAAGATTTTTGCAACCATAACACTAGCTGCCATCTTGTATCTCCACAAGGCAGGTATGTGTGAAGGTCTCTTGGGACAGTTGACAAAGGCTCTGCTGGGAACAGCAGAAACATTGCCACCAAATACTGGCACTGAGAAACTTACTGCGGGTGCCAAGATCTTGACCTACGTAACATGTCTGATCAAGGGCAAGGTGCGTACCTCATCCCTAGGAGGGAAAGGTGCACAAACACAAGGATGCAACGATGAAGGCAAGCACATGCTGGAAGGTGAGAGTATGCCAACTCACACTGGCCACCATCCATCATGTAATCACTGTGGCTCATGCAGAATGTATGTATGTCATGGGTTCTGTGAGTCACTTGTGCTTGGTCTAGTGCTGCAGGCTGGCTTGACAGGTGGAAGTGGGCTGTTGCGTTTGATCACCACTGGCCGGCGGCCACCAAGACCATCGCCACAGACCATGCTTGGCCTGGGTTTCTGCCTGAGCAGTGTGACAGGCCTATTCCGACTGGTGAGCTGCCTGCTGCGCCGTGTACGCGGCCGGGATTCGGCCGTGCATGCTTTGGTCGCCGGTGCCGTCGCCTCTGCTGGTCTCCGTTTCTACAGCTCGCCTTCCCTCACGCTCTACCTGTTCTGGAAGATGGTGGAGGCATGGTGCCTGCACGGTACCGCCGTCGGCATCCTGCCGCGCGCTCCCGGAGTCATACCTCTTATGTACGCACTCAGCACTGGTGTGGTGCTCAGCATGACGGTGCTGGAGCCACACCAGATCCGTGGGTCCTACTGGCACTTCTTACGCCAGCTGACGGACGGGCACGTGGCAGAGATGAACTGGCCCATGATCGCCAACATGTGTTCCGCGAACACAATGCAACTGCAAGACCTGAGAAACTACAAGCCGCGCTTTGACGGTGCGGATGTGAGGGTTGCCAGTCTGCCACTACTGCGGGAGCTGGACCAGCTGAGGTAAACCCACTCCCAGCAGACAATGAGCCAGCTGCACTGTCGCTGCAGATGAGACTTGGGACTGCCAGAACTTGGATGAAAAGGTGGTGTAGTCTGGGCAATTCGACACTGAGGAATGATGCATACGGTGATATCAGCAATTGGATCTTAAGGATCATTTTACAAAAGTGAACTTGGGATGTGATCAAGGCAGATCCAGGAATTATGGGAATGCGCATTTCCTCGGAGAGATGCCTTAGGTGGATTCGTTGAGTAGGGGAGTGATGCACGCGATCATGTGGAAAGTGTCCTTCCCTCTAAAAGAGGTGACTGGTTGCAAAAATCTGCTGAGTGTGGGTGCATTGAAGCCTTATTGTATGGGTGTCTTTCCCAGCCGGAGGTGAACTACCTTTTCCTTTCCCTGTGGAGGGGCACATGCCCCCAGTGTCTCCTCTGTATTGGTCCCTGAATGTAATCAACAGCTTGATATCAATTGGGAAAAGGTGAAACACCTGTGTAACAAACTTCAGTTTCAAAAATTCGCTGAAGTAGAACTTGGACATGCGCATGGTACTGTTCCGAGTATGTTATGTTGCCATAGTTATTGGCGCCACGATATGCCTAATGTACTGAGGCGTCTCCGCTAAGGTGTGCTATTGAAGGTTCAGCAGATGGAGGGGGATAGTAGGGGAATAAGGTGCAACGGTCATAATCAGTGTTACATGAAACTGCAAACATATGGACACGATCTGCGTACTGGAGCCTTTCCAACAATGGTGTTTAGGCGTAGCCCGGTACAGTGGTGTAGACCGCGTACAACTTGGTGTCTTCCGAACTGACATCATAAATATTCACGTGTTTTCTTCAAAGTGTGATGGGAGCATCTTATATTTTGCCTCCACAAGGTACATATGTTCTTGGATCCCTGGTTTCCTATATTGCCTATTTGAACTTGAACTATTGCTTGATCTGCATGTGTGCCACTGGCACTTGCCAGTGATTCCATGAATGCAGTCGTGTTCTTAGTCAGTGGAGAGCGAGATCGTGATATTTGCTATCTATATTATTCAAGCTCCAGTATGCTCATAGGGCATGCATAGCATAGGATTATTTGGAGAAGTCGATCCACGATGAATATTACGCCGTATATAACCTAAGTAGACCATGGTCATGCTCTGCAGGGTGTATGGATGATCCGCCTTTGTGATTAATCAGGATCGATCAGAGCGGTGTTGCTGTAGCTCAGTCGGTGTGGCGCACATCGTAATATCGTGGATTCGAATCCCACAACCGGCCAGATTGAGTCCAACCGCTACCAAAACCCAAATGGCCCAACCAATCGACGTGAGGTCATCGGCGCTATGTAAGCTAACAGTGGAGCAGTCTTAAAAGAGCCCGAGTTTCTTCGTGATCAAGCATTGTTCCGTTAGCAATATGTGATATTTGTGTGGGCAAAGGAGATCGTATGCGATGTTTTGATGGCACAATATTTCCTGTTGGTTACCGATGAATCGCAAAATGCTGCATCGTGGGGAAATACACGTTAAACGAACTCGTGTGTATGAAACGGCACGGTAGCCGGTTCCGTGCAGTTACTCCGGTGCCAATATTTGTACTGACGGATGCAAGACGGTAACTGGCAGCTAATTTGAAGTAATTAGTAGACTAGGAAAGTAAGATGAAGAAACTAACTAGGGGACGAGTGGTCTATGGGTTAGATGCTCGTCTCACAATCTAAAGATTGTGGGTTCGAATCTCACCTGTCGCTACTCTTCGCCCGCGACCAATCGGCGTGAGAGATTGGCGACGCTACATGACTCAACGGTCGACGTGTCGTAAAACCAATAACCAACCAACCAAGACGAAGAAACTAGATAACACAATAACAAAGAGTACGATATCCGGAAAACTGGACGCAGATATAGCGGTCAATATCAAGCAGTTTACCTTACGGGCGAACAGTGGCTTTCGCAACTATGTGAGTAAGCCCCCAATTCAAATATGGCGTCGCCTCAAAGTAACGCGTACTGCGAGCGCCGCGTTGTGTGCACGCGGCACGAGGAAAAACTGATACACCCGACAGATCAGAGTCGAAAACTGCTTGGTGTACATCTGCACCAGACATCAGTACGACACACTAGAAGATACACCAGTCCGGTCAGCAGACGCCAGACCAGCGCCAGGGCGACCTACCTGACGCGGCAGCGCGGCAGCACGAACGGGCTGCTGCAGGTGGTGCCGTCCGCGGCCGGCGCTTCGGTGCCCACGGACACGGTGAGGTACAGGGGGAGTGCCACCAGCTGACGTGCCCTGTCCAGTCGGTCACCGCACAGTCGGTCCACCATCAGCCGGTCGATGTCCCACACGTGGTGCAGCAGCGAGCCGCCGCCCGACCAGAATGCTGCCGGCACCGAGGTCACACTGCGGGTCACGCGTCCTGTCGGCGCCCGGCTGTCAGTCACTGCGGCACAGTGCAGAAAGTATGATCCTGGGAGGTGTACTCCAGGCGGAGGCATTTCCCCGGAGAGGTGAGGCTGGTCGAGAACAATTTACGGGCAAAAAGGAACCTGAAGGGGAGGGGGTATATTCGGCTGTTGCAGAGCGCACTTTTGGTACCTAGGATGGGGCGTCGTTTCCTTCGATCGGTGGGGAGGAGACCTTTCCCAGTGTCTCCTTGGATCCTGACAATGTTGAGTCTATGGGCGTCATCAGTCAGTTGTCTTCATTAGCGATCAGTTCCCTCCAGTGCCGGTGTACTCAGTTGGTATCTTATCTCACTTGTGTGGTCTCAGCTGATGTCAACAGGACGTTGAGGATCGTTCAGCCGAATAAGGCACACTCCCTCCGCCGCCTCGACAGGGACATTTGGCTGCCCCAATGTCTCCAATGAGTGAGCCAGACACGTACTCAGTAACTCAATGAGTAGTCATTTACTGTAGGTTTCATTTCATGAGATTTAATAGTAAAATATCCCGAAGCGAGTTTCAACATGTTTTAATTGACACCCTGGGCATTTACGGTCGCGCTACCATATCAGCTTTTCCAAATCAAATGACACCCATATCGTAACATTCAACACACGCAGAGGGCATGTCGACAATGCCCTCCCCTCGTCTCCTCCTGACCCAACAAAAACATATTGTGGATAATATTTTCATATTTCGGCATATTTTGTTGGTGGAATTACAGGAAACCGAATTGAGGACTAGCTGTATGTATCGTGCCGCAGTTCCACGAGCCATGTGCTGCCGTTCCGTCGGATTACTAGCAGCTAGAAATCACTTTGGAAAGAGCTGAGTTATGTGGGCTGCGTGTTGTTACAATATACCTGTCGGCTACCTGTGTTACTGCGAGTCGCGTTATGGTGTCCCTGTCGACGCGTTGCGATACTGCGAGTCACGTCACGATGTCCCTGTCAACTCGTGTGACTGCGAGTCGTGTTGACCGGCCCTGTCCTGTTCAGGCAGATGGTGAAGATGAGAATGGTGAGGAGCGGCAGCCTCAACCGCCGCAGCCAGATGCCGAGTCTCGGGCTCTGCTGGCACGGCACACACCTGATTGGGCACGGTTCTGCGAACTGCTCATCTTACTGGAGGAGAACCTCCGTGGTAAGGGGTCTCAGCATCAGCTATCTCGGACAGCCCCTGCAGTCTTGCGTGACCCAGCCAATTTTAATTGCTAACCCAGTATTCACTCTTGCATAGGATGAGGTTCACGAAACTTATAGGCGGGAAAGAACAATGTAACACGTGCAGTCCCTATCTGATGATATTTCTTGTAGGGGAAGTACCGCAAATGTGTATCCCTTGCATGCTTTTTGTAAACTAATCGAATGGCTATTTGGTCCCGGGACGACCTATAACTGGACAGGGATCCAGGAATTGTCGTGGGTCACATGTCTGGAGGGGAGCCACTGCGAAAGCACCTGGAGGGGCGCCTCTGGCTGAAAATTCAAGGGCGAGCGTGCATTTCCCGGAGGGGCGCCCTTCCCGGAGGGGCGCCACCTTCCTATGAGGGAGGGACACATGCCCGCAGTGTCCCCTTATATCCGTCCGTGCAACTGTGTGACACAGTAGAGCATGATGGTGGCTGGCATGGGCACGGCTAGCAAGCCGTCGGTCGCTGTCCGCACAGCAGTGCTGTGTGCCACACGTACACGGCCGTACACCGGCCTGTCCGCACAGCAGTGCTGTGTGCCACACGTACACGGCCGTACACCGGCCTGTCCGCACAGCAGTGCTGTGTGCCACACGTACACGGCCGTACACCGGCCTGTCCGCACAGCAGTGCTGTGTGCCACACGTGCACGGCCGTACACCGGCCTGTCCACACAGCAGTGCTGTGTGCCACACGTACACGGCCGTACACCGGCCTGTCCGCACAGCAGTGCTGTGTGCCACACGTGCACGGCCGTACACCGGCCTGTCCACACAGCAGTGCTGTGTGCCACACGTCACGGCCGTACACCGGCCTGTCCACACAGCAGTGCTGTGTGCCACACGTACACGGCCGTACACCGGCCTGTCCGCACAGCAGTGCTGTGTGCCACACGTGCACGGCCGTACACCGGCCTGTCCGCACAGCAGTGCTGTGTGCCACACGTACACGGCCGTACACCGGCCTGTCCGCACAGCAGTGCTGTGTGCCACACGTGCACGGCCGTACACCGGCCTGTCCGCACAGCAGTGCTGTGTGCCACACGTGCACGGCCGTACACCGGCCTGCCGCAGCGCTGCTGTCTCCACAGGTATTCTGGACCGGTGGGCGGACGGCAAGGGGCCACTGGCGCAACACTTCACGGCCCAAGAGGCTCGCCACCTGGTGCGGGCGTTGTTCCAGAACAACGACCGACGCGCTGCCGCTCTGGCGCAGATCCAATAGCGGCTGCCGAGATGGTGCCGATGCCGGTGCCCATGACGGTGTCGGTGCCGTGGCGGCACGGCAGCCACGATGCCACGTGGAGGTGGTGGTGGCAGCCGATGCTGTGTCGGTGCCGTGGCGGCACGGCAGCCACGATGCCACGTGGAGGTGGTGGTGGCAGCCGAGGCTGTGTCGGTGCCGTGGCGGCACGGCAGCCACGATGCCACGTGGAGGTGGTGGTGGCAGCCGAGGTTGTGTCGGTGCCGTGGCGGCACGGCAGCCACGATGCCACGTGGAGGTGGTGGTGGCAGCCGAGGTTGTGTCGGTGCCGTGGCGGCACGGCAGCCACGATGCCACGTGGAGGTGGTGGTGGCAGCCGAGGTTGTGTCGGTGCCGTGGCGGCACGGCAGCCACGATGCCACGTGGAGGTGGTGGTGGCCTGTTGTGTGGTGTTCATGGACAGTTTTGCACCGTTTGTAGATTCCATGCAGTGAGAGCTGCTAATGGATTATGTGACCTTTATCGCAATGTCTTCGTGCAAACACTGATGTAGTTTTGAGGGAGCATTCTGAGAACCAAGGAGTGTTGAAGCCGCTATATTAAGCTTTGCTTTAAGGGGGTTTGCCCAGTTTAGTGTCCGTGGTTATTGAAGAGGGCTCGACCAGATGTTGGGGAAGCGCGACGGAATATTGGACGGGATCGAATACTTTTGAAGAGAACTCGATCGAAGTATACTTGTGATGTTCCAATACGTCCATGTGTGTGTGCGTGCATGCTGTCTGTCTGTGTCTGTCTGTTTAGCTATTTGTGTATGTATGTGTCTGTATGTGCAGTAACAGGAAGTTCAGCAAAGCATTTGGCAGTGATGTGGAAGCGCTGACGGTTTGCTGATCAGAGCAGGTCACCATGAGTGCGTGCTGCGTGTCGCAGCTGCGAACGACTGGGTGCTAGCTTGTATTCAATTCTCAGACAATAGTTGCCTAGTTTGATCGGAATGGCACACTGATCTGCCACGCTGTTCCAGCCGGGGAGGTTTGTATCCTTCTTGGTCCTTGTCAAGGGTGGTTTTCAAGATGGGAATCGGGGTGCAAAATAAAAAGCCAGAACAGGTGTATGCCGCATCCTTAGCATGTGTATTATGCAGTAAGTCACGAGGGTATCTGCCACCATGGAAACATTTGGATGTTTTGAACTGTCAATACAAAAGCATCTGCTTTCAATGAATGTGCCGGATTTTTGGAAATGTGGATGCAATGAGTTGTTTGTTGTCAACGGCTATGCTGTTGTTAACACTTGAAATATTTCAGAAGTGTTGGTGGCGGGGCCAGGCGAGTCAGGGACACCCGCGAAACTGGTGGTGCAGTTTGTTGCCAAATTATGTCCCAGTGGAGGGTTTGACATGGCCGGTCATTGGGAGTACAAAATGTGCCGCTTCACAGCAATTATTGGTAGGGCTTACTGCATCGCTTCACTTTTATGTTTTCCATTACAATCTACCAGGATGGTGGTCTCGGGCCAGCAGGGGCGCAGCCAGGATTTTCTTAATTGGGGCGACCAAAGTACAATGCAATGAAAGAGAGACTGTTTTCGGCACACTTCGCGGGCCGAAAATTTCTGCTTTTGTGTAGTGAAAATCTCCGTTTCCTGCCTGATATAGCGTATTTTTGGTTGCTCAGTGGGACGGGTCGCCTTGCCTGCGCCTCTGTGGGCCAGTGTTCAATGGCGGGGAGTCGTGTTTACAGTCGGTCACACGGCAGTTTGCACTGCAGGCATGAATTGTCTATGCTGTTCCTACCTCCTTGCGTGACTCGTACAACAACATGGACCCTTCAGTGAGCGAGCTATGCTGGATATCTGTTAACGAGAGCAATTGATCATTATGGATTTGGGACTTCGGTGGTACAGAAAGGGGAGAATAAGTTTGTGGTGTCAATCGATCCTTCCCTTGTTCTACGATCGGGGACGTAACCAAGAGGGTGGTGGGGCCGTCCGCCCCTCCACCTGGGCCCATTCCTATTCGTCCGCGGGATCGCCATGACGGAGATAGAAAGGCCAACGGCACTTCTGTGGTCACCAAGGTTGTCGTCGGGCCCTTAATGCCTCCAAGCCCTTATGGAAGTTTGCAGGCCCCTCTTACCGGCCCCTGCAGGCCCCAATCAAAAGCTTGATGGGCCCTTGTCCCTCCAATTCGATACAACCACCAGCTCTCAAATAGAGCGGGGGTCTCATCCGGTTTCAAGAAACCCCATTAGTTTCCACTGGTCTCACCGTCTCCTGAGCCATTTTTGTTCGCGTTAAAACATCGGAATTGGTCGTTGGACGAGTGTCGCATTTTGAATTCTTAGCGTTCTTTCCCCTCTCCAATGGGCCCCTTACAATGATATGAGAAGGCACGCGCCCCTTGCCCACTTGTGGACCCATTTCTGGTCTGACGGAGGGAGCCCAAGCCCAAGCGGTTTTGATTGATAAAAATGTGCTCTGCAAACCAGGGCCTCTTCTAACATGTTAACTAGGTGCGATGCGTTCCACCTAGTGCCGTGAAATCCCACATTGTGGAGTGAAAAATCCCACCTAGTCAAAGGGAGATTCAATGGAGAAACTAACCAGAAAAAAACTTGGTATACTTCCGGTAGCGGAAGTGATTTTTTCGTTGGGAAGGTGCATTTTTATAAAGAAGAAGAATTGTAATAAGTTGGCAGCACTTATAATGAGTCAAAGCAGAAAGGAAGGCTCAAACATGAAATGCTCCTGTACAAAAGAAAATGCGTGCTACAAAGCCGGCAATTGGGTTTATTAATGGTGAAAGTAAAGCCAGCAGTTGGGTCTATTAATGGTCTATCAATTACAAAAGCATGACCTTCGGGACCTTTACGCACACCACAGAAGAGCGGGGAAACGGGAACCAGGCCGGATGACATGAGTGACGATAGCTAGATATTAATTTGTGGTCTTTTCTTCAATGTTGCTAAAATGAAGAGACAGACGAAGCTATATGCATTTGTAAAAAAGATAAGGTGTATAACGTGGTGGAATGTTGATCGGTTTTCCTCCACCAGGCGACACTACCCCCTTTCCCCCGGACAAAAGGGGAAATTTCCTCCCCCTGAGAGGTTGCGGGGCCCCCAAGAACCACACCGTGGTTTGGAAAAAAAAACTGCGCCTGACCCCTTAAAAATCTCGCCGGAGCCCAAAAATGCATACCGGGGCACCTAAAAAGCACACTGAGGACACCACAAAATCACGCAGGGCTCCTGTAAATATCGCCTGTGGCTCAAAATCGCATTGGGGCCCCAAAAAAATAGTTCCGTGACCTAGGAATGAACTTTGGGCTCCAAAATATAGGGTCGGGTCCCCGAAACGTCGCCCAAGGGCCCCTGAAAATTGCGCTGGAAGCCTCAAAAGGTCGAGCCGGCGGCCACGAAATACCGCTCGGAGCCGAAAAAAGTCTGGCTGGGCCCCTAAAACGGTCGGGGCCCGAAAAGTCGTGCCGGGGCCACTGAAAGTCACGCTGTGGACCCCAAAAGGTCGGCCCGAGACCCCTTGAAACTACGCGGTTGGCACCAAAAGGTTGGGCTGTGACCCCTGTAAATCACGCTGGGGCCTAAGAAGTCTCGCCGGGGCCCTTGAAAATGACGCTGGGAGACCAAAAGGACTGGCCAGGCCACTGGAAATCACGTTGGGTTCCAAAAGGTCGCGCCGGGGCCCTTACCAATCGCCCTTTACCATCAAATGTTTTACCGGACCACTAACAATGACGCTGGTGGCCTCAAAAGTTCGCGCCTGACCACCTGAAAATCACGTTGAGGAAAAATGTCGTGTCGGTGTCCTCGAAACTCGTGCTGGAACACCAAAAACACAGATCTGTCCACCGGATATTTATTTGGGGGCCTCAAAAGTTCGCGACTGGGCCCCTGAAAATCACACAAGGGGCTCGACAGGTCGCACCGGGGACCAACAGACGTCAAACAAATGAAGCAGGGGCGGGGAAAAACAATCCGGACTTGGAAAATCACTATGTGGCCCTAACACTCGCGCCAAAAAAAAACAAAAAGTATTGGATTCCCAAAAACATGTCGAGTCCGCTAAACCTCGCACTAGGGATCAAAACAAATGACGTCGGGGCCGCTAAAAACCGCACTGGGACCCAAAATAAGGCGCGTCGCAGCGCTTGAAAATCAACTTGGGGCCTAAAAGGTCGCACAGGGACCTCAATGTCGTAGCTGCCCCACAAGAATAAATTTCTACTCGGAATGCAGTCTGTGGTCCCACAAATCGTGTCAATGACCCCCATCCCACCCCACCAAAAAAAGTCCGGCTCCGGAAAAGAAACTGCCAAGTCACGGAAGAATCGTACCGGGGGCCCGAAAAATCCTATTGGGGGCAAAAATGTCGCGCAGGGGCCTTGCAAAAAATAGAACTCTACCCCACAAAAAATCATACTGCGACTCGATGAAATCAATCCTAGCACCGGAAAATTAAGACCAGCATTAAGACCGTGTGCAATTAATAATTAAGACCGTGTGCAATTAACAATTAAGACCGTGTGCAGGCCACCGCCCTGCACACGGTGGCCTTGCTGGGGCCGTGGGCGTCTCCGACCACCTGATAGAATGCCCCAGTGGCCAGGAACCTGAAATAGACAAGCGAGCCATCATTATTGTGTGGAAAGAAATATTTTTTCTTAACAGTTAGTGAATGGAAAGTGGATTTTGAAGAAAAAACTTGAAAAATAAATTGTGACTGACCTCAAGAAGAGAAGAACCTTCTCGTACACCTGTAGTGCATGGCTGCGGGCAGTAGTTGGTCTCAGTTCCGGCCCCAACAGCTCGATGATGCGCTCTGCCGTTTGGGACAGAACCCTAAAGCGCATCCTGGGTATGTACGACTGATGTGAGAATGCACCGTTTTTAAAATTATGCATTGCATACATATAGGTAGTGAGGCACCTACTCATCACATGTTTAAAGATCCACACTTGTTTGTACATTGTTTAGTGTGAACTTTATTCAAATTGAGATGCACAAAGTTAAATACATGCAAGGTAAATTCTTCTTCAGTTGTAATTGAATTTGGCAAGTTTGTAACACATTTGTTAGTTGGATAGAAAGCATATTGTGTAGGTATGTGAAGACTTAATTATGTAGTAAAGCTGCAAATAATCAATCTTACCTGAACTCTGCAGCACCAAAATGAAAATTGGTCCTGCGCCGAAAGACCCTCCTTCTGTTTTGCCTATCTGGGGCCACTCCTTCACCCCAAATCCCAAACTCCAACATGTCCATGACAACAACACTAACAATACTTGAATACTTGAACAATAACTACACTAAGACTAAGCTAACACTAACCCAACAATAAACACTAAAACTGGATGAACAACAACAAACAACAACTAGCAAACCTCAATAACCACTGATTAATCTATTGTCTCCTATGCAGCCTATCTCTTCACATGTCTGTTGCCAGAATTGCAATGAAATCACGATGTTACGCTTGTGGTGTTGAACATCATTTGCATGCCGTCATTTCGTTGAAATTCTCCCACCACTATGTGTTGATGAAACTGGCCATGCGTTGATTCGTAGTTTTTGAGTCGTGAAATCGTAGAATTGTGTGCGTGTTTTTGAAAGCGTGTTTTTTTTTAAATCGTAGAATTTATTTTGATGAAACTGGAAATCACGATTCACGTACAAAAAAGCTGCTGAATCGCGAAATCGTGAAATCGTAACATTGATGAAACTGGGCCCAGGTCCCGAGAGATAATTATCCGAAGGGTCTTTCTACTCTAAAGGGTGCCATCGGCCGAAGAAAAAATATCGATGAGCACCCGCAGTGGCGTACCAAAGGGAGAAATGCCCTCCCCCCTCCATTCTGAGTGGGGTGATCTCCCAAGAATTGTGCCGAAGTCCCAACAAATGAACTGGGGCTCCACGAAATCCCATCGGACCCTCCGAATTCGCGTAGGGGCTCCGAATAAACAAATAGGGCCCAAGAAAACTTGCGCCGAGGTCGAAAAATTTGCACCGGGACCCGCCTAAATCGCTTTATAGGGCCCCAGCTGAGTACAACGCGCCCAGCGAACTCCTGGCTTAACATCTAGTGACACGTTCGCAGAGCCGACAGACGAGGTCATTGCCGCCTTACGCTGCAAACACCCGCCAGCACCGGACGACGAGGAGCTTCCTCCCCCGCCCACTGTCTCCGACCCGTCACCGCTAACCGTCACGGAAGAGCAGGTAGAGGACGCCATCTCCACCATGCCACCGGGCTCTTCGGCGGGCCTTGACGGAATACGGCCACTCCACCTGCGTCAGCTGCTGTCCCGAGAGGCAGCAGAGTCTGGACGTCGCCTCCTCAAATCGCTCACTGCTCTAACTAACCTAGTGTTGGGAGGCTGCGTCCCGGAGTGCGGACGTGACGCGCTGTTCGGAGCATCGCTTTGCGCGCACTACGGAAAAAAGACGACGGACTACGATCAATAGCTGTTGGTAGTGTATACCGCCGTCTGCCTGGGCGCATGGGCGCGCGGCATATCTCTGGCCACCTCGGAGCAGAACTCCGCCCCATCCAACTCGGAGTCGGCACGCTGCTGTGGGTGCGAGGCCGCCGTGCACGCGGCTCGCGAATATATCGCGGCCACCGTCACCGACTCCTTCAACCCCCATATCCTGGTCAAGGTGGATGTCAGGAACGCGTTCAACACGGTCCGCCGCGACGTCATCCTAGCGCGCATACGAGAACGCTGTCCTGAGATCTACCCGATGGCACGTCAAGCCTACGGTGCGCCGACTCTTCTCCACATCGGCGATCAGACGGTGATGTCGTGCAGTGGCGTTCAACAAGGCGATCCCCTCGGTCCTGCTGCATTCGCTCTCGCTGTTGATCCCTGTGCTCGGGCCATGCGGTCAGTTCTGAACGTATGGTACCTCGACGACGCCACGCTCGCCGGCCCGGTAGACACTGTCGTAATTGATCTCCGTTCGCTAGCCTCGGCTCTGCCAGGGATCGGTCTTCAGCTGAACCCCGCCAAGTGCGAGGTAGCATTTCTTGGCGCCCTATCTTCTTCAGTTCGCGACTCAGCTATGGGTGAAATACGTGACGCACTGCTAGAGGTAGTAGACTCCTCTGGACGCCCTCACGCTCCTCGGTTCACCGCTGTGCGACGCCGGACTCACCGCTGCCACCAACATCGCCTCAGAGACCATCGCACGTCTGTGCGCCCGCCTTCACCAGTTAGACAGCCACACCGCTGTCTTCTTCCTTGTCCACCACGTGTCAGCACCACGTTTGTCATACTTATTGCGCTCAGCACTCTTGTACAAGGAGCCTGACTCCCTAAGAAAGATCGATGAGCTGGTTCGCGAGACACTGGTAACGGTTTCCAACGTCGATGTCAGTGGTACGGCGTGGAAGCAGGCAACGCTTCCGCTCAGACTGGGCGGCCTCGGGGTCGAAGCCTTGGCACTGCCGTGTTACGTGGCCTCACTGAGCGCAGCTCTTCCGCTGGTCCGCAGTATATGTCCAGGCCTCTCCGACAGCGACGTGCCGTCTTCGCTACAGTCAGCGGTGCAGCGTTTCACGGAGCTGACAGGGGTCAAAGAGCTACCAGACGCGACATCTGCCAGTAGTCAGCGCGCATGGGACAGCCTGGGCGCCACCGTGCTTCGCGACCAGCTGATCGGCGTAGCCAACCAGGTGCACCGCGCGCGCCTACTCGCCACCACTCAGCCGCATACCGCCGCCTGGCTGCAAGCTGTCCCTGTGCCCAACCTCGGTCTTCACCTGGACGACGAGACAATCCGTGTGGCGGTGGCGCTTCGCCTAGGGGCTGCAGTGTGCGAACCACATCGCTGTCGCCAATGCAACCGCCCGGTTGACCGGCTTGGACACCACGGACTATCCTGCCTCAAGAGCGTTGGCCGTCTCCCACGTCACACACACCTGAATGACGTAGTGAAACGAGGCCTCTCAAGTGCGGGCATCCCTGCCATCCTGGAGCCGGTTGGTCTCGACCGGGGCGACGGCAAGCGGCCAGATGGGCTTACGCTGTTTCATACAGTGGAGGCAGGTGTCTGACATGGGACGTTACTTGTGTAGACACCTTCGCCGATACCGTACTGGTGCAATCGGCGCTAGAGCCCGGGTCTGCGGCTCGTGCGGCAGAAGCTCGCAAACGCCGCCACTATGCCGACCTCTGCTCGCGGTACAGGTTCGAGCCCTTAGCCGTTGAGACAACCGGCGTTCTAGGACCCGCTGTCTCAGAATTTCTGCGGGAGCTCGGGCGTCACATAACGGCCCGCACCGGCGAACGCCGCGAGACAGCGTGGCTGCGGCAACGCATTTCCGCCGCAATCGCGCGTGGCAACGCGGCTTCTGTGCTCGCCACAGCCCGGCCCACAGACAGATCTTCGGCTGGCCGCATAGTTGCACCAATTTCGAGAACTGGCTCAGACTCCCGTAAAGCTATGGTTGAAACGTTTGCCGCGTGTCGCAGCGACAGTCTGATTGACGACGGCGGCGGCGGCGGCGACGGCGACAGAGGTGGTGACAGCGCCAGAGGTGATGGCAGCGGCAGCGGCGATGGCAGCCGTGGCGGCGGTAGAGGCGGTGACAGCGGCAGCGGCGGCGGTAACGGCCGCAGAGGTGATGGCAGCGATGGCAGCCGTGGCGGCGATTGAGGCGGTGGTAGCGGCGGCGACGGAGACGGGAGCGGAGGCAGAGGAAGTGGCTATGGCGGCAGCAGTGACGGTGACAGTAACTTCGACAGCGGCAGCGGTGGCTACGACAGTGGCAGCGGCAGTGGTGGTGGCGGCAGCAGTGGTAGCGTCAACCAGCTGCGCGGCCTCATCGAGCTAAGGAACATAGGCAACGCATGCTTTATGAACTCTGTGCTCCAGTGCCAGAGCAACACGCGTGTGCTGCACGACTACTTCCTGTGCGACCAGTACACGTCCGACATCAACATCACAACATCGGCCATGAAGGGAGCACTCGTGAAGTCGTTCGCAACACTCATGCGCGACCTGTGGCGGCCCTCCGACAAGTTGAACCGGGTGGTCAGCATGACGCCCTCGAAGTCGCAGGACGGTGACGAGGCGACTTGGCGTGGCATCGATCTGCTCTGCGACCGGCTCCTGCTGTGGCCTTGCTGCATGCAGCTGGCCACGTGGTTCGGCTGCCTGATGAGGAAGCTGGCCTCTCGGAGACACACCGACGACCTCGACCAGCTCGTGATCGACCGCGTTGATAAGCTGTTCAGGGCGCTTTCTCTGCCGGCCGTTCGCCGCTTTGTCTTCCGAGTGGTTACCCTGATGCTGCTGGGTTTCCAAAACTCACCTGGAGTCTTCCATAAGGTGCTGCCCCACCTGCCGTCGCTGCTGGACCAGCTGAGACAGGAGGCCAGCCCGCACGGCGACGATTGTGCACAGCTGGCCGACGTGGCCTACACACTGATGAGGCTCCACCCGACACTGACCGCACACCATCCGACGCTGGCGCTCTCGCTACAGAGCCGTACCCGACCGTCCCAGGCCGCATGGTCCCACCCGTCCGGTCCCGGTCCGGGTCCTGACCCCGGCCCCGACATCGACCTCGGCTGTGACGTGAGCCACACCGCCATGTCGTCGCCACCACCGCCGAGGCGAGGTCTCAAAAACCTCGGCAACACGTGCTATATCAACGTTGTGCTGCAGGCGCTCTTCCACTCAGATCAGTTCCGCCACGGAGTGATGACGTCACGGCCCAGTCCATGCCAGCACCACCTGGCGGCACTGCAGCGGGTGTTCGCGTTCCTGGCCTTCTCGGAGCGGCCCGCCTTCTCACCGTCGGCCTTCACACGCACCGCACTGCCGCCCTGGCTGGAGGCGGGCCGCCAGCAAGACTGCTCGGAGCTGCTCAGGTACCTTTTGGACGCGCTTCACGAAGAGATGTCCGTGGCTCCACCTGGCGTTGGTCAACCACAGCCGCATACGTCCTCCAAGGCTTCGCAGTCACCATGGCCTCAACTGGCGCCGTCGCTGGCGGACGGTGGTCAGCAGACACGACCTCCGTTTGCCCTACCTGCCGCAACTCGGGACGACAGTGCACTGACGCGCCCGTCCGCCGGCCTCAAGTGTCGGCCTCGATGATCGAGCGGCGGCGCAGCCCCGTGTGACGCTCGGCTCGCCGGACAGTGCGGCGCGCTCCAAGCCAACCTCAGCGGGGGTCGTACTTCCCAGGAACCACCACCGTCCCGCCGTGGTGGTGATGTCCTGTCCGGCGACTCTCGACAGCCAACGGTCGGCGGCGGCCGTGCCACTGACCCGCCGCCGCTACGAGCTCCGACTCTGGTGCAGCGTCTGTTGGCCGGCAGTGCCGAGACGACCTGCACGTGCTGCACGTGCGGCTCTGTGTCGCGCCACCTGGACAGCATCACCGACCTGCACTTGGCCGTGCCGGACTCTCTGCCGTCTCAACCTCGTGCCGACCTCCAGGTGTCTGATCTGCTAGAGTAGTATCTGGCAGCCGAGCGGCTGTCCGGCGAGAACCAATACCACTGTCAGCGGTGCTCTGAACTGCGCGACGCCGACCGACAGCTGCAAATGCTGCAGCCGCCGCACTACTTAGTCATCTCGCTGGTGCGCTTCCTGTTCGAGCGTGGCACGGGCGCGCGCCGCAAGGTGCTGACACCCGTGGCGCTGACGGAGCAGCTATGGGTGCCGGTGCGCGGCCGGCCGGCCGTCCAGTTCCGGCTGTATGCGCTGGTGGTGCACCGCGGCGGCTCGCTGGACGCCGGCCACTACTACTGCGTGGCGAGGTCATCCGACGCCACCGGCCCGGACGCCGCGCCGTCCGTCTGGTGCCGCCTCGACAACTACGTGACACCGCTGTCGGTCGGTCACCTGGACGCCTGGGGTGGCCGCGGCGGCGCCGGCGCGCCAACCGACGCGCCCTACATGCTCTTCTACCGGCGGTGCGACGGCGACGCGGCGAGTCCGCCACAGTCGCGGCACGAGCAGCTGCCGGCGTCGCTGTGGCTCGAGGTACAGAGCGACAACGGCGCGTACCGGCGCGGTAGCCGACCGGCGGCCGGTGCCAGCTGGACGGTCGGTGGGCCCCGTGACGGCGACGACCGGCCGCCCCAGTCGACTGGCTGCGGCGGCGGTCAGAACGCTCCTGCACCGAACTTCGCGTGCTGACGCGGCAGGATCGCTGCTGGGCGCGACCGCTCGCCGATTGTAATACATGGGCTGTTGTCACTAGCGCAACCAGGGGGGGGCCAAGGGGCCATGGCCCCCCCCGAAATTTTTTGGGGCCCGGTCCGAGCCAGGGGCCCGCGAAGCGGGCCCCTGGCTCGGAGTGGGCCACCCTACTCAGAGCCCTGGCTAGGGGCCCGCGAAGCGGATCTGTGGCTCGAATCAGGGGCCCTTTGAACCAACTGAAAATCTGGGGGCCAGTTTTAACCAGGGCCCGCCTCGAACCGGGGCCCATTTTGATTCAGGGGCCCGCATTGAACCAATAGCCCGCTTAGAACCAGGGGCCCGCTTCAACCTGGGGCCCTGTCTTGAACCAGGGGCTCTCTGGAACCAGGGGCCCGCTTCGAACCGGGCCCACTTTGATCCAGGGGCCCGCATTGAACCAATAGCCCGCTTAGAACCAGGGGCCCGCTTTTACCTGGGGCCCGCCTCGTTTTAGTTTTTACAAACATAGGGGCCCGCTCAAAAGTAAGTGCATGTTTTCCGCAGACTTTTTAAAAACATGAGGGGGGCCCGCTTGCGAGGGGGCCCGCTCTCCAACCGTGGCCCCCCCCGAACTGAAATCCTGGTTGCGCCACTGGCTGTTGTTCATATTGTTATACATCCGCATTGCAGTCATTAGACCTCATTAACATTAAGCATGTTCGATAATTAGTGTGTGTATGTACATATGTGTGTATGTCTGTGTCGTGTACCCAACGAAGACCAGTAAAGGCACTGAAGTGTATGCTACATCAAATTCTGAATGCCCCCTGATCAAATTCTGGATTCGCCACTGCACCAATGATGGTACAAACGCCCATAAAAATCTGCAACTCAGCACAATTGTGTAATTAGCTCCATATCTTTCATTAATATGTTCCATAGAACATATTTGGCAAAATTGCAACCTCAATGGAAATATGGTGTTGCTATGCACCACTAATATTTGATTTCCCCCATTTAATGATCACCTGACACTAGGAGTCGCTTTCTGAGCTTGCATAGGTCACCAAGCTCATTTTGAAGGTGCATGGGGTCTTCAAATACAACTGTGGTCGAATATTTCAAAGTTCATCTAGGCCTTTCATTGGAGAGGAGTAATAGATCCCTGACTGCCTTTGACTCGGCCCAGGCAAACCAAATAATTTTAACGATTTACCGTTAGGCGTACGCGATTACAGGAAAACGATGTAGTTGAATTATTTGTTAGCAACACCAATAATTCCGCAAAACCTTCACCTATGGGAATGTGCACAGACAGTTTTTTTTTACAGTCCTCGCGGAATCCATGAAATCTAGTCGCGGATTTTGGATGAATACACAAAGGTCGACATATGACGTCAGGGTTTACGGAATCTGCGGACGAAAGGTGACAAAAAACAAATTCCAAAGCAACCTGTTTTCTAGGAATCTTGAGACCTTGTATACCTTTGTGTTTGTTGTTTTTAGAGCGTCCGTAAATGTCCTTTGTCTGTGGATTGTATCTGCGATTGCATATCAATCCTTGTTTTTATCGTTTGGTAGGTACTGATTGCCAAGGCCCCACCTTATAACGGATCCCCCAGTGAGTTGGTGGCTGCTAATCCGGTTTCATTATCGTAGGTAAGGATTGCCTTCAGTTGGTAGGGCGTACCCAGCGCCAACAGTAGTACCCAGTACCCAGTACCCAGCGCCAGCACAGGTAACTATGTTTTGGGGACGAGTGGTCTAGGGATTAGATGCTCGTCTCACAATCGAAAGATTGTGGGTTCGAATCTCACCTGTCGTTACTCTTCGCTCGCGACCAATCGGCGTGAGAGATTGGCGACGCTACATGGCTCAAACGGTCGACGTGTCGTAAAACCAATAACCAACCAGGTAACTATGTTTTCATTTAAGCAGCTTTGGATGTTTCAGCCTGATTGCTGGAAACTGGTGTGGATTGGTAATGTTCTTGCATCATTTTTTTGTGTGATATCATTTGAGTAAACTTGTGCTTTAAGGTGTTTTGGGATTTTTTCTTGGGAATAGGTGCCATGTTTATGAATGTGATTTGGAAGATGCAACCATGCATTTTTTGTGTAAATTTGGAGATCAAGGTAAAATTGTATTCTTTAGATTTTAAAAAATACAATGCTTTTTGACATAGTTAAGACTATGTGACCACTCATTTTCTCCACAAGCAATTACTTTTAAGTCAACTGCAGTTGATACAATTGATAATGTCATAGGTATGATATGCAGGAAATGTACTATGATATTAATGTTTTTATGAGTTACCACCGCAAACATTTACATACCTTAATGGGATTGTCTGGGCTGTGGCCCGTCCATTTGTATCTTGATGGTGTTAGACTGACCAGCACTGTGTTCAGACTGCGGCTTATAAAGCTCTGATGCTTCAAGAAGGAAATTATGAATATTGCAGTCATGGAATTCCTGGAAAAATATACTGGCAGACCTTGGAACAATTTGAGCAAATAACCTCGCTTGAAACTGTGTTGTAAAAAAAAATGAAGTTGTGTGATTGTCCTCAAAAGAAAGCTTAATAATTACGTGAGATACTGGAATGCAACCAGTACATGGCAAAGCTAAACTCACACTGATATATGCCATATCTCGAGCATGGCTGTGTTTTGTTTGTCTACTGACTTCTGCTCAGTCAAGAATTGAAAAATTATGTATGAATAGATAAATCATATAAAAAACCTAGCCTAACCTAACACTAGGCTAGGATAATGTATCATAATGTATAAAATATATCATAGCATAATATAACCTAACCTAGCCTAACCAGAAAACCAGAATTGTCCCAAACAAACTATTTGGCCAGGATGTCATCAAATATAGATGAACATTGTTAGCACTGCCATTAATGTTAACAGCATCACAAGTAACTTCCAGCCTTGATAGAAGGTCACAGATGCATCTGGATGCAAATATTCCTTGTCAGGAATAAATATTAAATTAAGCCAGAAACAAGGTTTTCTATGTCAAAGAGAATCAGGTGCATGGAGTGTTGAATTTCTTCTTTATCACATAAAAGACATAAAGACATAGACATAAAAGATCAGTGCAACTATGAGCCACAAGGGCCCTTCTTGGTTGCACTCTGTACACTGAACCAGTTGTCCACCAAATGTGTTGATCAACTCTCCCTGGAATACAGAAAAACAAGCCCTCTATTCTTATAATGATTGTCTATGCTGTTCTTAAAGATGTTCAGTGTGTTGCTACTGACAATGGTTTCTGGCAGCTGGTTCCAGTGTTCTACTACCCTGTTGGTGAAGGACTGTCTTAACCTTGTCCTGCTGTGATTAACTTTAATTTTGAATTGATGACCTCTAATTGCATCATTTCTGTTAAATTCAAACAGTTCCCTGAGATAACCCTGTTCCTGACCATGGACAAATTTAAAGACCTCGATGAGATCTCCTCTCAGCCTTCTATATCTAAGTGAAAACATATTCAATTTCTTCAATCTTTCCTCATATGCCAGGTTGCCCATACCATTCACCATTTTTGTTGCCTCTTTTGTACTCTCTCTAAAAGCCAACAATCTTTTTGCATAACTAGGGGACCAAGCTTGGACACAATATTCCAGATGTGGCCTGACATATGCACAATAAAGCTTCCTGATGACTTCCTCACTTTGTATGATACATTCCTATTTATTGCCCCAAGCATTCTTAGTGCCTTCTTCCTGGCTTCTTTGGTCTGTTCTGATGCCCCTAATTTTGTGTTCAAAATAACACCTAAGTCCTACGTCCTAGGACTTATCACATCTGTGGCACACCAGGTATGGATAATTGTATGTGATGGGCTATGTTTGTAGAGTAAAGATTATGATGGTGTATTTCTTTGCCAAATGAAAAGTAATAATTTGCAGAGAAAATGAATGGTAGCACCATCCTTTTCATGTTAGAATACATTGTATTAAAAAAGAATTCCAAGGAATGAAATTTTACCTTAATCTCCAATAATACCCATTTTTTGGTGCTTGTGACTACTTTTCAATATGAATGATGACATCATAGTCATGTTGGTATGATGTGATAACATCATATCTCATAGGCATGGCATGGAGGCTTGGATTAGCTAATGCTACAGAAGGTTCACATACTGGTAAATGTGTTTTGAGATGTTTTGGATTTTCCAGTTTTTTTGGTGGAATGACATGTTTTATTAACATAATTTGGAAGATGTGACTACTCGTTTTTGCAGCTTGTGCTTACTTTTCAAAGTCAACGATGATGTCATAGGTATGGTACGTCATTGGTATATGGATTGATTCTCAGGTTCCGGAATGCTGACCTGTGGCTCCGATCTTTATATAACCACAAGTTGACGAAGCACAAAACTTGCAACTGTTCCAGGTGGGTTCCGTCAAGCAATGTTCCTTTGCAGTTGCTTGTCACAAAGCCACACCTCTTCTGTTCCTTTCTCTTTGCCACACAAAATGTCTCAGCACACTCAAACTGATGTCTATTCTGCTGAAACCAGCAGACTTGGCACAATTAGGAAACGTCACTCTGACTGGAAGATCACTGGCATCTAAAAAAGTATAAACTCGCTTGTTGTTTCAATAAGAAAGTTGATATATGGGATCGGGTCACAACCCGCACACACCTCAGCCATTTTCACATGGTGGATGGATATGCCACAGCCAGTCTCCACTGGAATATATTACATTTACATACAGGAACCAATCATTTTAACTATTATAATTAAATGGGAAACCCTAACCTAGCTTAACCCAACCTAACCAAATAAAATTCAATCTAATCTAAGCTAATATAAATCTAATTGTATTTCTTGAAATTAATGAGCAGTAATCTCTAGTTTTACTGATGTGATAGTTAAATAGGAAATCCTTACCTAACCTAATCAAATCTTATCTAACCTGAACTAATATAAAGTAATATTGTAATGAAACAAATTAAACCCAAATATAGGCCATGATGTCATCCTTACCAACTGCACGATCTTGCAACTGAGTTTCCATTCATGTGCATGTTGGCTAAAAAGTGTGGGTGATATGTGGCAAAAAAGCAGAAACTAAGCATTTTAAAAGTGAAGAATAGGTGAATCAACTGCATGGAGTGTTGAATTTCCCTTTAGTCACATCTCATAAGTGCCAGGTGAGGGATGGATAAATTATGGCACAAAGAACAGCAGTGTGGTATGGATGGTGCATTATATAAATTATCCCTATGATCAACCAAAAGGTAAACATGGGAGGAGAAAAAAATGAGTGGTCACATCTTCAGTATCATGTTAACTAACATGGTATTCTGAAAGAAGATTCCTAAAATTCCAAAAACACCTTTAAAGACAATAACACCCATGTGCCTTAATGAAACGGAACATTGACCTGTGTTTCTAGTCTTTTTCAAACCACAAGACAAGTTGATGAAACATTAAATTTGCCACTGTTTCAGGTGGCCTCCATCAAGGAATGTTCTGTAATTGCTTATCACAAACCCTCACCTCTTCTCCTGTCTCTCTGCAACATAAGATGTGTCAGAACACTCCCACTGATGTTGGTCTTCCTGGAACTGGCAGGCCTTTGCACAATTAGGGAATTTCACTTTGATTGGAAAAGCACAGTGGCATCCATAAAAGTGTAAACTCTCTTGATTGTTTAGATAAGAAAGTTGAATGATATTGTATGGTACTGAGTGACAACTCCACATGGTGAGGCACTCTCACACTGATGAATGGACTCAGAAGTCATACTGACAACAGTGCTTCTGCTACTGCCTCTTCTCAATTTTTTAAAAAAAAGAAGTATGTGGGCGCTGTATGACCATCGCAGTCGATGCGCCCCTAAGCCCAAATAACCAACCAAAGCAGTAGTATGAGAAACAATAATTAAATTAAAGACCTAGCCTAATCCAGCCTAACCTAACATAACCTAATCAAATCAAAACTAATCAGGCAGGTTAGGTTAAGCGGTCAGGCTAGGTTAGGTTCGGTTAAGTTTTTTTTTAAATTTCATGTTTTAAAGGAAGTAATTCTGTGATAATTTTTTAATAAGAACATGTTTTTTCTTGCATTGAAGGTTAGGTAAGGCATTTTACTTTTTTATTTTGAATGTTACTTTTTATGCTATATTACCCAACTCCAAGCCCCTTTTCAGGAGTCATTTTACTTCCCAATTGAAAAGTATGCATTTCCAGAGGACATGAATAGTCACATCATGTTAGCTACATTCATAAACATTGCATTGGAAAAAGAAGTTTCAAGAATTCGAAAATTAAAGCATACATTTTCATGCACTTCTTTGGATTTCTTGTTCCAGTGCAATGTTTATGAATGTGTTTAACATGATGTGATCATTTATTTCCTCTGTAAATGCATGCTTTGCAGTTGGGAAGCATAATAACCCAAACAAATTGGCTGAGAGTTGAGTAATATAGCATAAAAGGTACTCATAAAGTGTATCATTTGATACCTCCTGAACTAACATGCACAAACATCAAAACCTGGGTGCTGTTCAGATGTGAACAAACTTATGATTTTTGGTGACCTCAAGGACAGAAACATACTATGCTCCTGTTGAAGTTAGCAGTAGTATCCTATCAGAAGTATTCCATTCTATGCCAACCTATCACAACTTAACCTATTTTAACTTGAACCCCATGGATGTTTGATTGTGCATAAGGTATGAATGTTGGATAGCATACAACTTACTGATGTTGCATCATGTAAAATATATGGATGTGGGATCGCCTAATCGCACGCACACACGTATCGCACATACGATCGCACACACGTACACGCAACAAGCACACGCACACACGTACACGCACACGCAACAAGCACACGCACACACGTACACGCACACGCAACAACCACACGCACGCACACGCACACGCGCACGCACACGTACACTCTCACACACGCACACATGCCAGCACCCCTGCACATACATACACACAAGGACATGCACACACACAAACACACATACATACACACATACATACACATGTGTACTCCTTTGGTATCCAACAGATGTAGTGAATGCTCAAGTCAGTTAATATCTGCTCAAGAAGTATGTCTTGATGTAATTTTTAGAACAATCTTAGAATTTGGTATCTCTGTGCCGAAAATGTTTTGCTATGATAGTATTCCAAAGTTTGGGTCCAAAACATTAAATGGTGAATAGACGATAATTTTTGTTTGAATAGCTGTGTTGGAAGTGGTTTTGTAATCTTGTGGAATATGGGGTATTAAGCGATTCTGTGAAAAGGGGTCTAATAGAATAAGGTAGCTGATTATAAATGAATTTTTGCATAATAAGCAGCATTTGAAGTTTTGCTATATCTTGGACTTTTAAAATTTTGTACTTCTTAAAGATAGGATTTGCACTCTGAGGGGGAAATACACCCTCAATAATACGCATCATTCTTTTCTGAAGTAAGGATAATTTGTGTGTCCGACTGGCATAGTTTGTACCCCAGGAAAACAGCAATAGTTGATATATGGGAGAATTCATGCATTATACAATTTTAGGAGCTGATTTTTGCCTAGAAGATATTTAATTTTTGATATCATTCCTATGTTGCGACTTATTATGTTTGAGACACTGCTGATATGGGATGCAAATTTCAAATTTTCATCTATGTATACACAAAGATATTTTACTGGATTTTGATGCAAAATAGCAATTCCATTAAATTCAATATTGATATCAATGTCTGCTTTATGATTATTATATAGCTGGTATACAGTTTTGGATTCATTTAAGGATAAAAGGTTTGAATGCAGCCATTGTGAAATTTTTGGCAAGGAATTTGTGATCTTGTTATGAAGCTCTGTACAGTCAGTGCTTTGGAAAAAAATGGCTGTGTCATCAGCATATATAAATGTCTCACATTCTACATGCAAATTTACAAAATCATTTATATATATTATAAAGAGTAATGGGCCTAAAATTGATCCTTGTGGGACACCCATTTCAACTTTTTCTGTCCAACAACATCAATGATTGAGACTGAGGCACTTTTCCTCATTGTTTTGTTTTCAATTCAGATCTCGTCCCCAGATAGCTGTTGAATTATCTGTTCCATGCATCCAGCACCAGCAGATGCTCATAGTTGTGTGATCACATTACTGCTTTCTCCTGCTGTCGAGTTCGCCACACCCGGTGGAACACTAACCAAATGTTACGACGTCTACGAGCTGTCATGGTCGATGTTTCCACCTAATTTTGATCTTGGCTCATGTTTAGATAGCTGAAGGCATAGCATGGCATAACTATTTTATTATGAGGTAATGTGAAAATGAGGTTTAAAATTGTTTCCACCAGTGTGCATGTGCGTGCACGTGTGCGTGCATGTGCGTGTGTTATGGCAAGAAAAAAACACATTTGGTACCATAGCTTGCTTTAGCTAGCTGGTTTTTGGAAAGTTCTAAACCAGTCAAAGCTACATACTTGGATAACCTTGCAATATGAACCTGCTGTGCTGGCTAGACTGTTGCATGAACTTTTTTGCTATTTTGAGTAATTTTGACAGGTGATTTCAAAATAGGAGCAAGAATGTCGTCCGTGAGAAGAGCAACCCATGCTGGCAGCTGGTACTCAAATTCGGGTAAGTGGGCAATCGAGAGAAACCGAGTGTTATGGAGTGACCATGGAGTAGGACCGGCCATGTGCAGTGGCATGTTGCGTAACCAAACCTCACTAGCATACGATTTATAATTTTATACTCAGATGTTCTTGCATTATGATTAAGTATGTTAGCATGTTTTCAAGTGGTTCGGGAACAAAATATGCTTCGCTGCTCGGTTTATTTTGAATGTTCTGTCTTTTCTCGTTCGCAAAGGATTACAAGTTCGCATTTCGTGAAGGTTTGCGTTTCGCAAGTGATGAACCTTCTCAGGTGGTGAAGCTTGTGAAGTACAAAAATTTGTATGCGATGAAAGCTGGAAAAGGGCATGTCCATGTGGGTCAAGCATTTGTGAGGGACGCAAATGTTCGTCGTTGGGAACAGTACCAAGTCTAGAAGCATGAGGGGCCCAAGAGGAAGGGACAGCTGAACAATGTCCCATCTTTTGTTCTGCTTTTTTGTTTGCGATATCTAGCTATTCCAGACATGTTAAGAACTCAAGTGCTTAACACTATACTCAGAGGAGTTGAGTAGCACTCCAAATCTCATACGAGTTTGGAAATCGGTACACTATTTTGTCACATAACATTTGAATGTTCCCAATATAGTCGAACAGACCAAGTTCGTTCAAGACCGTCGTCTGAATCCACCACTGCGTGTTACACAAAAGTTGGTACATAGCAAACAGCTCAGGACGATTATTTGGCACGGCATCTGAACCCTGTCTTAGATTTTCACGTAGCATGGCCGCACGCCGCATAGAAGCCACACTCAGCACCTGCCTTCTAACATGCTCCTAATCTTTCCACCAGAGGAAGGTACCACTTCTGCCGACATTTGGTCGATTGATATCCTCTTCGCGCACCCTTCCTGTCTGGCGAGGCCAGTACCTCGGCTGTGCCCGGACCATTTTCGCTGATGGCGTCGGAGGGTGTGGCTCTTTTGCAGCGTTAACAAAGCAGATCGTCTTGATATCTCGGCATCCAAAACTTATGCAGTCCGAAAAGCAATGCAGCTGCTGAAAGCATGGATACAGCAGCTGTTTTTGGCAACATTCTGACCTAAAGGACTAATGTCTATTTGTTCTCAGTATTATTTCAGTGCACACAAAAAGTAGGGACATTTAGTTCAATTATTTCTGCTAGCTTTTTACACACCGCATTTTATTGTGTGAACATGCCATATGTGGGGGTCAAATTTTGTTTCGAATCGGCTTCACTTCGCGTATCGGAAGGCACAAATCCACCACCACCAAATCAAGGTGTGAACAGAAATTGCTTCCGACCAACTTCGGATAGCCGACGTCTGTTTTGCGCACTGATGACCATAACACACTTTCAGGCGCGCTTCCTACCTCAGAAAACCGTTTAATTTGGTTGCCTACGATTGCTTCCGCAATGTCTAACCTTTTGTCCCACCTTACCAATTTGGTGAACACAGCGTGCAAAAGCTAAATGCCGAACTCTTGCAGTATTTCCATGAAGGTGTACCAGTGCTGCATGGTAGAAATCAAGTGATAACATTTGAATGTTGTGTCTAACCTGAAGCGTTCTGGAGAGATTAACTCGGGCAGTATTGCTATGAAGGTGTACCAGTGCTGCGTGGTAGAGGTCAGTTCGTAAAAATTTCAATGTTGTGTCTAACTTGAAGCCTTTTCCAGCCGCGTGGGGGGACGAGTGGTCTAGGGGTAAGATGCTCGTCTCACAATCGAAAGATTGTGGGTTCGAGTCTCATCTGTCGCTACTCTTCGCCCGCGACCAATCGGCGTGAGAGATTGGCGACGCTATATGACTCAACGGTCGACATGTCGTACAACTAATAACCAACCAACCTTTTCCAGCCGCTCCACTGACCCACCCACGCGTCTGTTTTCAAATGCCATCGATGAGCTTAACTGTGTGTTGTAGATCGAGAACTTGGGGGCCAGTTGGAGAAGTGGCTGGATGATGCTGAGCTCTCCCATGGACCGGCTCGTGCCATCATTGCCCCGTGAGTCATCTAACACATGGCATTGGTGGAGTCAGCAGTTTTTGATTGTCCAAGCAGAAGTTATTGCGATGATAATGTGCTTCTCGGTTAGAAGTCCGTGGATGACCAATGTCGCACGAAGCGAACTGGGACGGACGAATGGAACGGGGAGGGGAGGGGCGTGACTACCTGTTTTGTTATTGCATGTGGAAGTGGAAGGGAATGCGCGCAACTCTTTGCAATGTGTATTTCTTGTGAGCTGGATGATATGAATGAGGTGTTTGAAAACTGCAATTCATGTCCAGTGAAGGCCAATTTTTTCCGTTTAAATTAAAGACTGCCTTTGAGGAGGAAATATTTGCTCCAGCCCCTCTCCAATGGAACAACTATGCTCCAACATGGATTGACCTCTGTTCACCACGTACTGAGCAGGCTGGTACCATTCTCGCTACTCCATCGGGATTATGAAATCCGTCCTGTCCGATCATCCCAACACCGCGAACGTGTATTACGGCACGGTCGGTGGTTGCGCGGCCTGCAATACACCGTTGCAACAACCCGTAAACGTTGTTAGAAGTGCCTGGGAGCGCGATGCCACATGGTTAGTGTGAGCGGCGCAGTTTGTGGTTTGGTTGGGTTGTGGCGGTGTCAGTCCATGTGACGTTGCCTGATAACGCCACCGACCCCCTCGCCAGGCACGCCGGCTACTCGTACTGCGGCGCGTGCGGCGCGTTCGCGTACCGACAGGTGTCGCCCGTCTGCGTCAAACGCGTCTTCATCCTGGGACCATCGCACCACGTGCGCCTCAGCGGCTGTGCACTCTCCTCGACTCTCAAGTACTGCACACCGCTCTATGATCTAACGTTAGACCAGGTGCGTTCTGTCGTGTGGGGATGGCGGGGAATGTCGGCACCGCGGGCCGTGCATGGTACCGGACCGATGCTGCGCTAGCTCGAGCTGGTGACCAGTGCGGCTGTGTAAGATGTGGATAAGTACTGTTGGCCTGTGCCTCTTGTGCCATTGCGGTGTCCTAGGTCATCTTGACTCGATATTGTGGAGCTGCAAGTCGTATTTACCAGCTTCAGTGATATTGCAGGGCGTCTACGACTTGCTAGTTGTTGCAGAGTGTATTGGCTCACTACCATGCTGTTGCAGGATGTCCATGACGCGCTATTGTAGTGTTGCGGTGGGTCTGTGACGCATTATTGTGCTGTTGCAATGGATCAATGCCGCGCTATTGTGGTGCTACAGGTTGTCCATGGCACGCTATTGTGGTGTTGCAGTGAGTCGATGGCACGCTATTGGAAAGTGCTACAGGTTGTCTATGACGTGTTACTTTGGTGCCAAAGTGGGTCTATGACGTCCTATTGTGATGTTCCAGTGGGTCGTTGATGTGCTATTGTGGTGTTGCATTAGTGTGGTCCTTAGCTATAGGGGTAAATATTTGTATCTAATTTTTCCACCTCGCACCCTTCAAATTTTTTCGTTTGCGGGTCAAATGGATGTATGTAAAATATTCTTTGGATCAATGAATATTTAGGGGTTGCACAACGACCTTCAAGTTTCACGTCTATAAGCAATTTAGGCACAATCTTATAACACAGGCTACTGGTCATTTTGAAGAGTTTGGGCCATTGTGGCCATAGAATAAATGCTGGCATTCTGATCCCCTCCCAATGGGAGCATTAGCCGTTAATGGGATTATGTACCAGGCGGTGGTGTAATGGACGCCACTCCACTCAATGTTGTCCGATCAGCATTAATTTTTGGCTATCCGGAAGCTGTCGACGATGTGCTGTAACAACTTGGAGGAGGTACTGGAGTTGGCCCTCGCTCCGCGTAAATTGTCTGTTGTACTCTTGAATGAGTGCCACACCTCGCTCTGCATTGTCGTTGGTGACTTTGATTCCTTGGACAATATTGTATGCCTTCAGGATGTCCTCTCGTGAGTTCAGGACTCTCGGGGTGCAGACAGGTATCCCATCGGGCGATTTATTTTCTCGAAGAAGGCTAGTATTCCTTTGGTCACAAAGTTTCCCAAACCATGTCTCTGGATAGCTACAGCTGTAAATGTCACTCACTTGGGAGGGTCTTCAGTTCCAGGTTGTTCGTTCAGGGCTTTTGCCATCAAGCTCTTGGTGGTACATGCCACGACGGGATCAAACAAGCTGAGAGCCAATAGCTCTTCCGACAGATACCATTGGTGGGAACTGAATTTTGTCACAGTGGCTTTAGAAATTGCTTCATCAATAACCTAACAGGTATGGAGGGCTTTGAGAAGGTCCATGTCATCTCGAGGACCAGATAAGGGAAGGGGTTCCTCGATCCAGTACTTCGCACACACAGTAGCAACGAAAATTGACATGCTACGCAAGCCCTGCTGCTCTCTTCGAGTGAACTTGAATTGTCTACGGAATATGCACACTTTCAATGAGTAAATTACCTTTGAAATCCAGCGGGCTTGATGCGTGAGCACAGGACGATTGAAGTGAACTCCTCTAGGTGGAGTTCCTCCAAGGAAAATCAATGGGAGATCCAGGAATTATCGGTAGTCGCCCCTCAGATGATGTCGCTCTGCCAAAGCCTTTTCAACCCAGGCAATCGATTCGGCTTGAGGCTCGTGGATAATTAATGCGACCTCCTCATGGTCAGCACCAGTTTTAAACACGGTCTGGTTGACAAGCTCCCATTTGACCTGAAAGCGCGTGAAATGAAGCACCCCTGGGCCCTTGGTTGGCCCCATGAGTGTTGTATAAGCAACTTCCACTATCAGCGCAATGACGTTTTGCCTACAGGCGAAGTATAGGATTTTTCTTTGGTTGGTTATTGGTTTTACGACACGTCGACCGTTGAGTCATGTTGCGTCGCCAATCTCTCACGCCGATTGGTCGCGGGCGAAGAGTAGCGACAGGTGAGACTCGAACCCACAACCTTTCGATTGTGAGACGAGCATCTTACCCCTAGACCACTCGTCCCCTAGGATTTTTCTTTAAAACAATTTGTGTTCTATAATGATGCAATCCATTATAGAACCACCATTGTCACGGCCTGTGTTGGAGGCCTGTCGTATAAAATGTGACGTCAACATCTCTTTCGACCAGGCCCCACTCTTCTAAAGCTTCAACAACAGCCTTGGCTTGCTGCAGTCCAGTGCCATTCGGGATCTCGGCAACTTGAAGGAGCTGGCTGACTGTTGCCCGACACGAGGATGGGGAGTCGATCAACATGTTCTTGAGTCGTCAGATCCTTCAAAAGCTTACCATCCCAGTGTATTATCAATGCCACTTGAGCAGTACACTCTGCTTTCAAGCAGGAGGCGAATTGCTCTCTATGCATCTGCTGTTGGCGCCGGATGGAGGATCGACTGACGTTGAGCTCGTCGACATTCTGCCCGAGAGAGCGAGTAGTCTCTGCCAGTATGAACGTTGCTTTTCGGTCTGTTACTTTTTGTCCTATCAAGAACCGCTGCAAGGGATAGAGATGCAATGTTCTTTGTTGCCCTTCGACGTTTGGAGGGACCACGAGTGGATTCCGCATCTACAGTTGCTCTCACAACACCGTCGCCCTGTTCAGCGGACACCTCCGTACCGCCGCTACTTCCCGTACTTGACGCCTCCACCTGTATGCCTTCGAAAGAGGTTGAAGCCACTTGTTGAGAACGAACCTTCCTCTCTTGTACCGTTCTTCGCTTGGACGCGCGGCTTTCTCTGGCAGCCAGGGAGATGTCTACTGAACCCATATCTCCTCTACGGCCTGGTTCTCTTTGGGCAAGTGGGAAATCTTTGTCCTGAATGGGAATGATCGATTGAACATCTGCAGTGCTACATCAAACAAGTCCTTTAAGATGCACTTGAAAGCCTCTTCCTTCTTAATTTGTGGAGTTGATCGCCGATTTTTTCCCTTCTTCAGTTGCTGATATCCAGAATACAGTTTATCTACCTCAACAATGGAGTGGTCTTTTCGAAACGTAGGGATGCGGGCTCTAGCCTAAAGCTTCACCACCCCATCCACTACGTGTTGCAGTGGTCTATGATTCTGTGTTGTGGTGTTACAGTGGATATATGACTCCCTGTTGTTGGTGTTGCAGGCTGTCTATGACCAACTGTATGCAACGGAGCAGTTTGAAAGGATGAGTTTATCTACGGACGAGGACGAGCATAGCATAGAGATGCACCTGCCATACATTGCAAAAGTGATGGAGAAGTAAGTAGTGTAGTCATATGTGAATAGGAATATGGACAATCCAAAGGGTTGGCGCCCTGCTGCAACCTACAACAGCAACAAGCCCACCATGCACCCGGTTCAGGTTGTGCACCGGGTGTACCAGCAGGCTGAATACGTGACCTTTACCAGCTGACATGCGTTCGGGTAGTCAGATCTCTTTCCTGTCGTTTCGAGTTGAATAATGGCACGCAACATGAATGGAGGCGTGGAGGTTGTTTGTGTGTATTTTTCATCTTGTTTTGATTCATATTAACTAAACTTGTAGGTTCAGTACGCTTCTTTTTCAAGGTATACGACCAAATTAACAATATGTTCTAAGCTAACTGGTATAGTTTCTCATGTGCTTGTGTAACCCGAATATGACATGTCACCAATTCGTTTACCTCCATCCTTGTCTCTCCATTCTACAGGAGTCCATCTCTATTTCCCTTCATGCCTTATAGCCCCCCCCCCCATACCAATCAATTTAAATCATGCCATCTATATTGCTCTATATCCATCTCCTTTTTCATTACGAAAATTGCACCTCACCCGGTCGAAAGTTCCGAAGGATTGCTTAGTAAGCTTTTACCACGAAGGCAATGTTTGTCGGGGTCTCGGTGGTGTGTGTCTATAGGCTAGTTTCGGTTATGCATAGATCCGAACTCGGAACTCGGAACTCTTCCGTCGCTCTCGCCCGATGACGTGGCACGTCATTTCCCCACTCCATGTGGTGTGTGTACCGACCACTGACGGGCCGGCTACGGTCGGTGGTCAGGTGTGTGTGTACCGACCACTGACGGGCCGGCTATGGTCGGTGGCCAGGTGTGTGTGTACCGACCACTGACGGGCCGACTATGGTCGGTGGCCAGGTGTGAAGGTGAGGGTGTGTGTGTACCGACCACTGACGGGCCGGCTATGGTCGGTGGCCAGGTGTGTGTGTACCGACCACTGACGGGCCGGCTATGGTCGGTGGCCAGGTGTGGAGGTGAGGGTGTGTGTGTACCGACCACTGACGGGCCGGCTATGGTCGGTGGCCAGGTGTGTGTGTACCGACCACTGACGGGCCGGCTACGGTCGGTGGCCAGGTGTGTGTGTACCGACCACTGACGGGCCGGCTATGGTCGGTGGCCAGGTGTGGAGGTGAGGGTGTGTGTGTACCGACCACTGACGGGCCGGCTACGGTCGGTGGCCAGGTGTGTGGCGGTGGGGGTGTGTGTGTACCGACCACTGACGGGCCGGCTACGGTCGGTGGCCAGGTGTGTGTGTACCGACCACTGACGGGCCGGCTACGGTCGGTGGCCAGGTGTGTGTGTACCGACCACTGACGGGCCGGCTACGGTCGGTGGCCAGGTGTGTGGCGGTGAGGGTGTGTGTGTACCGACCACTGACGGCTACGGTCGGTGGCCAGGTGTGTGGCGGTGGGGATGTGTGTGTACCGACCACTGACGGGCCGGCAACGGTCGGTGGCCAGGTGTGTGGCGGTGGGGGTGTGTGTGTACCGACCACTGACGGGCCGGCTACGGTCGGTGGCCAGGTGTGTGGCGGTGGGGGTGTGTGTGTACCGACCACTGACGGGCCGGCTACTGTCGGTGGCCAGGTGTGTGTGTACCGACCACTGACGGGCCGGCTACGGTCGGTGGCCAGGTGTGTGGAGGTGAGGGTGTGTGTGTACCGACCACTGACGGCTTCGGTCGGTGGCCAGGTGTGTGGCGGTGGGGGGTGTACCGACCACTGACGGCTACGGTCGGTGGCCAGGTGTGTGGCGGTGGGGGAGGGGGGGTGTACCGACCACTGACGGCTACGGTCGGTGGCCAGGTGTGTGGCGGTGGGGATGTGTGTGTACCGACCACTGACGGGCCGGCTACGGTCGGTGGCCAGGTGTGTGGCGGTGAGGGTGTGTGTGTACCGACCACTGACGGCTACGGTCGGTGGCCAGGTGTGTGGCGGTGGGGATGTGTGTGTACCGACCACTGACGGGCCGGCTACGGTCGGTGGCCAGGTGTGTGGCCGTGGGGATGTGTGTGTACCGACCACTGACGGGCCGGCTGCGGTCGGTGGCCAGGTGTGTGGCGGTGAGGGTGTGTGTGTACCGACCACTGACGGCTACGGTCGGTGGCCAGGTGTGTGGCGGTGGGGATGTGTGTGACCGACCACTGACGGGCCGGCTACGGTCGGTGGCCAGGTGTGTGGCGGTGAGGGTGTGTGTGTACCGACCACTGACGGCTACGGTCGGTGGCCAGGTGTGTGGCGGTGGGGATGTGTGTGTACCGACCACTGACGGCTACGGTCGGTGGCCAGGTGTGTGGCGGTGGGGGTGTGTGTGTACCGACCACTGACGGCTACGGTCGGTGGCCAGGTGTGTGGCGGTGGGGATGTGTGTGTACCGACCACTGACGGGCCGGCTACGGTCGGTGGCCAGGTGTGTGGCGGTGGGGGTGTGTGTGTACCGACCACTGACGGCTACGGTCGGTGGCCAGGTGTGTGGCGGTGAGGGTGTGTGTGTACCGACCACTGACGGGCCGGCTACGGTCGGTGGCCAGGTGTGTGGCGGTGGGGATGTGTGTGTACCGACCACTGACGGGCCGGCTACGGTCGGTGGCCAGGTGTGTGTACCGACCACTGACGGGCCGGCTACGGTCGGTGGCCAGGTGTGTGGCGGTGGGGATGTGTGTGTACCGACCACTGACGACTGTGTCTTCGGCAGTTTCAAAGGCCAGTTCAGCATAGTGCCAGTGCTGGTGGGCACGCTCAGCCCAGACAAGGAGGCGCTGTATGGCCGGTTGCTGGCGCCGTACCTGGCTGACCCGGCCAATCTGTTCGTCGTGTCGTCCGACTTCTGCCACTGGGGACAGCGGTTCCGCTACGTCAACGGCGGCGACCGCGCCAACGGACTCATCCACGAGTTCATCCAGCAGCTGGACCGCGAGGTGAGGGCTCTCGCCGATGGCAGTTTCCGGCGAGCGGCGCCACGGGCGACTTCGGCAGCTGGACGGCGATCAGATCAGGTGGTCCGGGGTCAGACGTGGTGTGTCGGACTGTGATCGTGCCAGGTGGTCCGGGATCAGACGTGGTGTGTCATACTGTGACCGGGTCAGGTGGTCCGGGGTCAGACGTGGTGTGTCGGACGGTGGTCAGATCAGGTGGTCCGGGGTCAGACGTGGTGTCTCAGACTGTGACCGGGCCAGGTGGTCCGGGGTCAGACTTGGTGTATCGGACGGTGGTCAGGTCAGACGTGGTGTGTCGGACGGTGACAAGGTCAAGTGGTCCGGGGTCAGACGTGGTGTGTCGGACGGTGGTCAGATCAGGAGGTCCGGGGTCAGACGTGGTGTGTCATACTGTGACCGGGTCAGGTGGTCCGGGGTCAGACGTGGTGTGACGGACTGTGATCAGGTCAGGTGGTCCGGGGTCAGACGTGGTGTCTCAGACGGTGATCAGGTCGGGTGGTCCGGGGTCAGACGTGTGTCGGACGGTGACCAGGGCAGGTGGTCCGGGGTCAGACGTGGTGTGTCGGACGGTGACAAGGTCAAGTGGTCCGGGGTCAGACGTGGGGTGTCGGTCTGTGACTGGGTCAGGTGGTCCGGGGTCAGACGTGGGGTGTCGGACTGTGACCGGGTCAGGTGGTCCGGGGTCAGACGTGGTGTGTCAGACGGTGATCAGGTCAGGTGGTCCGGGGTCAGACGTGGTGTCTCAGACGGTGATCAGGTCGGGTGGTCCGGGGTCAGACGTGGTGTGTCGGACGGTGACAAGGTCAAGTGGTCCGGGGTCAGACGTGGGGTGTCGGACTGTGACCGGGTCAGGTGGTCCGGGGTCAGACGTGGTGTGTCGGACTGTGACCAGGTCAGGTGGTCCGGGATCAGACTTGGTCTTCCGGACGGTGGTCAGATCAGGTGTTCCGATCAAGCTTGGTGTGTCGGACGGTAATCAGATCAGGTGGTCCGGGTCAGACTTGGTGTACCGGACGGTGGTCAGGTCAAGAAGTCCGCGGTCAGACGTGGTGTGTCATACTGTGACTGGGTCAGGTGGGCCGGGGTCAGACGTGGTGTGTCGGACTGTGACCAGGTCAGGTGGTCCGGGGTCAGACTTGGTGTGTCGGACGGTGATCAGGTCAGGTGGGCCGGGGTCAGACGTGGTGTGTCGGACTGTGACCAGGTCAGGTGGTCCGGGGTCAGACTTGGTGTGTCGGACGGTGATCAGGTCAGGTGGTCCGGGGTCAGACTTGGTGTGTCGGACGGTGACCAGGTCAGGTGGTCCGGGGTCAGACTTGGCGTGACGGACGGTGATCAGGTCAGGTGGTCCGAGGTCAGACTTGGTGTGTCGGACGGTGACAAGGTCAGGTGGTCCGGGGTCAGACTTGGTGTGTCGGACGGTGACCAGGTCAGGTGGTCCGGGGTCAGACTTGGTGTGTCGGACGGTGACCAGGTCAGGTGGTCCGGGGTCAGACTTGGCGTGACGGACGGTGATCAGGTCAGGTGGTCCGAGGTCAGACTTGGTGTGTCGGACGGTGACAAGGTCAGGTGGTCCGGGGTCAGACTTGGTGTGTCGGACGGTGACCAGGTCAGGTGGTCCGGGGTCAGACTTGGTGTGTCGGACGGTGACCAGGTCAGGTGGTCCGGGGTCAGACTTGGTGTGTCAGACGGTGATCAGATTAGGTGGTCCGGGGTCAGACTTGGTGTGTCGGACGGTGACAAGGTCAGGTGGTCCGGGGTCAGACTTGGTGTGTCAGACGGTGACCAGGTCAGGTGGTCCGGGGTCAGACTTGGTGTGTGGGACGGTGACCAGGTCAGGTGGTCCGGGGTCAGACTTCGTGTGTCAGATGGTGATCAGATTAGGTGGTCCGGGGTCAGACTTGGTGTGTCGGACGGTGACCAGGTCAGGTGGTCCGGGGTCAGACTTGGTGTGTCAGACGGTGACCAGGTCAGGTGGTCCGGGGTCAGACTTGGTGTGTCGGACGGTGACCAGGTCAGGTGGTCCGGGGTCAGACTTAGTGTGTCGGACTGTGATCAGATTAGGTGATCCGAGGTCAGACTTTCTGCGCCGGACGGTGTTCATACATCACAACTCATGCCATGCTCATGCATGGTACCCTCCAGGGAGCTTGGAGGAATAATTTCGGAACGGTTTAATTGTGACTTATCTTTCTTTTATTAAAAAATCATTCGCAGTTTATGTTTTGCCTGGCGTGATCTACGTCAGTATTATGATGTGTCGTGGAAGCAGCCGGTGTAATGTGGCGTGAACATCACAGTGTTGCTGTTTTGTGGATGTCAGTGTTTGAGACTATATGTCATGATTTTGTATGGTGGGACTTTGCCGCTCAGCATAGCACGTGGTGTGGACGATGGGTGACGTAGTGGAGGCCGTTGGTGAAGTGGTGTGGCCCATAGATGACGTAGAGTGGGCCGTGGGTGAAGTGGTGTTGCCCATAGATGACGTGGAGTGGGCCGTGGGTGAAGTGGTGTTGGTGGTGAAGTGGTGTGGGCCGTGGGCGACTTAGTGTGGGCCGTGGGTGAAGTGGCTAGGGCCACGGATAATGTGAGTGGGCAGGGTCGTCATGAACCGCCTGGTGATGCAGAATCCTTCATTTTTTAAAAGCATGTCAACCGGAACTCCACACTGTTATGTCGGTAAGTCACATTGGCGACCGTGTAGGCTGTCAGCTGTTACGGCCGCGCTGACGTTCTGTGGGTGGGGTGTCAGTGCTGGCGGCGTCACTTGTGACCGGTCTGTGGGTGGGGTGTCAGTGTTGGCGGCGTCACTTGTGACCGGTCTGTGGGTGGGGTGTCAGTGTTGGCGGCGTCACTTGTGACCGGGGGAGCGTGACGCGACCGAAGCCGCGCTGACGTTCTGTGGGTGGGGTGTCAGTGTTGGCGGCGTCACTTGTGACCGGGGGAGCGTGACGCGACCGAAGCCGCTCTGACGTTCTGTGGGTGGGGTGTCAGTGTTGGCGGCGTCACTTGTGACCGGGGGAGCGTGACGCGACCGAAGCCGCTCTGACGTTCTGTGGGTGGGGTGTCAGTGCTGGCGGCGTCACTTGTGACCGGTCTGTGGGCGGGCTGTCAGTGCTGGCGGCGTCACTTGTGACCGGGGGAGCGTGACGCGACCGAAGCCGCGCTGACCCCGTCCTTGGCCGCCGCAGGCTATGGACATCATCGAGTCGCTGGACCCGGGCAAGTTCACGCAGTACCTGCAGCGTACCGGGAACACCATCTGCGGGCGTCACCCCATTGGTGTGCTGCTCAACGTAAGTTTCGTTACGGCCCGCAACCAGCAGATACAGTCGCAGATGTGACATCGCACCAGCCTCACCGTAACCTCACCCTGATCTCATCCCAACCTCACCACTGACCTCACCGCGTCCTCATCTTGACATCATCCTAACCTTGCCCTAACCTCATCCTGACCTCACCCTGCTCTCACCGTGACCTCATACTGACCTCGTCCCGACCTCACACTGCCACCACCCTGACCTCACCCAGCCTGCCCTTGATCACTCCCCTACCTTACCTCAGCTACACTTTTCCTCACTCTGAACTTCTGCCAGCCTCATCCTGACCTGACCTTCACACCAACCTACCGAGACCTCACCGTAACCTCATCTTTTCCCCACCCTAGTCTCACTATGGTCTAATTCCATCCTCATCCTGGCCTCACTCGGGTGTCTTAGCATGGTGTCATCCCGGCGTCGTCCCGGTCTCTTCATGACCTCGCTCCGATCTCACCACCCTCAAGATTCCGCTGCTGACCTGACAGCCACCTGACAGGGACTACCTCTGGCCGAGCAATCCTGTCAAGCCCCGTGTGGTTCTGGCCGTCCCCAGCAGTCACTTCGCAGCCACCTGACAGGGACTACCTCTGGCCGAGCAGCCCTGTCAAGCCCCGTGTGGTTCTGGCCGTCCCCAGCAGTCACTTCGACAGCCACCTGACAGGGACTACCTCTGGCCGAGCAGCCCTGTCTAGCCCCGTGTGGTTCTGGCCGTTCCCAGCAGTCACTTCACTCCTGCAGAGCGGTGCTGATCAGATTCCAGCTATCACCACAGTCCTTGGTCCTCGTTGTAGTCCTCAGGTAGTAGTCGAGCTCGGCTGACGTGGCCTTCCCCAGACGAGCATCGTCGTCATGTAGCGTCGCCCGCTCGAGGTGTCTTGGAGAAGCGGCCCGGGCACCGTCTTCTTGTTATCCCTTGTCCGTTGGCCGGTGGTTCCACCTGTGTCCCTGTACCTCGGATAAGCGGCAGACCTTCCGGCAGACCTTCCATGTGCCCATTAGGGTGTATCACCGGCGACGGATCAACACGTGAACCGAAAGGGGAGGGCGGAATCCGCCCATCGCTCCTGTTTTTCGACGATATCTCATACACGGGCGGGGATATTATAATTGAATGTTGGGATTTTGTTAAAAACTGATCAGCACATCCTGTGCAACAAAAATATACCAACTATAGGAAATGTGAGGGTACAAAGTCCGGCCGGCCCGTCCGATCACCGAGCGTTCAAGGTCATAAAGGTTTCGTCGGTTCAATGGCGGGGCGGCGCGGTGTGGCGGCCAATCTCGCCCAATTTGACCCTAAATGTATTGACCTAGGATCATGAAAGTTATGCGAATGGGAGGGGACACGGATTCGCCCCTTCCTCCTCCACTCCCCAAGATCTCGAAAACTACAGAAGGTAGAAACGCAGAGATCGGTCAGCACGCCGAGCCTCCTCGCCGGCCAAGTCTTTGTGACCTTGAACGCTGGGCGGCCGGCCGGCGGCCAGACTGTCTACTTTGCACTCCCGCGGTTCATATGTTTAAGAACAGATTTCAACAAATATTTTACCTCAGATTTGCCCATCAATTCGCAATATTGTTACCAGATTCCATTACAAGATCCCTCCCCGTGTATGAGCTGTCGTCGGAAAACAGGAGGGGTGGGCGGATTCTGCGCCTCCTCCCCACCGGTGCGCGTGTTAACCCGCGCCGTCTCGGGGGGTTGATAAGCGCCCCTAAGGTTTTCCGCAGTTTGTGAAAGAACGGCGCGCGATAGCGCGCCGAAGTTTGGCATACCTTTTCCCACATCAATTTGGCATGTTGTGTCAAAATTTTGAGATAAGGTCATCTAGGGTCAACGAGTTAGTCAAGTTCGGGGGACGAGTGGTCTAGGGGTTAGATGCTCGTCTCACAATCGAAAGATTGTGGGTTCGAATCTCACCTGTCGCTACTCTTCACCCGCGACCAATCTGAGAGATTGGCGACGCTATATGATTCAACGGTCGACGTGTCGTAAAACCAAGAACCAACCCAACCAACGAGTTAGTCAAGTTCAAGTGAGGTCACCTCCAGAGAAGTTAAACCAGTCATCACGGTTTAACGGATAAAGATATTTTAATGAAACTTGTTTAATACAACGAAGAATGGCTCTTAGATACTCCTGGGTTTTAGACATTGCGTGTAAAGAAAATATTCAACCTTCAATATACCAGGAGGTGCTGAGTTGATATGAAAAGTAACGATAAAGGTTATATTTTATTACTCAACGTTTCGGCCAGGGGCCATCGTCAGGAGTGTTGAGTAGTAAAATATAACCTTTATCGTTACTTTTGATATCAACTCAGCACCTCCTGGTATATTGAAGGTGGTATGTTTTCTTTACACTTAATGAAACTTTCAACGTTTGCTTATCCTTAGGGACGAAACAAAATGCACCAGAGGAATGTTTTTTCTTCTGTTTTTGATTGCTTATTAGTTTTGCATATTTGCCCATTAGAGCTAAAATCTAAGATTCTGGCTAAAGTAAGCATTTTTTATGAGAGCAAGTTGACTTCAAACGTTTTCGGTCCACTCTACCCATTATAAGAATAAAAATAAAAGACAATTGAAAACTCCAAATTTTGAACTATCAACAAAAAAAGAGATTTTTGGGTGGGGAAAATGGTATGCCATGGTCGATTTCACCTTTATTTTCTGATTCCAAATATTATTTCTTCTTCTTCAAATCTCCCCAAAATGAACACCCCAGAGCCAAAAATATGATGCAAGTTGTGAAAAACCTAGGCCCCCTTGTGACGTCACTTTCGGGGGATACAATTTTGGGGGTGGTGTCTGGCCCAACTCGTCGAGCGCTTTCCGATTATACCTCTTTCGTTTTTGTGCGACGCTTAGTTTTGAGATTAGAAGGGAGTCACCCCCCCCCGAGACGGGGTGTGAGGATTTGACCGGAAAGACGGGGTTAAGCGTGTCCGATCTCTGCGAAGTGGCAGGGCGATCTTCTAACATGCAAAACAAATTGGCTCGAGGTGCAAAGTTGCCGCTCGCTTCTGTTGTTTTTTGTTTGTGTTGGTGAGGGTCTCCCAACCTGTCGTGATATAATTTAGCTGTTTGGCTACCGAACTGAGAAGAAAATATAGTTGTTTGACGAGATCCTACGACTGCTTGCCCCGTCCAGTTTTGACCGCTAATGTCCCAATCCACGATGGCATCGAATGACTCCTTTAACTGAAAGCATGCATTATATATTTGTACAGTTTTGGATATTGGATGCATTATAGTATTACAGTACCTGTATTAGACATTGTAGGCTGCTTTGTCCTTAGTTCACACCAGACCCCATTCACTCTATGTTAGAACCATGGGTGAAACTTCTCGCCGTGTACAGTCCATACCTGGTGTAGACCTGGATCATGTGGTTGGAACCGCTTGAGCCGTTATCAGGTAATGAATCCGAATTATAACTGCCTGTGCAATTTGTCGGTGGTGTTTCTTGTTTGGAGTGAATCTGAATGACAAATCGGTCGACGCGTGCGCAGAAGAAAAACATTGCTTGTTTCATGTAGTAGTTCAGGATGTAAAGTGTACGTCGTCGTATGTTTGACCTACATTTTGAACGGACCCTGCCAGTGCTTGAAATGTGGACGAATCAGTTGCATAGTAAACTTGTGGTTATCGTATCAGAACTGACGTTCCAGCCTAACAGGGCTATTTTATGCTAGCTGATTTGAACCATTGTACCCATCTTTAATTGCTCGTTACCCGATACATCTGCAACTGGTCCCAACCATATTGTATATTGTATAACTTGTCCCAACCACCCCCAAGTGAGAAGCACTCAGTGGATCAAATGAGCCCCATGTATTGTATATCTGATACCAAATGCCACCATCTGCTCCAAATTATTTCAGAGTGTCGTCTAAAATATTCAGTATCATGCAGTGAACATATTTCGCCCACTCTGCTTCTACAGTTCTAATCACTGGAACTGAAGAAGCCCAGTGGGCTAAATGTATTAAATGTATGGTATTGAATATTCCGTATGATTGCATTGCACAGATTTTGATCATGCGGTTGCATTTGATATCGGACATGCAACAATGCTACTAACATTAGCACTACGGACCCTCATTACTTGCAATGTTGCTTCGTTAGATTGTTTGTTATTATGACAAATTAGATCGTTGGTTAGGTATGTTAGCCGAATCGGCAGCAGATATAAAATTTCCCAACAGGTAAAGTCAGCACATGGGGCAGATAAATAGGTAGAGGCGCATGCACGGTACACAGGGACTTTGTGATTTCCAATCACACCCCACACACACACACGCACGCACACCCCATCCGGCTGGCGACGTCACAGGCGGCCGGCTGTCAGCACGAGCCGTCGGCTTTAGCGGGGTGTCGGCGTTAAGTGGGGCGAACCGTGTGGTGTTGTTTGCGACCTCGGCTACTGGATTTAGAAGTGGTCTGGCCGGGAGAGAAGCGGCACGAGCCCGTGTGCTGACTTAAGCTCGAGATCACCACCACGCTTTGCCTGCCGAGCCGCCGTGCCATGCCGCTGTCGGCTGATACAGCGACTGGGCGATATTGGCCCGGCCGCCCCGCTATGGTATCGATGGGGAATCCACACGTAACCAGTAGATAGACGGCGCCGGACGCGCGCCCAAGTTCTGCACAGCCAACATAGGCGCACACTGGCACACATGCAGATACGTAGACAGTCCCATCAACTTCGCTCAGTAGCCGTCACTTGTGGATTGCGTTGTGAACATCTGTTGGACTGATCACGCTACGGTTAGCCGCTGTACACCCGACTTTGAAGTGCGGCAGACAATATCACGACAAAGGCCATGATGGATAATTTTTGTAATTGATGGTAGGAAAAGGTATGTTGTGTAGCGGAAGATTGCGCAATCCCAAGTAAGCAGTGAGCGCTTTTCACTGTTACAATAATACACATGAAAGTCAGTAATAGCACCCTTGAAATCGTCCGATCAAAGTTACGAATATCCCTAAGCACAAGCGGCATCTCCGACAGCCATTTTGTATTTGGATGGTTGTCGGCAATGGTTGTGTGTGTATTGAGGCTTTGCGGTGTCTGCTCTGGACGTGTGTTTTGCTGTGTGCTGCGGCGACGAGCGCCTGCTACGGCACGGCGTCACTCCGCGCCCCTCATTTCACCAGTTGTGACACCCGGTCTGCTCTAGACAGGAAATGATCTGTCACTTATTGTCGTTCAATGAATAATAAGTAATATATTGATAAACTGTTACCAAGCATTAAGTACTTGTTAATTTGGCTTCCTGCCGCCCATCCATGCTTCAGACCGTTGTGAGCCGTGATCAGCTTAAGCCTTCTCAGGTGGGTTACTATCCACCTCAGAAAGCCGGGGTCCTGCTCCTCAAGTTAAAGAAAGCCCTTCCCTCTCCTTCCCTCCCCCTCCCACAGAAAGAATAATCCCTCCAGAGTAGACAATAGGCTTCAATATCGGCCCAAGTTTGGATGCGCCTCAGTTTTAAGCGGGGGAAGATCTTTCAATTCACAAACCTTGCTTAATCTCCGACCATCATAATAAACGCGTGCCAATGTTGTCGAGCCTTTTTACACCAATGTCTACTGCCCGAGACTTCCAAGCTGTGTCGACAACATTGCTCTCCATTGTAGGCCGTGACGGCATTGCGTAGTTCGCGGCGGCCTCCAAAGATGGCGTTCAAGTTTCTGTGCTACCAGCAGTCGGACAAATGTTACAGTGTGCGCGACTCGTCTGTCAGCTACGCGGCCGGCACGCTGGTCCTCTCATGAGCGCACTGCTGCCACAGTATGTGTGGCTGCCGGCGCAGCCGCTCGTCCGGTGATCGGTTGTCCGCTTGGCATGGTCTGTGTGGGTCTGCAGGCCGACACTACATCGTCCCTGGTCTACACCACGTGTCGCCCTGCTGTTCTACACCCGCCGCATGTGTAGCCACATGTGGTGGCTACACATGCAACACTTTACATTGCATGTCTCCGTTCGATTCTACATGACATCTGCCCCAGTGCACGCTACGTGTCTGTGATTTTCCATACCACAAATCTGCCCAACACCACGCGGGACTGGATTCATGGCTATCATCCTGGATCTCGGAGTATCATTTGTGTGCATCAAACACGAGAGGATACTTTTCGTTTGGTTTTAGCATCACCAGCTCCTTTTCGTACTTCTCGACTTCTGAGTAGAAGCCTGTTTAGCGTAAGAATAATTAGATCAGAAATTACAAATGGAACAAAATAAATCGGTGAGCATGAGTAGCTATATATTTCTTCAATAACTACATACTGTGTTATTACTCGAATTAAAGCCTTGGTGTAATAATTCGTATATCCGGATATTTTATTAAAGTGCCTTAAGATTGCAACATTTCATTGTGAAATAACACCGTTTAACCTTCCAGTGGGAACAAGGAGAGGAGACCTTTCCGCAGAGGACAATGCATTGGTTGGGGGAGATCCGGGACAAGGCTCTTTTTCCAGCCTTGATACCACATGTTTTCCGTACCCTACACATATCAACACACTACCCCACACTACATATTATAGCAGACATGCGTTTGCTGTGATACACTCATGTCTGTTCTTTCCAATCTACCCTGTACTCTATGTCTCATAGTGACGCCTCTATTATATGACATGCTCCTTGTATTCTGCACCAGCTGTCTCTCCTATTTTCATCTACACGTCTCGCACGTGTTTGCACCCCGTGTCTCCTGTTCATCACACGCTCCCCGCTCAGTCAGCACCACATGTCGCTCCATTGTTATAAGCTACGTCTCTCCTATTCTATGTCATATGTTCCCCTTATTCTACGCTAGTTCTCGTTTTTCTCTCAACACGCCCTCCATACTCTGCGTATGTGGCTTCCTTACCGTATGTTGTGCCACATGTGTTCCGCCTGTTTCCCTTTCCATGTGGCGGCTATGCAGCGGAGGGATATTGAGAGTGGTTGTCGCTGTTGCCAGAGGTGCACATGCACGGGTCATGCGCCCGTAAATGATCAGTGTCGATTGATCAGAACTGGTGCAGTGCGCCAACCACTGCGGCATGCTGCCCGAGTGCCGCTCGCTGGTCGTCTCGTGCTCCTCGCGTCAGACTGCTGCACTGGACCGGCGCGGCTGTCGTTTTGCATGGGGGCTGCTTTTGGCGTTTGTCGTATTTCGTGCGCATTTTTGGGTTGTGTTTTGAGAGACTGAATGTGGTTCGCTGTAATGAAGTGAGATATGCGTGTGTTGTGTGGGGCTCATATGATGTGCCCCCGATATGGTCGTGGCGAGGGACAGGGGGTTTTGCAATGAAGTGTCATGTTTAGGACAGCTGTTGCAGAGCTGCTGGCACGAAATAATTGTATTGTTGCACCCGTAAGCTTAACACCACTGTCGCTGTTGTGGAACCACGTAATATATTAAAATGTTGGGAAGAGGTTTGGAATATGTATTTTCATTATCCCGAAAATGTTGGGCCAAGATCAGCATTGAGCTGGAGTGTCACAGTGGATAATTAGTATTGAGAAGGTAGCATAGGAGTGGAAAATTAAAGGAGGAAAAATTGTAGTGCAAGATTTGAAACCAAATTATGTTTTTAATCCAAGGCATACATGCCACAAAATCAATAGCGGCAACAAAACTATTTTCTTCCCTATTGGAGGATTTCAGTTGCTATTTCAGTTTCAGTTGCCATTTTGAGTGTAGGAGCAGTACAAGGTGGGAATGGAGGCCACTGTCTCCAAGTGATGATTTTGGGATGTGGGAAGCTTATTTCTAACCGGGTGTCATTTCCTGCCAAAATTTGGAAGATTTTGTGGCATTGGGAATTCGATGAAGAAGGGTGTGGGAAGGGGTTCCCAGCAGTATGTAAGGTTGAGGCGAATACTTCATTAAAGCTGCTTCGCACTGTATTTCACTACGATCGAGGGCGAAGTCCGAGCAGGTCCACTTTGGTGTATGTGCGGCAAAAGTTCACATGGCCGCCCTGATCCGATCTTCATGATTTTGAAAACTTAACATGTTTGTTGCCACATTTTTAGTTTTTACCCAGACATAGGACATCTATCCAGGCATCTCTTTTGATTGGAGTCTTGCCGGCTTCTATCACAATATTTCCCCTCATGTACTTCGAATCTTTGTGCAAAGGGAGGGTCTTGTGGTGGTGCGGAGTTTGTCGTGTAACGCGGCGTACCACACACATGGATGGCGTGGCGTTTGTCTACGCCAGCTGCCACGATGGGACCGTTGCGATGAGTCCACAACCTCTGGTGAAAACAGCACTCTGTGCCTGTAGTGCGGGATCCAGGAGCTGAATCGGTGCTTTCAAAAACGTGTCAATGTTAAGGAAGGAAATAGTACTGATGCTGGAGAGCTTCCAATGGGAAAATAAGGGGAAATTTCCTCATAGGGGGATTGTTGCATGTAGATTACACGTGCATGCGCCCTTTGGAGTCCCATAATTAACTGCCGTCGTTGTTCTGCAGAATGCCGCCCTGCGCTGACTATATAACGGTACCTTTGAATTTGGTTTCTTGCGGCATGGGTACTCAGTATCAGCAGTTGAAGTTTCCAATTCGTGTGTGTTATGGTTGCAATGCAGTTGCAAAGCAGGTGTAGATGAAGCAGTGGATCAGTGCAATAGACATCGGTATCGCCAACGCGTGCTGTTTTTGTCGTCAGGCGGTCGCCAAACTCAACGAGACACCTAACGGGCACCGGATGAAGCTCAAATTCCTCAAGTACGCGCAGTCGAGCCAATGCCGCTCCATCACCGACTCGTCCGTGAGCTACGCATCTGCGTCGCTGACCTTCGAATAGTCTGCGGCCGGGAGACGTTTGACCTGTTTTATACGCGACAGCCGGCGCACGGCGGGCGTCGCTGTATTTTGTACGGCCGGCCCACGTGGTGGCGGCTGCGACACTGCACCGCCGCCGGCGCCGGCCCCGGCCACACCGCCACCGTGTGTCCGCCTGCTAAATAAGATAATATAACGTGTAATCACCCCGGCTGCGTTTGTCGGGCGCTGGCGCACGTGCGGCAGCCGTCACCGCCTCCCGTTGACCCCTTGCTACATCACTCCTCACCGCCTCCGGCTGATGTGTTGGTGTAGCACACTCACGGTCTCCCGTGCGGCGGCTGTGAGATGGTGGTGTAGCACACTGTCACGGTCTCCCGTGCGGCGGCTGTGAGATGGTGGTGTAGCACACTGCCACGGTCTCCCGTGCGGCGGCTGTGAGGTGGTGGTGTAGCACACTGTCACGGTCTCCCGTGCGGCGGCTGTGAGGTGGCGGTGTAGCACACTGCCACGGTCTCCCGTGCGGCGGCTGTGAGGTGGTGGTGTAGCACACTGTCACGGTCTCCCGTGCGGCGGCTGTGAGGTGGCGGTGTAGCACACTCACGGTCTCCCGTGCGGCGGCTGTGAGGTGGCGGTGTAGCACACTCACGGTCTCCCGTGCGGCGGCTGTGAGGTGGTGGTGTAGCACACCGTCACGGTCTCTCGTGCGGCGGCTGTGAGGTGGCGGTGTAGCACACTCACGGTCTCCCGTGCGGCGGCTGTGAGGTGGCGGTGTAGCACACTCACGGTCTCCCGTGCGGCGGCTGTGAGGTGGCGGTGTAGCACGCTGTCACCGTCTCCCGTGCGGCGGCTGTGAGGTGGCGGTGTAGCACACTCACTGTCTCCCGTGCGGCGGCTGTGAGGTGGTGGTGTAGCACACTGTCACGGTTTCCCGTGCGGCGGCTGAGGTGGTGGTGTAGCACACTGTCACGGTCTCTCGTGCGGCGGCTGTGAGGTGGCGGTGTAGCACACTCACGGTCTCCCGTGCGGCGGCTGTGAGGTGGCGGTGTAGCACGCTGTCACCGTCTCCCGTGCGGCGGCTGTGAGGTGGCGGTGTAGCACACTCACGGTCTCCCGTGCGGCGGCTGTGAGGTGGTGGTGTAGCACACTGTCACGGTCTCCCGTGCGGCGGCTGTGAGGTGGCGGTGTAGCACGCTGTCACGGTCTCTCGTGCGGCGGCTGTGAGGTGGCGGTGTAGCACACTCACGGTCTCCCGTGCGGCGGCTGTGAGGTGGCGGTGTAGCACACTCACTGTCTCCCGTGCGGCGGCTGTGAGGTGGTGGTGTAGCACACTGTCACGGTCTCCCGTGCGGCGGCTGTGAGGTGGCGGTGTAGCACGCTGTCACGGTCTCTCGTGCGGCGGCTGTGAGGTGGCGGTGTAGCACACTCACGGTCTCCCGTGCGGCGGCTGTGAGGTGGCGGTGTAGCACACTCACTGTCTCCCGTGCGGCGGCTGTGAGGTGGTAGTGTAGCACACTGTCACGGTCTCCCGTGCGGCGGCTGAGGTGGTGGTGTAGCACACTGTCACGGTCTCTCGTGCGGCGGCTGTGAGGTGGCGGTGTAGCACACTGTCACGGTCTCCCGTGCGGCGGCTGTGAGGTGGCGGTGTAGCACACTCACGGTCTCCCGTGCGGCGGCTGTGAGGTGGCGGTGTAGCACACTGTCACGGTCTCCCGTGCGGCGGCTGTGAGGTGGCGGTGTAGCACACTGTCACGGTCTCCCGTGCGGCGGCTGTGAGGTGGCGGTGTAGCACACTCACGGTCTCCCGTGCGGCGGCTGTGAGGTGGCGGTGTAGCACACTGTCACGGTCTCCCGTGCGGCGGCTGTGAGGTGGTGGTGTAGCACACTCACGGTCTCCCGTGCGGTGGCTGTGAGGTGGTGGTGTAGCACACTGTCACGGTCTCCCGTGCGGCGGCTGAGGTGGCGGTGTAGCACACTGTCACGGTCTCCCGTGCGGCGGCTGTGAGGTGGCGGTGTAGCACGCTGTCACCGTCTCCCGTGCGACGGCTGTGAGGTAACGTGGCACGCCGTCGCTCACCAATGTAGTAACTCGATTGCGTGTTTGTGGCTAGCCAACGGCGCCGACAGAAGACAAGAGGCAGGAGGGAAAGCGGATGCCACTGAGTAACTTCGCACACAGACGCAGGTGGCGGGTGGGAGTCGATGATGTGGCAGTCGAATCGAAGCGTTGGTCTAGTGAATCACGGGTTACGGATTCGGGGCTCGTCCGCCGCGCAGGCCGAATGCGAGAGAAACAACCCCCGGTGCTATGCTAGGTGCTGATTACACTTCTCGGCGACACGCTGTGCAAACATGGACACATAAGCCCAAATCAGGATTTCGGAACCCCAGGATGTGCGTATACAAAGAGGTGTTATCCAACGTCAGCTCAGGCTAATGGCACCAGGTCATCTTGGAGAGGACCATGTCATCCGAGTACGGTATTACAGCTGTCCATTGCCGAGCATGAACTGAACATGCTGCCGCACCGATGACCGATCATCGCACATTCGTGGGCACCGTGCCATCATAGCCACAATTATGTCAAGCCCAGAACCCGCGATTTCAGCTAAAGGCTGCAACTGTTCCTTCACATGATGAATTCACTGTTCCTCCACGCTATCTGACGACTTGACCTCAGTGGGATCGGTCCAACAGCTCAGAAGCTATCCTCCAGAAGTACTACAAAGTGGGGGGAGAGTTGATCAACCCTCGGCACTAGCCAGGGAACAGTACTGCTGCAACCCACTTGGAAATTTGGGAAAACTAAAACTGTGCCGCAGGTACCTTTCGCTCATTACGAACATGGAACCGAAACCAGGATCCCTTAAGCATATAAGGGACACAGCCTTTGGGCACGGCAGAAGTATATATCGGGACAGTAATTGCAACAAAAGCACAGCACGTTCGTGCTAAGATTGGTGGAAAATTGATACAACGCCGAAGAAAATCATTTTTCCCACAATAGCATCTAAAGCACAGATCCGTTGAGTTGCAGGAAACGCATCACTGCGTATGAAATTTGGCTGGGATGCTACTACGAATCTGAGGTTGGCGAAGGTTGCCGATGCAGCCCCCCCCATGCCCGATGCCGCGCCCTTCCCAGACGCGTCAACCGGCAGCAGCCACAGTCACCCGACGAGTCGGGCCAGCAACAGATCCTGCACCCATGTATTGCATGACACGTATAATGCTGACAGTTCTGCGCACCCGGGAGGGGAGGTGTCTGGACACACCTAGGCAGTCGTGAGTAGCATATGGAACAGGCCGGTACGCATATACGAAGAAAGTATGCACACATCTGGAGAGCGATTTGTAGTGTATCGAGCGAACTTGTAGCATATACTGGCAATGGTCTGTACACACCCGCAGGACCATATGGGGTACAGATGTTCCCCATAAGCAGCGATGGATCGACATTTACCCGGGGAACTGCATGTGGCGCACGCCCGGATAGCCATCTGTGGCACACACGCCTGGGCAGCGATGTGTAGCAAACACCCGGATAGCGACTCACGGCAGCACTTGGAGGATGATCTGCACACGTGCACACACACACACACACACGCACACAATGACATGGCTTCCACCCACCACGTATCACAGGAATAAATACCAACACCATCCGGTACCATAAATACCAATGCAAACCGCACTGCGTTTGGCCGGGTAACACGAATCGTCACGACCGCTGCCGCCGCCGCCCACATCCAGCGTCAGCACGTCACTCAACATACCAGTCGGCGGCAGCAGCGCGGCACGGCCCCCGCCGCCCACATCCAGCGTCAGCACGTCACACAACACACCAGTGGGCCGCGGCGGCGCGTCACGGCCGGCGGCGTCGGCCGGCCATCATCGAGGCCGCCGGAAGAACACGACCACGCCGAGCAGCACGGCCAGCAGCGTCATCAGGTAGATGTCCCAGTCGGGCCCCAGCAGCCGGGTCGGCGATGGCAGCGGCAGCCAGCCGCTCCAGTCGGACTGTGGCAGTCCGCACAGCCGTCAGCACGACCAGTCACAAGCAAACAACCGACAGCACGATTAGTCCCAAGCCGACAACCGTCGATATGACTAGTCACAAACCGACAGCCGACAGCGCGACTAGTCTCAAGCCGACAACCGAAAGCACTAGTCCCAGGCCGGCAACCGTCGATATGACGAGTCTCAAGCCGTCACCTGACAGCGCGACCAGTCCCAAGCCGACAGCACGACTAGTCCCAAGCCGACAACCGTCGATATGACTAGTCCCAAGACAACAACCAACAGCACGACTACTCCCAAGGGAACAACCGACAGCCCTACCAGTCCCAATATGACGAGACCGTCATATTGGGATATCATATCCGTAACATATTGGGATATCATACGTTATCATACCCGACCAGGCCGTCGATATGACGAGTCTCAAGCCGACAACCGACAGCGTGACCAGTCCCAAGCCGGCAACCGTCGACATGACTAGTCTCAAGACAACCGCCAGCATGGCCGGTCCCAAGCCAACAACCGACAGCACGACCAGTCCCAAGCCAACAACCGGCAACACGACCAGTCCCAAGCCAACAACCGGCAACACGACCAGTCCCAAGCCAACAACCGGCAACACGACCAGTCCTCAGCCGACAACCATCAACACGACCAGTCCTAAGCCGACAACCATCAACACGACCAGTCCTAAGCCGACAACCATCAACACGACCAGTCCTAAGCCGACAACCGTCAGCACAAGTCCCAAACTAACAACCGTCAACATGACCAGTCCCAAACTGACAACCATCTGTCCCAAGCCGACAACTGTCGACATAATAGTCCCAATCCGACAACCGTGAACATGACCGGTCCCAAACTGACAACCATCTGTCCCAAGCCGACAACTGTCGACATAATAGTCCCAATCCGACAACCGTGAACATGACCGGTCCCAAACTGACAACCATCTGTCCCAAGCCGACAACTGTCGACATAATAGTTCCAATCCGACAACCGTGAACATGACCGGTCCCAAACTGACAACCATCTGTCCCAAGCCGACAACTGTCGACATAATAGTCCCAATCCGACAACCGTGAACATGACCGGTCCCAAACTGACAACCATCTGTCCCAAGCCGACAACTGTCGACATAATAGTCCCAATCCGACAACCGTGAACATGACCGGTCCCAAACTGACAACCATCTGTCCCAAGCCGACAACTGTCGACATAATAGTCCCAATCCGACAACCGTGAACATGACCGGTCCCAAACTGACAACCATCTGTCCCAAGCCGACAACTGTCGACATAATAGTCCCAATCCGACAACCGTGAACACGACCGGTCTTCCACCGACAGATGTCAACCAAACCCACGGGTAACTGTCAACACAATCCGTGATACGCCGATAGTTGTCAACAAAGCCCAGTCTGCCATGGATAGTCGCCAACACAGCCAGTGGTACACAACCAACACAGGGGCCATTTTCCGACTGACGATCGCCAAACACAACCTGTGATATTTACATCCCTCACTGGTCAACAACAACTGCATCCTCAAGACCTTGGGCGCATCGGATCCCGTCACCTTCGACTCTGCGTAGGGTTATGGAGCACGCCAGTGGTGACTCAGAAACACTGTGTCCATTGGCGGACCATGAACACAGCGCCTGGCAGTGGTATGCGGATCGCGGTGTCGGTGGTCGATCAGGAACACGGTGTTAGTGGTGGACCACGAACACAGCACCTGACAGTGGGATGCCGATCGCGGTGTCGGTGGTGGATCAGGAACACGGTGTCTATTGGTAGATCAGGAACACTGTGTCCAGTCACTCACATTGTCCAGCAGTGGGCTGTAGATCACGGCGTCCAGTTTTGGACCAGGATCACGGCGCCCAGTGGTGGATCAGAAACAGTGTCCAGCCACTCACCTCGTCCAGCAGTCTGAGGAGGAATACGGCGCCCAGCTTGGCCATGGCCAGCGCCACGGGCACCTGTGCGTCTTGACTCGTCTCAGCCGCCATGTCGTAGAACCGCTTGGCCAGGTGGATGTCGCGCTGGATGCCCAGACCCTGCTCGTGCATGTAGGCCAGGTTGAACATGGCCTGCGCGTTCTGCTGCTGCTCAGACGCCATGCGATAGTGGTTGGCGGCCACCTCGTAGTCCACCGGCGTGCCTACGCAGAGGCGTGACACGCACACCGATTAAAACGGCGGGCAGAACATCGCAAGACAACAGAATGAACAATCTCTGACATATTACAGTTAGGCAGGTGTGACATTTTATTGTGGTTGACTATATGTCAGATGGCGAGCTACGACCACCACCTGAACTGACGCAGTCCTGCAGTCCGGTCTGAAGGCGCCATGGAGAGCCAGTCGTTTGCTGCACTAGTCAGCGCTCTTCGAGAACATGCTGCGACGATTGCCAAAACATGGCGGGTACATATAATGGCGGGTACAAATAATGGCGGATACATATAATGGCGGGTACAAATAATGGCGGGTACATACAATGGCTGGTACATGAAATGGCGGGTTCATATAACGGCGGGTACATATAACGGCGGGTACATACAATGGCGGGTACATAAAATGGCAGGTACATAAGATGGTGGGTATATATAATGGCGGACACATAAAATGGTAGGTACATGTAATGCAAAACGGTAGAATGCCACCCATGCTAGATTGACGTATATGGGTAGAATAGTCTCACCGTAACCGTAGTAGTGATAATCGCCGAGCTTGAGGCGTGCCGCGCCGTAGCCCTGGGAGGCGGCTCGGCCCCAGCTAAACAGAGCGCGCGTGTACTTCTCTTCTTCGGGAAACAGATTCGTCACGCCTGACGGAAGCGGGGACCAGTCGACAGCGGGTCAGTGGCCACTCAGCAGCGGGTCAGTCGCCAGTCGGCAGCGGGTCAGTCACCAGTCGGCAGCGGGTCAGTCACCAGTCGGCAGCGGGTCAGTCACCAGTCGGCAGCGGGTCAGTCACCAGTCGGCAGCGGGTCAGTCACCAGTCGGCAGCGAGTCAGTCACCAGTCGGCAGAGAGTCAGTCACCAGTCGGCAGCGGGTCAGTCACCAGTCGGCAGCGTGTCAGTCACCAGTCGGCAGCGGGTCAGTCGCCAGTCGGCAGCAAGTCAGTCACCAGTCGGCAGCGGGTCAGTGGCCAGTCAGCAGCGGGTCAGTCACCAGTCGGCAGCGGGTCAGTCACCAGTCGGCAGCGGGTCAGTCACCAGTCGGCAGCGGGTCAGTCACCAGTCGGCAGCGGGTCAGTCACCAGTCGGCAGCGGGTCAGTCACCAGTCGGCAGCGAGTCAGTCACCAGTCGGCAGCGAGTCAGTCACCAGTCGGCAGCGGGTCAGTCACCAGTCGGCAGCGGGTCAGTCACCAGTCGGCAGCGGGTCAGTCACCAGTCGGCAGCGAGTCAGTCACCAGTCGGCAGCGAGTCAGTCACCAGTCGGCAGCGGGTCAGTGGCCAGTCAGCAGCGGGTCAGTCACCAGTCAGCAGCGGGTCAGTCACCAGTCAGCAGCGGGTCAGTCACCAGTCGGCAGCGGGTCAGTCACCAGTCGGCAGCGAGTCAGTCACCAGTCGGCAGCGAGTCAGTCGTCAGTCAGCAGCGGGTCAGTCACCAGTCGGCAGCGGGTCAGTCGCCAGTCGGCAGCTGGTCAGTCACCAGTCGGCAGCGAGTCAGTCACCACTCGGCAGTGTGTCAGTCACCAGTTGGCAGCGAGTCAGTCGCCAGTCGGCAGCGGGTCAGTTACCAGTCGGCAGCGGGTCAGTCACCAGTCGGCAGTGTGTCAGCAACAGATACACGTCACAGATAGTAGTCACAGCAGCGGAGTATGTCAGCATAAACACACGCGCGCGCACATACGTACGCACGCGCACATACATGCGAGTGGCGCTGCAGGTTTAACTATGGTAGTCTCTGACGAACTGGACAGTGTCGAGCATATTACGCAATACCATCGGCATCGCTGATTATCAATGAGCCCACTCCCTTGGAAATGGTACAAACGTTCACCTCAGCGGCCCGGACGTAACGCTTCTGAGACCATTGCTTTTTGTTATAGCGTTTCCTGTTCTAATTTCTTTGCTAATTTCCATTCAAGTTTTACCCATTTGTATACAAATATTATTCAGAAAGCGCTCTTAATCACAGTTCAAAGGAAGACGTTCGCGGCGGAATATTCGCTCGGGAGCAACCTTCAACAACGATTCACGGTGCAATGCAACATTTTAAGGGTCACACCGGGTGTCATAAGAAAGAGCCTCCTAATTTTGATTCTCGGGACCAGAACTGCTTTTTCATTTAACAGTTGTCAATTTCCACCACAATATTTCTGAATCTGTATTTCAAGGAGAGGTTTGCAGACGCTCATACGCGCGAGCAGCTGACGTTGTACCCCGCATATCAGCCGGCACTCGTCCGTTCGCCCGTCCTCTCTGCTACCCGTCCTGGATGGCAAGCGGGTACGTTTCTTGGTGTGCATCCCAGGTACACGAGCTCAAGCCCAGGGAGGGATGACGCTTTTTACTCCTGTCGTTAGTAATGCAACTTGCAAATGAAATGCAATCCGAAATCACTATGGCTCTACATACATGTTTAATGGCACGTGGCTGCATAAACACTCCAGGCAATGCGAATATGTGCATGATGATGAATTGGAGTTTAGTGGCGCGCCGACTACCAAGGTCATTTTGTGCCCGGAACTGTATTACAAGCAATCTACAATGCCGGTATGGTAGCCAGTTATTAATCATTACGGGTGGCGGTATATCGCATTAAAGCGTGCTTGTTGAACGAAGATAAAAACGTTCCCAGACGCCATGACCCCAGTCGTTCCCTAGCTGCGTGCGCAAAGAAGTGTCGGCGTGCAGCCGTCCTAAAATCTGGCGCCCTAGCAGTCCCAACCGTAAGTAGCCTACCAAAATACCAAAACACGACACACAGTAAGCGGGCCAGAGCAATGTGAACACAAAGGTTAGTCACCACCAGTCAGTATGTAGCCATGTGTCGCGATAGTATGACCTATCCTCAATCGGCAGAGCATTACTTCCTCCCGTCATTGGGTCTGGTGTGACGACCTCCACAGTCCTAGTGCCGGCTTTAGAGCCCTCAGCTTGTGGTGGTGGTGGTCGATTTGTGCTTTAGGGCGCGTCGACTGCATTGGTCATTTTGCGCCCATAGAACCCTCAGCTTATTACACTTCGAGTTCCAGGCTCGTTGCCATTCCACCCTATACATGACAAGATAGTAGGATGTAGGTCTCTTGGAGGGAGCCATAAATGCACTTCACGGCCATTGTTGAGAGCGTGCTTGGCAGTTATGTCAGCAGCTTCATTCCCAGCAAGTCCGACATGGCTGGGAATCCAACAGAAGGCGACTTTCTATCGATGTCACGTGAGGATTTAACGACTCGGATAATCCTGCCGACAAGTACGTTGAAGACTCTTCATTGAAGGCTTTCAGTGCCCAGAGACTGCTTAGGGAGTCTGTGAAATTCACGTGCTTTGTGGACTGGTCTTCCTGTATAAAATAGAGTGCATGCAGAATTGCATGCAACTTGGCAGTACAAATCGATGTGTGTACCGGTATACAAAACGATCGAACACCGTGTCGACGAACGTAAACGCATCCAACACCAGAAACGGACACGCGCATGTGCATGACCGATATGCATGGCGATTTGGCTCCACCCGCGCTTTTTTTGGAATTGCCCTTGTTCGTTGAGCACTCCGCAGTATTCTGGTGATCTAATGCAGGCTTCCTCTCATCGAAGCAATACACAATACCACGGCAGGAACAGTAATAGTAGTAGTAGCATGACAGCACCGCTGACATTGAGCTGTCTGCCCTTCCTTCTGAGGGTGGCCACAATCCCGGCTTAACGAGCACGACACTACACCAGAGGTTCCCACCCGGAGCGAGACTGGCTCTCACAGGCGGCGCCACGGCACGGAGATAATCCCCGCCAACGTAGGCAGCGATTTCCGATACCAGGCACGAGTATCTTCCTCGCGTGTCATAGTCATCGCAGTGTCAAGGCCCAGCTGAGCCATTAGGGGACATGACCTCTGCACCGACCCTCCGCCCGGCGGTAGCGCCGCTGCTCCGGTAGCAGTTTCCATTGCCGCTCGGTGTGCGCGTAGTTCGGCAGATGACAAACCAAGCGGCCAAGCACTGACAAAACAGTAAGCAATGGCAGGGCCGCCAGTTTTCAGCACAGATAGGTACTTTGCCACAGAGGGGTCAAATAGACCTTGATCCAGGCTGCTAAGTAGGGTGGTAGCATCCATACTTTTTTTTCCGAGCACTTGGCGTGGTACATGCAAGTGCTAGTGTAGCTTCATATAACTTTAATGTGCGATACTGCGCCACCTGGTTTCACGCCCGTCACTTACGCTTCCCATTACTCAAGAAAAAGTTTATATTTAGCAGGTAGGGTCTGGATGCTGTCATCTTTTAATGGCACACATGACAAGCATTATTAAGAAGTGCAGCTTCACTTGCCTCAACATGCGATCTTACGGCGAGCTTCCAGAATAGCCGCCATACTGCAAGCGCGACACTCAAAGCTTGAGAACATGCAAGTGCTAGTGTAGCTTTATATAACTTTAATGTGCGATACTGCGCCACCTGGTTTCACGCCCGTCACTTACGTTTCCCATTACTCAAGAAAAAGTTTATATTTAGCAGGTAGGGTCTGGATGCTGTCATCTTTTAATGGCACACATGACAAGCATTATTAAGAAGTGCAGCTTCACTTGTCTCAACATGCGATCTTACGGCGAGCTTCTAGAATAGCCGCCATACTGCAAGCGCGACACTCAAAGCTTGAGAACAGCTGCTCCACACCCTCACACGCCACTCAGACGTCAACCACCGCCGCATACCACGGGCCGTAAGTCAACGACCTGCCGTCGGCCGGCCACACATAATCGCCAATAAGAAATCTTGGCATAATCCCAGTAACCAGCCATTCGTGGACCTCGCCTCGGCCAGTCGTGGCCGTCAAAAGAACAACAGCCTGCCACGCGAGCGGTGCCGGTGTACTGCCGGCAGTGCGCGCACCTTTGTCAAGCAGGTAGGCGACGTTGCTCTGCGCCGTCTCGTAGCCGAGTTCGGCCAGCAGCGAGTACTTGGTGAGCGCGCCGGACAGCCGGTGCGCCTTGTAGTCCTGGTGCGCCTCCATGAACAGCTCCGCCCAGTGGCCTCGCTCCGCCACGTTCTTGTACAGCTGTGACGACAGCAGTGCCGGTCAGTGGGTAGCGCGACAACAGATGGCTCACGACCCACCGGCCGGCCGCCACAGGTCAGGTCAGGTCACGCACTGCACAGCAGCACAGCGGCATCGACAGCCAGTCGCATGCTGTCCGCCAATGTACAACAGTGCACTGGCAACAGAGTGCACAAAAGCGCTCAAAAGTGTACAGTGTACAATACTGTACAATTCCTCAGACCGCACCAGTGCGAACCTCACACTAACATCAGTGCAGACCCCACCTTCACCAAACACCAACACCAGTGTAGAACTCACCCTCACCGAACACCAGTGCGGGCCTCACCTTCACCCAACACTAATGCGGACCTCAAACAAACACCAGGGTGGACCTCACCCTCACCCAACACCAATGCGGACCTTATACCAACACCAGTGCGGACCTCACCTCAACAGCAGTTTGGCAGGAGCGCACCACGCCGGCGCCGGAGGCGTGCATCTGAGCCAGGTTGTAGATAGCCAGCACGTGTCCGCCCTGCGACGCCAGGTTGAAGTACTTGATGGCCATCTTGAAGTCCCGCGACACGCCCTGGCCGTCTGCACAGGCACCAGTCAAACATAACCAACAGCGGCACGGCGCAGCGGCCGGCAGCACTGCACACCACAATGGACCTTGGCAGCAACTCCAGGAAGACAAGTTAGGAGTGGGTGGTAAAATAGACACCGAAGCCGCCATCGCTGTCATTATCTCATCCAATCCGAACCGCACAACGTGATGCAATGCGGTGTCACACTCGCTGCTAACAGCGGCGGGGACGGAGCGAGGGCTACGAGCACCGCAACTGGCACACAAGTGGCGGGATGCTTGTGAGAACAGCAGAACGCCCATACGTTGTGGCGTTAGGAGCGGTAAATCGCGGCCACCAAGTGACGCAGGACAGTGAGCGACAGTGGCGCCTGCTGCTGCCAAACGAGACGCGCTGCGGGGCCGTGGCAAAACGGCATCAGTGCAGGCCTTTATCGGAGCGCCGGACGGCGTGATAACACGCAGCTCCAGCGAGCCGCAGCACGCCCGCCAGCCCGCACACTCACTGAAGAACATGTTGCCCAGCTGCAGCTGGCCGTCCACCCAGCCCTGGTCGGCAGAGAGCGCGAAGTACTTGACGGCGCGGCTGTAGTCGCGCGGCACACCCTTGCCGTACAGGTACATGAAGCCCAGGCCGCTCTGGCCCACCGGGTTGCCGAGCTGGGCAGCCTTCTCGAAGTACTTGAGCGCCGTGGTGTTGTCCTGACGTACCACGTCGTTGCCTTCCAGGTACATCTGTCGGTCGGTATAGCATTCCGGACACACGTCTCACGGCGTCGTTGCCATTCAGGTACATCTGTCGGGCGATATAGCATTCCGGACACACGTTCTACACCAATAATGACATCTAACTCCACAGATCAAAAGCTATTAGTCCGATTTATGTGCAGGCTGCAACCAAGAAATCGCTCGTTTCATTCTACATCTAGAGTAAGTCCAGAAATGTTAGCTAGCTTGCTTAATTTTCGAACTATACTCAATTTTTGTGTGATCCTGACTTACAAAATATAAATAAAAAATTTGGTGGGTAACCTTGATCTTTGACATTCCCTGAGACATTATTCGACGGACCATGAATGATACATCTGACCTCCAAAAAGTGAAAAATGAAGGGGAGTCCAGGGACCAAAAACATGGAAAGTCTAGCGACCAGTGCACAAAACTCGGATCCCCCCCCCCGCCACCGTTCCGAGCTAGGGGGCGAAAATATAAGATGCGGAGTATTCTTGACGGGTATTACATGAAGTAGGATGCCCGACTGCTGAGCGGATCCAGCACTATGCCTTGCATTTAATTGAACAAAATATGTGCAAAAATACACCACGTTAATAATCACGTTATACCGGAAAGCATGTTAATCGTTAAGGAACATTATCGACGTTTTTCAAAGCACGCAACGTTTAAAGTTATATAATATTTATTGTCTTATATACTCCTGTGTCCTATTAGATGGAAACGACAAGTTTCGACACTGCCACATGTTAGCACAGTGTTGTCAATCCCCTCCCCAATGAAAAACAAACATTCCATCATTGCCTGCTAACTAATTGCACTTTATTCTGGTTAGGGACTGGCAGATTCAAAAACTTTAATTGTGGTTCAGTGGTACAAAAAACTTAGTCCCGTTTATATATTTATCAACATCACTAGACATCGACCCACGAAAAATAACCATTTGAGGGTTATTTTCGACTGGCCTCAAGCAGTGCTACGGTAACCCTCCGAAGACCATCGGAACTGTTGCGGCGGACATCCGAATGGACTACTATGGTGACTATCTGAAGGGATTCCCATGGTGACCATCTGGAGCGACTGCCGTGGTGACCGTGTAAAGCGACTGCTGTGATGACCGTGTGAAGCAACTGCTGTGGTAACCGTGTGAATGGACTGCCGTGGTGACCGTGTAAAGCAACTGTTGTGACCGTGTGAAGTGACTGCTGTAGTAACCGTGTTACTGTGCAAAACGACTGCTGTGGTGACCGTGTGAAGCGACTGCTGTGGTGGCTGTGTAAAGCGACTGCTGTGGTGACCGTGTGAAGGGACTGCCGTGGTGACCGTGTGAAACGACTGCTGTGTGAAGTGACTGCTGTGATGACCGTGTGAAGGGACTGCTGCGGTGACGGTGTGAAGCAACTGCTATGGTGACCGTGTGAAGTGACTGCTGTGGTCAGTCAGTCAGTCGGCAAAATTTGGATTGAATTGAGGAATTTTACCTTGTGGAATGTTGTGCTGCTGGAAGTAATGATGGCCATTCTGAGAATGGCTTCAGCCTGTTGTACTTCGCCTTCAAATACGTAATTCTCTAGCAGGTCACACTCGGCTGAAGGTCACACTCGGCTGCAAACTCTCCCCAGTTGGCCTTCTTGTAGTTTGCGAAAGTCCTTTTGGTGCTTACGGAATCACAATTTAAACCAATTTCAATTATGATCGGATTATAATCCATCGAGGTTTCATTAATCACTCGCCAGTCTGTGAGCACAACGAGTTCCATTGAACAGAAGGTGACATCGGGTGAGGTAGGTGATTGATTGGCGACATAGGGTACACGTGTGTGCACTAAGGGGTCATTGAGGAAAAACAGTTCAAGGTTCTCCTGTATGCTTACTCCTCTTCTATCATCTTCAGAATCAGACCAGAGTGTAGAGTGACTATTTAAGTCACCTCCGACTAGACAATGTTCAATTTCAGAGATAAATGACAGATCTGGCTCGTACCCTGTGGTCCTTGGTGGCAGATACAGATTGACAATATTGAGTATTTTCCCTTGATCAACCTGGCAGCTCAATATTTCACTGCGACAATCATGTATTCCAGATTTGACGTCATCAGTAGTATTAGCTACTGTAATTTTATCGCTGACATAGGTCGCTAGCCCTCCTCCAAATTCATCTCGATCAGCCCTAAGGCACTTGTATCCGCTGATTTTTGGAGTGGGTTTGTTTGCAGCCAGTTTGGATTCTTGCAGCATGACTATGTCTATTTGAAGGTCTTTCACCAACTGTCTGACCCCTTGTATCCTTCGACTTAACCCGTTCACATTCAGCTGCATTATTTTGAGCTCTCCATGAGGGTGCGCCGGTGGCAGGGGCGGGGGTTCTGGTGGCGGTGGAGCGGGGTCTGGCATTGTTTATCTAGCACAGGTTGGACATTTCCAATTACTCACACTGCGTGGGACTGTGTCAAGGCCACTACATTGACTGCTGTGGTGACCGTGTAAAGCGACCGCTGTGGTGGCCGTGTGAAGTGACTGCCGTGGTGACCGTGGGAAGCGACTGCTGTGATGACCGTCAGACTTCGATCTGGATGCAGTCGGCCAACTCACCTTCCCGAGGAACGCCATGGCGTTCGGGTTGCCCGCGTCAGCCGCCTGGACGAAGTACTCGTAGGCCCTCTGGTGGTCACGCTCGACGCCACGCCCGCCCTGGTAGTGCAGCTGACCTAGGCCCACCTGGGTCACACCGGCACTGTCACCGCTCACCGTCAGCGCGCCACACTCGGCTGCCAGTGGCCGGCCGACAACTCGCTGGTGTGCCTCAGATAGAGTCACAGAGCAGACGAAGACACTGTCACCGCTCACCGTCAGCGCGCCACACTCGGCTGCCAGTGGCCGGCCGACAACTCGCTGGTGTGCCTCAGATAGAGTCACAGAGCAGACGAAGACACTGTCACCGCTCACCGTCAGCGCGCCACACTCGGCTGCCAGTGGCCGGCCGACAACTCGCTGGTGTGCCTCAGATAGTGTCACAGAGCAGACGAAGACAATGGTGCACATTCAGACACAAACCAGAAAATGACACTGATCAGCGATTTCTGTCAATGCCTGTGAACAGTATATGGGTAGGAATATGTACCATCTCCTGTCAACGTCTATGAACAGCATATGGGAAGGAACACGTGCCGTCCCCTGTCAATGTCTGTAAACAGTATATGGGTATCGTAACTTAAGGACGCATCGACTGCAAAGGTCATAGAGCTCAGTATATGGATAGGAACATGTGCCATCCCTATCGGTTATTGGTTTTTACGACACATCGACCGTTGAGTCATATAGCGTCGCCAATCTCTCACGCCGATTGGTCGCGGGCGAAGAGTAGCGACAGGTGAGACTCCCTATCAATGTCCGTGAACAGTATATGGGTAGGAAGGAACATGTGCCATCCCCTATCAATGTCTGTGAACAGTATATGGGTAGGAACATGTGCTGTCCCCTGTCAATGTCTGTGAACAGAATATCGGTAGGAACTTGTGTCACCCACTCACAGCCCTTCATATGTCCGACAATTGCCCAACAATAAGTGGGTTCTTTTATTGTTTTAAGAATTGATGTATGTTTCCTGTTGCATGTCATTGTTTGCTGTATCGTCCCAAATGATAGCTGCAAATATCCTTCACCGTCACTGGCTTGTGTTCAACGTTTCATCCACGTTTTCAACGTTCTGATATTTTCAATGACATGCATCAAAAACGAACATCTGTTCGGTGTTCAGTTCGGCGCGCATCAAACGTGTAAACCGATTAAGAAGAACCTTGGGTTCTTTTAAGATTCATCCGACTGCTGGTCCATATAGCGTCGCCAACCTCTCACGCCGATTGGTCGTGGTTGGACTCGATCCTCACGCAGGTTGTGGAATTCCAGCCCATGATGTTACGATCAAGAATCAAACGTCTTAACGACTGAGTTACCGCGGCCCCTCAACCGATGAATCCGCAAACAATAGATCAATAAACACCAGGCACGTAACGCTGCTGACGGCCGCTGTACCTGCGCCTGCACGTCGCCCTTGTCAGCCAGGAACTGGTAGTACTGTATGAGGTCTTCATCCAGAGTAGAACTGGTGGTGCCTGAATTCTCCGCCTCGTCGTACAAACGTACACGGGACACGCTGTTACCGCCTGACAGAGATACCTGGTCCGCCACTGGGAAACAGCACACGATATGGTGTTACCGCCCAACAGATACCTGGTCCGCCACTGGGAAACAGCACACGATATGGTGTTACCGCCCAACAGATACCTGGTCCGCCACTGGGAAACAGCACACGATATGGTGTTACCGCCCGACAGGGATACCTGGTCAGCCACTGGAAACAGCACAGATATGGTGTTACCGCCCAACAGATACCTGGTCCGCCACTGGGAAACAGCACACGATATGGTGTTACCGCCCAACAGATACCTGGTCCGCCACTGGGAAACAGCACACGATATGGTGTTACCGCCCGACAGGGATACCTGGTCAGCCACTGGGAAACAGCACACGATATGGCGTTACCGCCCGACAGGGATACCTGGTCAGCCACTGGGAAACAGCACACGATATAGCGTTACCGCCGACAGGGATACCTGGTCAGCCACTGGGAAACAGCACACGATATGGCGTTACCGCCCAACAGGGATACCTGGACCGCCAATGGGAAAGTGTTAGCTGACAGTTACCGCCCGAGGGATATCTGGACCGCCACTGGGGAACAGCACGCGCGCTTTAAATCTTGCACCAAAAGCAGCATCCAGAATCGTTGATGCGTGCTCAGGTCGCAGAATCCCCATCGAAAACGAAATATTGCCACAAGGTTTCCACATAGAGCGCACAGTGCCGAATGGTGACGCACTCCGAGAATTCGTACACCACTGAAAAAGCCTCAATCACGGAAAAAGCGGCCAGAACAATTCCTACTGGTGTCAGTGATCATCAGTAATCAGTATTCTCACCGGTGTGAGCGTTCAGCAGTAGGCAGTATTCATACCGGTACCGGTAATCTACAACAGAATCCAGACTAAACCACCAGTATCAGTGCTCTGCAGTGGGCTCACCGGTACCACACACTACGGTAGTGTGTGAGGGTCGTTCGTTGGTTATTGGTTTTACGACACGTCGACCGTTGAGTCATGTAGCGTCGCCAATCTCTCACGCCGATTGGTCGCGGGCGAAGAGTAGCGAGAGGTGAGACTCGAACTCACAACCTTTCGATTGTGAGACGAGCATCTTACCCCTAGACCACTCGTCCCCTGTGTGAGGGTCGTCTCGCAGTTGGTAGCAGCACCAGTGGCTCTGCAGTGGGCTCACCGGTACCACACACTGCAGTGTGAGGCTCACCGGTACCACACACTGTGCGGTAGTGTGTGAGGGCCGTCTCGCAGCTGGTGGCCGTATTGATGCCGTAAAACTGGCGGTAGGCGAGTGCCATCTGCGCCCAGCTGCTGCCGCCCAACGCGCCAAACGTGTAGTGCAGCAGAGCCTTGGCCTGACTCGAACTGACGCCCAGACCCAGCGCGTACATGAAGCCCATCGCCTGCGTTGGTGGCGCCCCGGTTAGATCACGGCCAGTGACGGAAGTCACGTTCATCACTCGCCTGACATAGCAGTGACTGAAGAGGGAAGTCGAGTCCAACACATTCATCCCACCGACAAGAACGTACATCGGCCCAGAAGTCAACCGACTACGCACCACACACGCCGTCCGTCCACACTTCACTGGCGAACCATAGCCCTCAGCTCCTTTACCGACGTATTGGGTTGCCACCGGCATCAACGAGCACCACCTTCCGTGCCAATTCACTACAAACGAGCAGGAAATACCGCAGCTAGTAAGCTTTGAACCCGAGGCACTACAACCGGGAGCATGATTTGATTTACATTATGAGATCCTGAATGTTGATAGGAAACATTTTGGGCCCTCCAATTCGGAGAGGATAGTTTTCTTTCCTTTGGTGTCATCACGAATTCCATTTTGTACTTTCCAATGAGTTTTCGAAATTTGGACATCACCAATGGGACCTTGCAGCAACAACAAGCAGTCAGTCCATAGTTATTGTCAAACAGCATCATTCAATCTTCCACCAAGAGACGACAATTTTCTGGAGAGGATGATGGCCTGGATAACATCAATGCAGGAGCAGGCTCCAGACCTGATCTAGTTAGCTATCAGAATCGCCAGACCGCCGACCGGCCTGGGCCCACTGGCCGGCGGCTGACTGCTCGCCGAGGTGACGGTAATGGTGAGGTGATACCACACGCCTCACCATCTGCGCCTCCGCGTTGCCCCTGGCTGCGAGTCGTTGGAACACATCACTGGCGGTCGACACGTCTTGCGGCAGGTGCGAGCCGAGAAGGCGGGCCCAGGCCAGCCGCATCTGGGCACCCGTGTGACCTAGTCGCGCCGCCTCCTGCAGCAGCTGGTAGCTGCGCGCGTGGTCAGGTCGGGAGCGCGACAGGAGCTTCTCGCCGGTGCTGAAGAGCTCTTCGGCTGGTGGAGTGTCGGTCCGGTCAGGTCGGTCACAGCGGTGTTGGCAAACACATCATCGCAGTCCATGGACACCGGCCATCGGCATGGTCACACGTTTGTGCAGAAGAAAACGAAATGTGGGTCATACTTTTGAACCAGTTGCCGATAGTGCCATGATTAAGATGCAAATTTTCAAATCCCTGACTTGGCCACTGATGCCAGCCCCAATACAGCACTGACGCCGAGAGCAGTTACTACGGCGGCTGGTTTACGTCAGCAATGGCGCAACACATTCCCTTGCTGCAGCCCTTTCAGGTTAACGTGTGTGGGTCAACTACGATTGAATTGATGCCTTGAAGTGCATTCTGCAAATTGTGCTTCAAAAGACTCTAATACCACAATAGAACCACAACCGCTGCACATGCCAAGCGTAACTTATGCCTACTAAGACAACGATAATTATAGAAGATATTGAAACATTTCGTGAATTAGCTCACATCAAGGTCATAACCTACCTTGTCGTTCCTCCTCCGTCATATTCTCGGGATCTTTACTCTCCTCCTTGGGCGGGCTGCTAGTTTTAAAGTAGCTATCGCCGATGCTCTTCAAGAGAGGCTGTTGGCCGGCGAGGTTGGGTGCCTCCACCAGCTGGATGACGTCAGCGGTCCCCACCCCAGGTGGGTCGTCATCTTCGGCAGTCGTGTGCCGCTGCTGCTGGTCCGCCTCGCCGGCAGCCAGAGGCTCCGGCGGCCGGGCTGACTCGGGCTTGCCGGGCGAGCCGCGCCGGCCGGCCGCCGCCTTGCGTGCTACTTCCTGCTTGGTATCCTTGTCGCCCTTGACGCCGCCCCCACTGACCGGGTCGTCACCAGGCGTCAGCGAAGGCACCGCCTCGGTGGTGTCCCGCACCGGTGGCCCTGGATCAGGATCGGCGTCGTGCACCGGTGGCCCTGGATCCGGATCCCTGGCCTGCGCTGTCAGTAGCAGGCCAGCCAAGACCAGCAACCTCACAAGCATGCTGGCACACCTGAAACAGGCGACATAGAGACATACAATTAAGAAAATAATGATGAGGAGAAAGGAGATGGAAGAAAAAAAAACCATATGACTAAATCTTATTCCAATCCACATATGCCTTGCCTCATTCATTGGATGGTTGTCACAATTGAATTCGTTCAAGGGATAAGATCACAATGTGTATGTTACCTTGTCATAACATGACCGAAAAAAACTGAAATTAAGCATGTACCCACAACTAGCTTGAAACCATCTATTTTAAGAATGTCTAGAACCTGGTTATTGTTTTTTTACGACACGTCAACCGTTGAGTCATATAGCGTCGCCAATCTCTCACGCCGATTGGTCGCGGGCGAAGAGTAGCGACCGGTGAGACTCGAACCCACAATCGTTCGATTGTGAGACGAGCATCTTACCCCTAGACCACTCGTCCCCGTCTAGAACCCTGATGCCTGTACAAATAAAATAAATCAATCTTGATTCCTCAGGATACAGGATAGGGGGGGGGGTGATATAATTGAGATGCTTAACACTCGCACGTCCGGCGGTCCGCGCCAACTTCGCATGTCCGGGGGGGCAGATGTCTGCTCCCCCTAAGATCTCCAGAACTATGCTAGGTAGCGACAAACGGAAAACGGCGTTGGATAGCTGGTGACAAGCTCTATCGAAAGTAGTTCTGTCATTTTTCGCTCAGGTCAATATTTAGGTCACTGGGTCATCATAGGTCGAATTCGACCAGATCGGGTGGGACCCTCAGATATTGACACATATCTCAGGACCTGTAGCAGATAGAAACAAACGGCGAATGCTATTCGACAGCCCTTGAAATGTGCTATCGACAATACGCTGTGTGATTTAAGGTCAGGTCAACTCCGAAACTATGGCCTCAGGTCAAGGTCATGAAGTAGCCTAGGGAGGTCATGTAATGTATCAATCGACACGTCTTGGCGATACAAGCACAATGACTGTAATTTCAGCCGTCTAGCTCAATGCAGTGAGATATAATGCGCAGAAATGTGCTAGTGATCTCAGGTGACCTCAGATGACCTTGGTGAGGTCACTGAGCAAAAATATCAGCGGTAACATTGAGAATAGCTTCCAACTACACGCCATAACCGTTGTGAGGTCATTCCGAGAGAAAATATGTAACCAGGAAACATTTGTATATTTTACCATAATGGGGGAAGCCATGGCCGCGACCTGACCTCAGGTCAATGCTACGAAAAAAACGAGATGTATATTATAGTCCCTGATGAGATCATGACGTGTTATAAGTTTGAAATCAATCGCCCAATTATTGTGGAAGTGATGCCACTTAGACTCCGAGGGATGTTGGGTCACTTCGCCTGACCTGGTGACCTGACTTGATATGACCCAGGGTCAAAAATTTCGGAGGATATGCGGAAAAGACTAATGAACAGCCATACGAGGTTTGGCCTTGCTAACCCGATTAGTATGGCGGCAAATTAGGAAAAACCGCAGGGGGCAGATATCTGCCACCCCCCATCCCCCCCACCCCCCGGACGTGCGCGTGTTAAGATAGTAAAATGGCAAGATAATGGCCCTCTGAATGATGCTCTTCTGTTCACATAAAGGCCATTAAGTCAAGTTACACAAATCAAGGCATAGGACAGTTAAATGCCAATATGTTTTGGTCAAGAGTGGTTGATCAATCGTACAGTCTGCCTGGTGACGTGGTCAAGAGTCCCACATTGAATGTATTTTAAACATGATGGATGCATTATTTAGGTGAACAATTTTATCTTGGAATTACACATTTTACCTCCATAAAGCAAACTACGGGGTCAGGTTTGGTTAGGGTTTGTTAGGTTAGGATATGTTAGATGAAGTTTTTTTAGTTTGAAAACTTGTACTTTTAAGAAATTTTTGAGATTATCTTCAAAAGCAGGTAAGGATAGGTTACATTAAGTTAGATTAGGCTCTTCTGATTCGTAAAATTTTGGGAATAAAATTGTTTGATATCTCTTCACTTTTTCATAGTTTCTTAAAAGGGAGGTTAGGACAGGTTAGCATTACAGGCTAATGTTACAATTTTCTTACATCATCTGTATGCCATATTACCTAATTCCACATCCCTACATCAGTGTACCATTTGTTAACCACAAGCTGTGTAAAAACGTGTGTGATTAATCGTTTGTATTTCAGGAAGGTTGTTGATTGTCAACAATCGTGGTAAATACAGTTCATGTGATCACACAGGCTCTAGGTTGTGCGAAATTTGTGGAGAGCAGTGGCAATGAAGAAAAAAGGATTGTCTTGATGTGCTTTTTGACGAAGTTCAGGTGCGGAGTGTCTTTGAATATGTTGGGTCCCAATACTCTGCACCTTTACCTCTGTACCTTTCACACAGTGATAAATGATTCGTGAAATAGGGTGGAATATACCACTTTCTGAACACTCAATCCGCATCCTTCTCCAAGAAGCATCGGCATCCTGCTCCTTGATGAATGCTTATCAAGTCTTCATGTCTCCTTTCTAACAGTATCTCGTCTATAAATAGCGTGTGCATGCTCTCGATAAGGAATGGTGATACACAAACATTTTCCAATGCAATTTCAGGTAAAGGGATGGCCTGTAATATGATATGGCATACAATATCAGTTTATAGTATAGCTATTATTCTCCCTATCCCGAATATAGCTCGTCTTAAATTATGAATCTCAAAACAAATGATAAAGGTCCAGTCATAAGTACCCACACTATTGACTCAAATGTTAGTCTGAAAGACATCAAAAGCATTTTAAATGACACTAATTCCATGGCAAATTTCGACATCCTGCTGGGCTCGTTTCGACATCTCACACCAAACGAAAAACCATTATTTTAACCCTGCTTGACAACATGCAAAACTGGAATAGTCATGTGTACGCAATTGTCTCAAAACTGGGTTTGCAGGACTTAACATGACTTTAAATAACATTACTTCTATGGAAATTTCAACATCCTTCTGTAAACGTTTCAACATCTCACATCTAATGAGAAATCATTATTTTAACACTGACCAGTCGTATTTGCTAATTTCCATTAGGGACAAATGGATTTGAAGGGATCCAACCTACCCCATTAAAACGTCACCAGATGTTGACAAATACTTTGCTTGAAATGGATAACACCACTGAAAACAAGTTCCATTTCATGAAAATAATAAGTTGCATCCTAATTTTCTTGTGGAAGGGGTCTAACCTACCAAAAATATGCTCTGAATCAAAGCGATGGTCATAAGGTCATACAGTCATGGATTGTTCGGACTTAAAAGGGCCACAAGGGCCCATCCATGTCAAGTCTGTAAAGGGTAAGTACCATAAGCATGTACAAAAGACACTCATCACCCCAACCAACAACACATCCTAAATCAAAGAAACCATCCACCAACATCCCACACACCCATCAATGCCTATCTACCTCACCATCCAGCCCTATTCACTTGATCCTGTGTAACACACGTGGCTTGAGTGCCCTACCAATAATTGTCAGACTCCATCCACGCCTGCTTAAAGGGGCCTGTACAGTGCCCACTTACTTGGCATAAATCTCACCCAATCTACCACTACTTAGAACTCACACATAGGACGTTGCAGCCTAAAAAAGTTGTCCACCCTATTTGTAGATACATTCAATGAGGGACTACCCACAATGTCAGCAGGCAGCCTATTCCACTGGTCAACAATCATTTGACTGAAGACCTGTTGTCGCATAACTGTCTTGCACCTTGATTTGCATGACCTGAATTGATGACCCCCTATGTGATAGTCCAGATAGAAGAGCATCATTCAGATTGACCTGATCGAGCCCTTTGATGATTTTATAAGTTTCAATGATACCACCAGTTAATCTCCTATACTTGAGTGAGTACATATCCAATGCTATAAGCCTTTCCCTACAGGCAAGGGGTTCCTTGCCTGTACAGAATATTCTAAGTGGGTTGTACATAGGCTATGCACAGTATTTTCATGACTTGCTTGCTCTTCTACCTCACACTCCTATTAATGATTCCAGCATTCTGATTGCCCTGCTCCCAGCTGAGATGCATTGCTTTTCTGCTTTAAGGTCATTTGAAACTAGCACATTTAATCTCTATTCTCTTCAATAACATCCAGTTTCCTACCTCCCATTGTATATATGAAAGTCTCCCTCCAGACCCCAGATGCATAACCTTACACTTGTCATGGTTAAGACATATGTCATTGATCAGCCCACTTTTTGGGTCCTCCGAATCTGGTTTAATATTACTGTTTGATCACTACTGTTAGCCACTCCTACCAACTTGATGTCATCAGCAAATTTGAACACCCTGTTCCTCAGCCTTACCTCAATGTTATTCACAAACATGATAAAGAGAAGTGCCCTAGAACAGAGCCCTGTAGCACTTCACACACACACACACATATATATATATATATATATATATATATATATATATATATATATATATATTTATATGCTTAGAGTAGCCACTACATCTGCTAATTATTAAACAATACATCTGCTAATTGATAATTGTTGCACAAGATTTATAAGATGAGTTTAGCAAAATGAAATACAAAGAAGTATGCTACTCTTCAAGTTTGCTTTATATATACATATATATATATACACACTAATCAAACTTGAAGAGTAGCATATTTCTTTGTATTTCATTTTGCTGAACTCACATTATAAATATTGTGTAACAACTATCAATTAGCAGATTTAGTGGCTACTCTAAGTATAAAATCATGCTTAAGATATACCTTCCAGTTCTTGTTACTTGCCCTGTATCTGAAAACCCTATTTTCCTTTCATCTAGAAGACTGACATACCTGCAGATACTGGCTCCCCTCAATCAGCCACTGAACTTATCTTTGGATGATGTGAAACTAGAGAATTTGGGGAGCCAACCAGGTAAGAGAACCACCTCTAATATCAAACATTAATAGTGGTAATATAGGTACCTAGATAGGCACCAGTATTATTGTGCTTTAAGGTCGTAACAAGCAGACTTGTGCTCAACTCATTTTTTAAAGTCAAATCACATATCTTGAGATCTGATTCAACTCATGATTCAGAGCAGGTCAAAATGATTTGATTTGACTCAATTTAGACTCAGAGCTCACAAAGCATGATTTGATTCATGACTCAAACAGACTGATGAAATTTGAATAGATTCAGATCTGACTCAGTGGTCTCAGACTCATGAGCCATATGATTCAGTGTGCACTGCCCACACACACACACACACATATATATGTATATATATATATATATATATATATATACATATATATATATATATATATATATATGTACAATTTCCTTATTTAATTAGACACAGATAAATATGCTTTGACATTAAGATGTCTGTTGAATAAATTATTTTTGCTATAACTTTGTTTTCAACTCACATTATAAATATATAATGTGAGGTGAAAAGAAAGTTATAGCAAAAATAATTTATTTCACAGATGTTTTGATGTCAAAGCATCTTATACCTATATATATATTATATATGTGATGTGACAACAAAGCTATGGCAAAAATAATAATTATACAGACATATTGGTTGGTTGGTTATTGGTTTTACAACACGTTGACCGTTCAGTCATGTAGCGTCGCCAATCTCTCACGCTGATTGGTTGCGGACGAAGAGTAGTGACAGGTGAGAATCGAACCCACAATCTTTTGATTGTGAGACGAGCATCTTACCCCTAGACCACTCGTCCCCCCAGATGTATTGTATTGTACATTGTACGACAATTGTAATGCTAGGCATGAATAATTATGCCGTGTTTGTACTCCCTACTTTGTGTCATGGCATACTATTCACAAAGATACATGCTTTATATCATTTGTTCATAACTTGCATTTGAGTCATAAGACTCATTGTGATTTGAATGATTGACTCATGATTCAACTCATTTTTTAAAGAAAGATGTGATTCAACTCACAACTGAAGATATATTTTGGGGAAAGAATTGATTCAACTCACAACTCATAAAAACAATTGATTCATGAGTTGATTCTTCATTCAACTTGAGTCGAGCACAAGCCTGGTAACAAGATAAGCTTTTACAGACATTTGCCCAATAAAGTAAACAAATGGGTTAGGTTTCATTAGGTTAGGTTAGTTTAGGTTTATGTTCAAATTTGCATTGCAAAAATGTTTTGAAAACAATCTTCCTCAAAATTTTCAACATTGTTATCCCATTTTTGGTGTTATTTTGCTCACAGCCCGAAAAGTAAGTATTTGCACATAAAATGATGTTATTACACCAGGTTGCTTTCACTGACCACTTCTAGCTTCAATGAAACTGGCAATGAAACACTTCCAACGAAACATCCAGGAATAGCAGCCAGAGGCGCACCACACGTTCTTTAATATACTCTGCACCACACAGTAGGTACGTAATCTGACTCATAATCGTTTACCATAGGAAACGCACAATCCAGCGATTCTAACGTCTCATGACGTCATTGTATTTTGATCCGAGTTCGAGGAATTTGGCCGATGAATGCATGATCAGGCAATAACAAAAAAAATAAGGGCTTGGGATTATATTCCACCTTTCATGATCTTTCCAATGTTTGCTTAATACACTGGTTTTATTCGCCATATTCTGGATACCATTAGAAACTTTATAATGCGCAAGACGAGTCCTGAATGGGAGGACCCTCGATACGAGGGACATTGCAGGTTCGAGCTGCGGTTGCAAAGCCAAACAAAGGCCCACTCCACAGCTTGCTGACTTCAGCCACAATACAGCATGATGCTCTTAATCACTGTTGCGACAGTGGATCCACGGCTGCTCTTAAACCCCGGACAGAAGTTTTTCGAGGCCTGGATCAGTGACCGCGCCGCTCCCCGTGGACAGAGGCTACTACGGTGACGCCGCTGCCATCGCGGTGATTGTGTTTGTGGCTTGAACTTGCAGGAAGCAAGCATTGTTTAGTTCAGTTACGGCCTACTGAAGTTTTGTGATGCGTGAGTGAAGGAGGGCGTATCCCTTACGTTACCGAGACTGCAACCACGTCCTGCTTCGGCGGATTCCCAGTGTTGCTTCAACTGTTTCCAGAACGTGCGATGATTCGTCTGTTCCGTGGCCTGCACCGTCCTCGGCAATCGGTCTTGACAAATCATGGACTCCAAAACAGTTCTTCCTGCAAACTTGGGACAATTCCCGCGCCCAAGTTGTTCTACACCCATGGGCACTAGTTGATATTTCTCATGAGATTATTGCAGTTTTAAAGCCACTTCTTAGCATGCAACGCGACAGGCATAATGTTCAATTTATAAATATGGGTGGTGCTCAAGCAAAATCTATCAGTACAAAAACCCCGCCTCTGCCCAACGGCTGAATTCAAGCTGAAACTTACCAAGTCGCAGCTTGGGTTTGAGCTGAGCTGAACGTCGGCTGTGATTTCATGACGTCATAATTATCCAGTGAATGACACGTCGTCTCCACTGCTGGGTTTGATACATGGGGTCCCATGCAAACTTGCCAGCTACAAGTGTACAAGCTACAGCTACCCTATCTACCGCCTCTTCTGTTGTCTACCGTGCGTACTGGTGAGTTCTGAATATAAAAATGTGAGTAGAAGTTCTCCAGTTTGTGTCTGTTGGTGTATGTATTTGCATCTCACGTTGATAATAAAGCTGGGAAGCTTCGTTTGTTTCTCAAAAGGCTGTGGTTGGGCAGAGGCTGTTTGTTTTGACCTAATAACAATAGATGTTGCTTGAGCACCACCAATATTTGTAAAATTGAACATTATGCCTGTCATGTTGCATGCTAGGTAAGAAGTGGCTTGAAGACTGCTGATGTGGGGAGTTCCTCATTGAATGTATTTAAAATTAGGGTGGACAAACTTTTTAGACAGGAAAGTCTTGTTTTTTAGTTCTAATTTGTGATGGATGGGGTGATATTTATGCTAAGTAAGTGTGCACAGAACAGACTCCTTTAAGCAAGCATGGATACAGTTGAAAATTATTGGTAAGGCATTCAATCCACATGTGTTAAGAGGGATCAAGGGAATAGGGCTGGATAGCTAGGATAGATAGCCATTGATGGGTGTGTGGGATGTTGGTGGATGGTTTCTTTAGGATGTGGTGAGGGTTGGGGTGGGTCTTTTTAACCAGGCTTATGGTATCTTCTATTTACAGACTTAGCTGGATGGGCCCTTGTGGCTATTATTAAGTCTAAACACTTTATGACAAGACTGCAATAATCTTATGAGAAAGCTCCACTAGTGCTCAGGGGTGCAGAAATATTCAAGCATTTTCAGTACCTACCTATTGAAAAGAAATTCCAAAGAATCAAATTTAACCTTGATCTCCAAATTTACCAAAGATGCACCATGCATATTGTGTGTAACCTTGGAGGTTATGCACCATAATGCAAGACTCAGGACCTTACTGTTATGTTCAAAACAATTGAAGCTGAGTCAGCTGGATCCTGGACCACTGTCAACTATTGAGTAATTGAGTTGATTGAGTAAACATGACAAAATGTTCTTAGTGGAGTCCCTCAGGGGTCGGTACTGGGGCCACTGTTGTTCATTATATTTGTGAATAGCATTGAATGTGGCCTAAGCAGTAAGGTTTTGAAATTTGTGGATGATTTGAAGATCTTTAGGGCAATAACAGGGCACAACGAGCAGGTTTTGCTGCAGAACGACTTAGACGAGCTTGTGAAGTGGTCCGAAAAATGGCAAATGAAGTTTAATTTTGATAAGTGCAAAGTCATGCATGTAGGTAGGCAGCATATGAAGGCACCATACTTGATGGATGGCCAAGTACTGTCTGTGACTCAGCAGGAGAAGGACTTAGGTGTTATTTTGAACACAAAATTGGGGGCATCAGAACAGACCAAAGAAGCCAGGAAGAAGGCACTAAGAATGCTTGGGGCGATACAGAGGAATGTGTTATACAAAAGTGAGGAGGTCATCAGGAAGCTTTACTGTGCATATGTCAGGCCACGTTTAGAATACTGTGTCCAAGCTTGGTCCCCTAGTTATGAAAAAGATTGTTGGCTTTTAGAGAGAGTACAAAAGTGGGCAACAAAAATGGTTAATGGTATAGGCAACCTGGCATATGAGGAAAGATTGAAGAAATTGAATATGTTTTCATTTAGGTATAGAAGGCTGAGAGGAGATCTCATCGAGGTTTTTAAATTTGTTCATGGTCAGGAACAGGGATATCTCAGGGAAATGTTTGAATTTAACAGAAATGATGCAATTAGAGGTCATCAATTCAAAATTAAAGTTAATCGCAGCAGGACAAGGTTAAGACAGTCTTTCTTCACCAACAGGGTAGTAGAACACTGGAACCAGCTGCCAGGAACCATTGTCAGTAGCAACACACTGAACATCTTTAAAAATGGCATAGACAATCATTATAAGAATAGGGGGCTTGTTTTTCTGTATTCCAGGGAGGGTTGATTGACAGATTTGGTGGGCAACTGGTTCAGTGTACAAAGTGCAACCAAGAAGGGCCCTTGTGGCTCATAGTTGCACTGATCTTTTGTCTTTATGTCTTTATGTCTAATGTCATTGATGGTCTGATGCTGCATAGCATTATAAAATTATATAAGTAATATGCTATATACCTACATAAATAATAACAAGTGGATGTCTTAATTTCCAATCTTGATGAGGTGGCAGAAGCACCTCTGTGAAGGTTGAGTGCCCCCAGCCCCAATCAGCAATCTTTTAGCCAAGGTTTCCTCCCTGATTAGAACATGTTCTGGCATGTGGGAAGCTCATTTGCATCCGTCCCTCCTCTCTCCACACTCATCATCAATGTTTCAATTGATTGATTGAATTGATTGATTTCAATTGATTTTTTTTTTCTGCCACCCAAGATCAGGTGACCAGGAGTGCTCCCTCCCCTTACCCAACGACTGCAAGTACCTTACGTTAACACCATAAAATAAACAGTAAAGTCGTGGCACTCCCAGCTAAGAGATGGGAAACAAATAAACGAGCATAAAAGCACCCAGTGTTAGAGGAATCAAACTAGCAATAAAGAATGCTGAAAGTAGTCCTACCCAAAGGAGGCATATGACTGGCCCTATATCCATCCCAAAGAGAAGTTGAGGCCTAAACTATAATGTTAGTAGCTGGTTTCTGACAAGACAAGGTAGTAGGCACTCCTAATTTGAAATGCATTTGTTTACTTAGGCTCCTCCCACAACTCCATCCAGCTAAGCATAAGCTTGTTGCTGGGTGGAATGTGGGAGGAACTATGGTTGGGTGTTTTTCAGCTTCTATATATGGTTAAGCACGCACATGCACACCCACACCCACACCCACACCCACACGCACATGCACACACACACACACATACATACCTACATATGTGCATGAGTCATTTAGTATTTGTTCAAGAAGTATGTCTTTATGTGATTTTTTAGAACAGTCTTAGAATTTGGTATATCTGTATGCAGAAAATGTTTTGCTATGATAATATCCCAAAGCTTAGGTCCAAAACATTCAATGGTGAAGAGACGATAATTTTTGTTTGAATAGCAGTGTTGGAAGTGGTCTTGTAACCTAGTGGAATATGGGGTATTCAGAGATACGGTGAAAAGAGGTCTAATAGAATGAGGCAGCTGATTATATAAAAAAATTTGCATAATAAGTAACATCTGAAGTTTTGCTATGTCTTGGACTTTTAAAATTTTGTATTTCTTAAAGATAGGGTTTGCACTCTGAGGGGGAAATACACCCTCAATAATGTGCATCATTCTTTTCTGAAGCAAGGACAATTTGTGTGTCTGATTAGCATAGTTTGTACCCCAGAGAAAACAGCAATAATTTATATATGGGAGAATTAATGCATTATACAATTTTAAGAGGTGATTTTTGCTTAGGGTATATTTTGTTTTTGATATCATTCCTATATTACGACTTATGGGCACTGTATAACCAATGCAGTTGATGCGCCCTAAAACCCAAATAACTAACTAACTAACTATATTACGACTTATTATGTTTGAGACACTGCTGATATGGGATGCAAATTTCAAATTTTCATCTATGTATACACCAAGGTATATTTTATTTGTATATTTTGTATATAAATATGTATATGTATATTTTGCATCACTGGATTTTGATGCAAAATAGCAATCCCATTAAATTTCATCTCAATATCATTATTCGTTTTGTGATTGTTATACAACTGGTATACAGTTTTTGTTTCATTTAATGACAAAAGATTTGAATGTAGCCATTGTGAAATTGTTTGCAAGGAATTTTGTATTTTGTTTTGAAGCTCTTTAGGGTCAGTGCTTTTGAAAACAAAATAGCCGTGTCATCAGCATATAGAAATGTCTGACATTCTACATCCAAATTTACAAGATCATTTATGTATATATAGAATATAGAAGAATATATATAGAATTGATTGTGGTAGCTTGAGTTCTTCCTGATAGATATGACTGTAATATTTTAATTGCGTTTCCCTTCACTCCATATTTGTCCAATTTTGCACATAATATTTGCACATAATATTGATCAATCAATTCATCACCCCACATCAATTTTTATCCAAAGGTGCCACTAAAAATATACCTGGACCCCTGTAATGAAATCCAAATATGTCAGTGAACCTGCCATCATGTGTGAATACATTGTCTGTCCAAGCCATATGTTGTTTCAGATTATTTTGAATCAAAAGTATTTTTTTAGTAAACAGATGTAGCCAGCTCAATGCTGACAGAGTGTTGAACATTGTCTGCAAGGGCTAGAAAATATGAGTATTTGTTTAATACATTGGCAACCTGGCATATGAGGAAAGATTGAAGAAATTGAATATGTTTTCACTTAGATATAGAAGGCTGAGAGGAGATCTCATCGAGGTCTTTAAATTTGCTCATGGTCAGGAACAGGGTTATATCAGGGAACTGTTTGAATTAAACAGACATGATGCAATTAGAGGTCATCAATTCAAAATTAAAGTTAATCACAGCAGGACAAGGTTAAGACAGTCCTTCTTCACCAACAGGGTAGTAGAATACTGGAACCAGCTGCCAGAAACCATTGTCAGTAGCAACACACTGAACATCTTTAAGAACAGCATAGACAATCATTATAAGAATAGGGGGCTTGTTTTTCTGTATTCCAGGGAGAGTTGATCAACACATTTGATGGACAACTGGTTCAGTGCACAGAGTGCAACCAAGAAGGGTCCTTGTGGCTCATAGTTGCACTGATCTTTTATGTCTTTATGTCTAATACATTGATCTATTGGAAAACAAAATCATGATTATGTAGTGTAGAATTTCCACATGTTCACATGAATAGTCATCATGATTCAAATAAATGTAGGTATTGTTCTTCATTAATTTCCTCAAATGAACACTGTTTCCAGGCTGGAGGTATAGAGAAGACAGATTCCTTGGATGAACTCAGTTTGGTGGTAATCTACATAAAGATTTATATTAGAATATTACTAGTTTCCACCACCAGGCAGCACAGCAAATGCATGTTTTAGCATCATGTGTGTAATAACTGTTGAAACCAACCTAAATGTCATATAGTGAGTGCACTTGTGCCCTCTGCTGGAAATGTGCAGGTTTTATCCAGTTTCTAGTACACCACAATTAGCAACTTAAACACATGACTTCTAGGTGCCCTCTTTATCAGCTGAGTATGGTCAAGGTTGTCTTTTAGAATGCAAAATTAATTAAACTTTTTGTCTTCCACCTATATTTTTTTAAGACAAAAGGGCTCTGCCCCTCCCCCATGCAAACAGTGCAGAGTGGACATGGCATATTCCATTCAAAGGAGCATCATGAGCACCAGATCTTCTTCAGCTTGGCTATAGTCAAGGCAGATAATCTGCCTCCCCCCTCCCCCCCATAAAAGCTGGATCAACCCCTGGTTCTGCCGAGACACTGGCAGCTGCATTTGGAAGGTCTTGCATGATGTCTCCCATTGGTAGACTATGGTGGAGATTTGAGATCGTTTTGAACATTATAGTTTCAGAGTATTATAGATTCTGTCCATTATAGCTTTTTGATACAAGTCATTTTGAAACATCATGTGTTTCAATAATTATTCTTTCTGAATATTTTGACACAAAGCATTGTAGGAATTAAACATTATATGTTTTGAAGCATTATAGGTTTTGAACATTATATGTTCTTAACAATCCCCCAGGATGTAGTATAAGATGCTTTGAAGCATTATATGGTTTGAATATTGCATATCCTGAGCAGCTATATGTTCCAAGCATTATATTGTTTCAGCCATGATTATAGGTTTTGAGTATTATAGGTTTTGAACATTTCCAGAAGATGATGATTTAGAGGATCTGAAGCATTGTACGTTTTATGTATTATAGGTTCTGAATCCCTGTTGGTTTGGAGTATTAGAGGTTTTGATATGTTCCTGCTTTTCCCAGAGTGCACATGCAAGGCATCTTATGGGGACTTCACATTGAAAACATTTAGTATTCAGTGGGAGATGGGGAAAATATAGCCAATAGGAGGAGCCAATAGGAATGGCTGTAAGAATGATGGCAGAAAAATGGCCTAAATCTCTCTAAATCCCTTTGGCCTACATCTCAGACATTCCTTTAAAAAGTCATATGAACTTAGTTACAAATGTTCATGATTGGTTACATGTAGTTACAAATGTTCATGATTGGTTACATGTAGTACAATCAAGCTTGTGCTAATTTGCAATGCTGTTTAAGCCCTAAATGTTTCAAACATAGTAAATCTTTCATGGTGTGCATGTGTAGTAAATCCTAAGCATGCCAGTTCTCAAATATTTTAAGGCAAGTATGAATTAATCAATGAATATGTTTAGGATGCATAGACAAAAGAAGCAGTGTGTCAAATAGGCTGTGCAATGCCATTAGTAGATACAAATTAAGGAACCTAATCAGCTGACAAAAGTCTAGCCCATTGCCATCCATCCTTCAGTCAGTTAGCAACACCCACAACAGCCCACATCCAGTCATTGGCAGAATCCAGCAAATAGTGTCCCATAAAGTAAACAGCAACTTTTTGTTCCTCTGGATCACACCAACTCATCAAACCACTGGATCACGGTCCCATGTAGCAAAGAAGCAGACTGGCTCACAAAGCAAGCCTTAAGCATTGAACACTTACTTCAGTATGGAATACACAACATGAATCCAATGACACTCACAACATCAAACCAATGGTAGGCACATGGAACATACCAAATCAATCTCACTGACAAAAGGAAGTCATCCTCACTGGACTTGGAACTGGTTGCACTACACTAGCACAGCCTCAATTAGAGGATTGCCAATATACAACACCTCATTGTGACACCTGCAACACTACATTAAGCATAGGCCACATCCTGCTAGACTAACTGTGTTAAAGCTGTAGCAGGTTAAGGCTACTGGTACTGGAGCATTAAAGCTGTAGTAGCTTCAATGTTCAAAGACAACCACCAAAGGCCTTCTGCCAAACAGTGTGTCACCCTGTCTCCCATGGCTTCTGGGTGACAAGCACCCAGCACTCCTTCAATTGCTGTTTGGATATCTATATGCCACAAAACTAGCATGAGCACTGTAGACACTATACCACCAATGCTCAACACCAACACTCACTTCAACATGCAATGCATGTCCACGGTCCACTTGTAGGAAACACATAAATGTTCATCCCCGAATGGCATTGGACGTACATGAGCTGATTTGCTTTCCCATTTGAAATAAATGGTTGGCTACTGGTGCCATAGGATGTAGACGAGCCGACTTGCATTGCAAAATAGAAACAAAAAGGAAAAATTAGTATTGTGCAAAACAACTACCCAGAGGAGCCATGGGGTGTAAATGAGCTGAATTACCTTGCAACTCAACATAGAATGACTACCCAGAGGTACAGTGGTCGTAGATGAGCCAATTTGCCAAATGCCATACTAATCCCATTGACAACCCTGCATGGCATGCTTAGACTAACCCTCTACTAACAACTAATATGCGGCAGCCAGCGTGAGAGGCGGTGTGGACAATTACCTCCTTGTCCATACGGTAAAGACCCCTTGGTGCTCTTTGACAAGAGTGGGCTAATGGCAAAATCAGCTTTCTCCTCACTCTCAAAATTGTCGCCCCCTCGCTCCCTACCTCAGCTACAAATTTGCTTGTGGAGAAGTAGAGTAAAACTAAAACCATTTAGACCTCCGGGAGATACCCTCTACCCAACCCCTGCCTTCAGCACCCAAAACATCGCACACTATAACGAAAAACTCCCTTAACGTAAATGTGCACTTGCCTTAGCTTTGCTTGCAAAATGCACTCACTTTAAGGATGTTGCAAATGACCTTTGTGGTCCAGCACACGTAAAAAATCACTCCCTCACCCCGTGTTGAAGATTTGGCTCAGTGGAACTTTAATTGGACTTTAAACTTTAAACTTTACATGGTGGAACTGTATTTTAATAGCAGTCCTATAGCAGGGCGGGAAGTGCTGCCGGTTGTTTATGCTTTAATCATGTCTTATGTGCATTTTTGTATTGATCTGATATTAACAATGTGTTTTTCCAGAAAAGGTGTGTGCCTGAAACCTTTTGATTGTTTGCCTCAATGTATTTTTTTTTGCATTTAAATTTGGTGCATGTATTTAATTTGCCTGTTGCAGATTTTCCCTTCTGGTGTGTTTTGGTGAGGATTTTTTTTTCCGCGGCTGGTGTGTCAGGTCGAGCAGTTTGCCATACTTTGCAGTCTGGGCAGCATTGTGTGCAGTTGATCTGGACCTTATTTGATTCTGGTGGCATTGGTCTAGCACCATGAAATGTAGACACACTGAAGCAAGTTTATTACCATGATAATCTACTCCATATTTTGTGATTTTAGCTTCAGTAGTTTCTGAGATCTTGGGAGAGGGTTTCTGCCCCCTCCCTCTGGTGCACATTATGTGAGGGGTCCTATGACAATCATGTTAATCAAATCCATCAGTATGCTAGGTATTTTTGTATTGTGTTCTCAAAGTCTGATTAACACCCTAAAATGCATGTTTGCCAAACAAAGTTAGACTGTCCATATTTCATGGGCAACACCAATGGTGCTTGTTTGAAAAGCAGATGTTGAATAGTTCCAGTAACCTGCTTTGTGATCAACAAAGAATACCAAACAATAAAGGTATTATTGTTTTTTATGGTGTTGATCAGGCACATTTTACATACACTTTATCTCCAGGAAGTAAACAAATCTTTTGGTTTTGTTTAAGTCAGGTTATGTTAGGTTTTTAAGATGGAACATTCATATTTTAGGCAAATTTATCAGCAATTATGATTTTTAAGTCAAAGTTATATTTAATTGGAAAAGTTTCCAGGAAAACCTACACTTTTTCCTTTTTAAACAATTATTTTTCTTGTATGAGAGTTTAGGCTAGGTTAGGTTGGGCTATGCTCCTTTTTTGCTTTTTGTGCTATTTCGTGCTATGTTACCCAACTCAAAGCACCTTCTTGGTGTTATTTTGTCTGCCAACTAAAGAATAAACACTTGCAGAGGAAATGAGTGGTGACATGTTAACCACATTTGTAAGCATTGCATTGGAAAAGCAAATTCAAAGAATTCAAAAACTAACTTTAAGAACACATACCACAATGATTGCATAAAGAATGTCTATTGTCATTGTATTAATTGATCATATAACCATGTGTTTTAATGACATTTTATGGTAGGGTATGACCCCTCCCCTAAACAATTATTTAGCCATGGTTTTGCAGTATTTGATCTTGGAAAATAGGGGTACTTGCTGTAACCAGTGACAAACAGCCTTTCTGAATTCCAGTGAAGGTTATGCGGACACAACTAGTGCTCCTTTTGTTCCTCAGCTAAAAGGCATATTAAATGACATTTTTTACACAAAATGTTATGAGCACCTATATGCCATTTGGCATTGCATGTCTAATGAGAAGCTATAATTTTAGCATGGTGTATTTTGAACAATCATTAATTAAGTAGATTTGGCTGGGTAATATGCAGGGCTGTTTCAAAATGTGGCTTTGAAATGCAAATTTGTAATTCTGAAATTGATGACAAAAGTGCATGTCAATGCAGTTCATGTGGTAAACCCTAAAATCAATCAATATAGATAATTACTGAAAGTGCCTTCCAGTGCAGGAGTTTAACCTGGTGCTACTGTGTTGATCTCGATGGACATTGTTGAACAGCTGGCCTGCAGCATTCTACACCATAAAGATGGTGCTAGGTGCATGTTGAAGACACGTGTCAAGCTCTTTATTGAGTGGGCCAGGAAATGACTAACTAAAGCATGCATATGCATATGTGCATGCAAATACAAGCTAAGTCCTTTTTAAAGTAAATCCCTGGCTATTTCTTTGTGAACTCATGCTTCTGACATCATTGGCAGACAATAACTACTTGTGTTTGGAAACCACTCCCTAAAGGTCTTGCTAAAACGGTCAAATTTTATCCTTTACTGGCATTTAATAACTCAACGACTTTATCCAACTGTAAGTGGCGTAGCCCGTCGGGCGTGTCAGATCTGAACATCATGACAATAGCAGCAAGACGTGAGTGACATGCAGACATGAGAAACATGAGTGACATAGAGTCGGTGAAGATTGTGGTGGTGGGCGACTCCGGCGTGGGCAAGACGTCGCTCGTCCATCTGATCTGCATGGACGAGCCGTGCCCCAAGCCGTCGTGGACAATCGGCTGCGCGGTGGAGACGCGCATCCACGACTTCCGCGAGGGTCTGCCGGCGCAGCGCACCTACTGCGTCGAGCTGTGGGACGTGGGCGGCAGCGCTGCGCACCAAAACACGCGACACGTGTTCTACTCGGGCGCGCACGGCGTCATCCTCGTGCATGACCTGAGCAACCGCAAGACGCAAAACACGCTCAGCGTGTGGCTGTCGGAGGTGGTGTGCGGCGGCGGCGGCGGCGGTGGCGAGTCGGCTACCGACGCCTTCGACCCGGAGACGTTCGCCGGCTGGTCGCAGCTGCCCGTGCTGGTGGTGGCGTGCAAGCCCGATTTGGCGGACGGCCAGCGAGCTGCGCACCTGTCGCGCCACGCGTCTCGCTTCGCCGACGAGTGCGGCGCGCAGGAGATGGTCGTCGACTGTCTGAGCGCGCGCTCGCTAGCGGCCGGCAGCAGCAACGCGGTCAAGCTGAGTCGCTTCTTCGACAAGGTTATCGAGCAGCGCTACCACCGTGACGCCACCTGCCAGCTGTACGAGCGGCGCCGGCCGCTGCCGGCCGCCGCCGCCGTTCGCTATTCGTTCACAGAGTACTGAGCGTGCCGCTGCGTCCGAATGGTGGCGGAAGTCGCGCTGCTGTCGGTGGACGAATGGGCGGGTTGGGCGCCATCGTTGTTCGTTGTCTGGTGTACGCATGTACATTTATTTTGGGGTTCGGCAAGCGGTGAAGACATGTGTTTCTCGTTGATGTGTGTTTTGCGAGTGTGTTCATGAACTTTTGGGCACGACTGGCACGTACTCAGTGTCGGTGTTGGCCGTCAAGTGCGCCGGCAGGCGGTCTCGTCCCCGAGCTCGAGCCGGGCGGGGACGTCATGGAGGTGACGTCGACGTTCGCCGACGCCGACTGCTGGCTGAACAAGAAGGAGGACGTGGTGGAGCCGGCGTGCGGCGGCCCGTTGCCGCCGGCTGTGGTGGACGTGGGCGGCCTGCTGTCTGACGGTCCGGTGGAGGCCGCCGACACCGAGCACCAGCACCAGCAGCCCGACACCGTGGCTGCTGCCGCGCCCTTCAGGGTCAGTCATCGTGACAGACGACTGGCCATATGGCAGTCATCGCACCGCTCACAGTAGGTCACTGACACCGGGAGCTGCAGATAGAGCAGCCGCCACATCCTGCAGGGTAGGTCACTGTCACCGGGAGCTGGAGATAGGGCAGCCACCACATCCTGCAGGGTAGGTCACTGTCACCGGGAGCTGGAGATAGAGCAGCCACCACATCCTGCAGGGTAGGTCACTGTCACCGGGAGCTGGAGATAGAGCAGCCGCCACATCCTGCAGGGTAGGTCACTGTCACCGGGAGCTGGAGATAGGGCAGCCACCACATCCTTCAGGGTAGGTCACTGTCACCGGGAGCTGGAGATAGGGCAGCCGCCACATCCTGCAGGGTAGGTCACTGTCACCGGGAGCTGGAGATAGAGCAGCCGCTACATCCTGCAGGGTAGGTCACGTCACCGGGAGCTGGAGATAGAGCAGCCGCCACATCCTGCAGGGTAGGTCACTGTCACCGGGAGCTGGAGATAGGGCAGCCGCCACATCCTGCAGGGTAGGTCACTGTCACCGGGAGCTGGAGATAGAGCAGCCGCCACATCCTGCAGGGTAGGTCACTGTCACCGGGAGCTGCAGATAGAGCAGCCACCACATCCTGCAGGGTAGGTCACTGACACCGGGGCTGGAGATAGAGCAGCCACCACATCCTGCAGGGAAGGTCACTGTCACCGGGAGCTGGAGATAGGGCAGCCACCACATCCTGCAGGGTAGGTCACTGTCACCGGGAGCTGGAGATAGAGCAGCCGCCACATCCTGCAGGGTAGGTCACTGACACCGGGAGCTGGAGATAGAGCAGCCGCCACATCCTGCAGGGTAGGTCACTGTCACCGGGAGCTGCAGATAGAGCAGCCGCCACATCCTGCAGGGTAGGTCACTGTCACCGGGAGCTGGAGATAGAGCAGCCGCTACATCCTGCAGGGTAGGTCACTGTCACCGGGAGCTGGAGATAGAGCAGCCGCTACATCCTGCAGGGTAGGTCACTGTCACCGGGAGCTGGAGATAGAGCAGCCGCCACATCCTGCAGGGTAGGTCACTGTCACCGGGAGCTGGAGATAGGGCAGCCACCACATCCTGCAGGGTAGGTCACTGTCACCGGGAGCTGGAGATAGGGCAGCCACCACATCCTGCAGGGTAGGTCACTGTCACCGGGAGCTGGAGATAGGGCAGCCGCCACATCCTGCAGGGTAGGTCACTGTCACCGGGAGCTGGAGATAGGGCAGCCACCACATCCTGCAGGGTAGGTCACTGTCACCGGGAGCTGGAGATAGGGCAGCCATCACATCCTTCAGGGCAGGTAACTCACCGAGGACTGGAGATAGGACAGCTGCTGTACTTTCCATGGTGAGTCGTCACAGTGGACTGGGAATGAGGAAACTCGTGTTTTCTTAATGGTAAGTCACAATCAGGCGGGATAGCCCAAGTCATTTACGTTTGGTGTATGTGCACAAAACCTTTCTCGTTGTATTATAAAGGGCAAATTTAGCCTGTTATAATTTGTATGCTATAGTTATCATGTTATCACAAAGCGTCCGCTGAAAAGCGCTTGTCCCTACCAAGCAATATCGTATGGTTGCGCCCTTGGTAGGACTGCGGTCAAATTGGTCGAGCGCTTTCTGAAGTGCGTACGGCCATCGTAAATTGTCCCCAGGACGTGATCGTCGTCACAGGGCGCGTGCAGGTGACGCTGGTCGCGCTGCCTGTGCCGGCGCACCAAGTGCCGACACGGCTGTTTTGTTCGCACACAGGGAGCGAGTACTTTATATAAAGCGTCATGATATGCCTGGTAAAAGCCGAACCACAAAAGAGAACGTCGGATGCTCAGGGACGACAGCAGACTGGCGACGTGATTGAGCAGCTGTTTGTTCTGCCGCCGACCGCCTGACGGCCCGCTGCACGGCTGCACCGCTGACCAGCCGCTGGCCGTGCCGCAGGTGACCATGTACCAGTGCGCGCAGTGCCAGAGCACGTTCAACACGCTCGACATGTGCGTCAGCCACCAGTGTCTGGGGCCGACGGCCGACTCGTGTCAGTCGCCCGCCTCCCATCACTCTCTGCCGCTCACCGACTCCGGCGCTCTGCCCTCAAGTAAGCTCGCCGCCTCAGCGGCTGGCAGGCTGCAGCCCAGTTTCCTCGCAGTCGGTGCGTATGTGTGGGATTGTAACCAATCCATGCTTGTCCTGGGAAAGTAGCATCATTCGAATGACAAAAGGGTGCAATGTTCTCTTCATTTCTCTTCGTTTTCACTACGATTTCTCTTTAGAACTGATCAGCGTTTAATTATAGCTCATGTCTTTCCCCTGACTACCTACGGCGTATCGGTATCAGGCATAGTAACACAAAATATTATGAGAAAAATAAACGTAATGATAATAAAGTGACGGCCTTCATTCCTTCGGTGGTAAAAGGCGCCAGGCGACAAAAGAGAATCGATAATACACTGGATGCCGTGGGATGGAAGCGTCGAGTAGTTGGTGCATGAACGGAGCCTACGAAAGTGTATCATGCACTGCACAACGAACATGGCTCAATAAACATGTTCAACGAACATGGCCCAATGAACATGGCCCGATGTCGCTGGATCACGCGTCTTCCACGCTCATCCCCTCGTCCCTCACTGTATCACTCGGTCCACCGAAGTGTGCAGATCATCATTTCTTGTTCTACGAGTTGAGAGCATAAATTAAAACCTGGTAGGATATTTATCTGGACAGTTGTTGGGGCAGGTATCCGTACAGTCGACGGGACAGGTACCTGTACAGTTCCTGGGACAGGCACTCAGACAGTTGCTGGGGTAGGTACCCATACAGTTGCTGGGACAAATACCCGGGGAGTGTGTGGGACAGATGCCCGCACAGTTGGTAGGACAGATACCTGGCAAGTTGATTGGGACAGATACCCGGGGAGTTGGTGGGACCGTTGCTGGGGCAGGTACCCGGACAGTTGCTGGGGCAGGTACACGGACAGTTGCGGGGACCGGTACTCGTACAGTTGCTGGAGCAGGTACCCATACAGTTTCTGGGACAGGTACCCATATAGTTGCTGGGACCGGTACCCAGAGAGTTGGTGGAACATATACCCAGATAGTTGATGGGGAAAGGTGTCTGGACAGTTGCTGTGACAGGTAGCCGGCCAATTGGTAGGAACATCTATATGTTTTAAAGTCATATCGTTCCTGCCGAGCTGTCTGGCCAGACCGTGCTGTCGACATTGTCTGGCCAGACCGTGCTGTCGACATTGTCTGGCCAGACCGTGCTGTCGATATTGTCTGGCCAGACCGTGCTGTCGACATTGTCTGGCCAGACCGTGCTGTCGAGATTGTCTGGACAGACCGTGCTGTCGACATTGTCTGGCCAGACCGTGCTGTCGACATTGTCTGGCCAGACCGTGCTGCCGAGATTGTCTGGACAGACCGTGCTGTCGACATTGTCTGGCCAGACCGTGCTGTCGACATTGTCTGGCCAGACCGTGCTGTCGACATTGTCTGGCCAGACCGTGCTGTCGACATTGTCTGGCCAGACCGTGCTGTCGACATTGTCTGGCCAGACCGTGCTGTCGAGATTGTCTGGCCAGACCGTGCTGTCGACATTGTCTGGCCAGACCGTGCTGTCGACATTGTCTGGCCAGACCGTGCTGTCGACATTTTTTGCCGGACGTGCTGTCACTATAGACTGGCCATCCCGTGCCGACGAGGTCGGCCATTCGCAGGGCCGGGCCCGGAGCTGATGATGCCTCACTGTCCGCAGACTATAGGTGGGGACAGCACGACACCAAAACGCTGCTGGAAATCCTCGGCGACAGTGTCACCAAGTTTACCAACCCCAACCTCAAGCGCAAGTTCATCTGGAAGGAAATTGCTGACCAGCTGCTGGAGAAAGGCTTCAACATCAGCCAGGTATGACTACTGCAGCTGCAGCCTTGCTGGGGAATGGCTTCAACACCAGCCAGGTATGACTGTGCTGCAGTTGCAGCCTTGCTGGGGAATGGCTTCAACATCAGCCAGGTATGACTGTGCTGCAGCTGCAGCCCTGCTGGAGAATGGCTTCAACATCAGCCAGGTATGACTGTGCTGCAGTTGCAGCCTTGCTGGAGGATGGCTTCAACATCAGCCAGGTATGACTGTGCTGCAGCTGCAGCCCTGCTGGAGAATGGCTTCAACATCAGCCAGGTATGACTGTGCTGCAGCTGTAGCCTTGCTGGAGAATGGCTTCAATATCAGCCAGGTATGACTGTGCTGCAGCTGCAGCCCTGCTGGAGAATGGCTTCAACATCAGCCAGGTATGACTGTGCTGCAGCTGCAGCCCTGCTGGAGAATGGCTTCAATATCAGCCAGGTATGTCCGTGCACCCGTGCTGCAGCTGCAGCCCTGCTCGTAGTGACGCCTGGGAGTCGGGGTGTAGTGACTATCCAAACTGGCTCTCATAAGAGAGAATAGCTGCACAAAAATAGGTTATTTTCTACTGAACGTAAGACTAGTCTTCAGTTGTGCTATTGCCGGGGGGGGGCGAAGTTCCCATATTTTATGTTTAAGAGCTAGGTAAGCCAGTACTGTCACACTGGGTAACAACAATCGGCCGCGGACACCAATATTTTGTTCCTGGGAAAATATTCAGCTCGAAATATGTCCGCTTTGGCTACATCACGAGGTGCAATCCCTCAGTCATGAAATGCTAGCCAGTTTTTGTCGCTAGATAGCCAAGACTTGTTTCATCCAGGCAGCTTAAACGATGTGGTGCGAGGTTCCCAACCGTGATACGCCATTGCGATGTGTTTTTATTGCACGGCTGCGGTATGTAACCGCTGGATGATGTGATTTGGCAGCTGCAGTGCGAGAACCGTTGGAAGACGCTGAAGGCGATGCACCGCAAGAGCTCGGTGAAGGGTTCGACGCCGGCCTTCTTCCGTGAGATGTGCGTGCTGGCCAGAGAACACCCGGAGCTGATGTCGGATGGCCCGACCCTTGGTGGCAGTGGTCGCGCCCTAGCCGCCGACAAGCCAGGTGAGGTCCGGCACGAGCTGATGGTGGGCGGGGCGCAACCTCAGCCACAGCCACAGCCGCCAAACCTCCAGTGGGACCAATTTGGTCTCGGTACCAATTTGTCCGCCGCGAACCTTTAGGGCAGTGGTTCTCAAACATTTTGATGTGGCGACCCCTGTGTACCCGGAGCGTCGCGCCGCGACCCAACATTCTGTATTTTTTATTGTAGTGTTCTGTATTTTGTTACTTGCGAAGCATCACTCATAAATTTACAGGTAGTGCATGAATTTATGGCGACAGCGCCATAAATTCATGCGGTATCAACAACAGCGCGGCGTTATCAGAGCGCAACGGACCAGATGTGTCGGGTCAATTCACAGTCGATGATTGCTCGCGACCCCACCAGAAGGGCCCCGCGACCCCAGCTGGGGTCGCGACCCCTAGTTTGAGAACCACTGCTTTAGGGGCTTCAGATGGATTAAGACGCCATAAACATTATTTTGGTTAGCTACGGCTTGAATTTATGGAAACCGTTCGCGACCAAACTATGATGGAGAGACCTTTGTATTTTGAAGGATCAATTTTAGCATCATCTCCATGTGTTGTCTCATGCTGTGACCTACAGGAGCGATAGGTGATGCCTTTTAGTTCACCAGCAAAGTAGTCGGAGATGTTATTTTAGTCAGCATGTATGAAGTCCGGACGTTAATTTAGCAGACATGTAGACGTAAGTAGATTTAGTTACAGCCAGAGGCGCCGGCGTGCGGTGGTGGTTGAATAGGTGCACCAGCTATATTTTGCCCTTGCCCATTTCCCGTGTTTGAACCGGAACCGCTGAAGGTAATTAGCCGAAACTACCACATGAACATCTTGCTCGAACACCTTGTTCACCTTGCACCTAGTTCGAAATCAAATCCCATCTCATCTTAGGGTTGAGATGGGATGAATCCATACTGGATTCATCGAGAGCTATGCTTGATGATTGTCGTGATTGTACGATGTCAGGAAGCCTGAAGCAAATCCTGATGTATAACCTGACTAAGTATAAACATATCCTAAGTGTCTATGAACATTGAACACGAATTACACATATTACACATTATTTTGTTCAGTACATCTGACCCACACACGGCCAGTGGTATGGTTTGATTCGCACGGCTTCAGGTGACTCAATCACGTCTTGACTGTTGACGCAGATCGTGCTTTCCTTTACAACCCATAACATTGCCGGACCATGAGGAGCCCACCGTACCGCGCTGAACCTGGCTCCACCAGATTACACCTGAGCACGACCATACCCAGCCGGACCGTGTGGCATCCCACCGCACACTGCCGGTCCAGACCACTGGCACGGACCTGGTCCAGACCACTGGAGCGGACCCGGTCCAGACCATTGAGCCGACCCGTCCAGACCACTTGAGGATATATGGTTCATACGACTGGAGCAGACCCGGTCCAGACGACTGGAGCGGACCCGGTCCAGACGATTAGAGCGGACCCGGTCCAGACTACTGGAGCGGACCCGGTCCAGACGATTGGAGCAGATCCGGTCCAGACCACTGGAGTGGACCCGGTCCAGACCACTGGAGCAGATCCGGTCCAGACCACTGGAGCAGACCCGGACCAGACCACTGGAGTGGACCCGGTTCAGGCCACTGGAGCAGATCCGATCCAGACCACTGGAGCGGACCATATCCAGGCCACTGGAGCAGATCCCATCCGGACCCGATCTTCTTCGCACCAAACGGTTCGAGTTCTAGAAGGAAGGCATGCGCATGCATGCGCTTGCATTGCAAAATCCTGGTACTTTTCGGATCCGATTTTGTTCTTCCATTTGAGGTGCAGCGGTGGGTAGCAACCCGTACAAAGGGCGACGGACAGCGCGCGTCCCTCTCGGCATCCTTGTTCAGCTGTGCATACGCTTGTATGCATGTGTAATTGAGCGTGGGCGTACGTGCAATCCTGTGTGTGTGTGCGTGTGTGCGTGTGTCGGTGTGTAAGCGTGTGAAAAGCAAGAATGAGAGAGGTGCCTATATTTAAAGCCTTTTTTGTGACGTTTGCACTAATCCCCACCACATATGTTATCATTGTCAATCAAAAGATAATACATATTATCTCAACAACCCGGTCCAGACCACTGGAACGGCGCCAGGCCCAGTAGTATGCGCCAGTTTGGTGGCGAGGGGACGACCAGAGCATCTCGGTGACGTCACAAAACTGCTCGCGCTGAATGTCAGGAAATCGCCGGACGATTATATGCGGCCCCGATGCGAACGAAGGGAGTGTCAACGTTTATGCGGGCCTTCTTCACAGCTATCACATCGAAAGTGTGGAGTCGGGAGGCGTCGTTGACGCTGCTGTCGCTGCTGAAGGCCCGGCACAGCGAGTTCTGCGATCCCAGCATCAAGCGTCGCTCACTGTGGTCGCAGATCGCTGAGGCCATGAACAACCTCAGCATGGACTACAGCTCGGATCAGTGTGAAGGTCGCATGAAGACGCTGCTGCATGCGTACAAGTAAGCACGTCTTTGGTCAAGCGTGACGTATGTTGTGACGTCATTCCTAGCGTAGGATGTGTTCGCCAAACTCTGCCAATAACCGTCAGCTATCACCTCCTACTTCCCTCCCAGCGGCAAATTCAAGAACTTACTGCCCACAACCTACGTTATTCGCTCCAGCAGCATGGAAATGCGATGTGTTCTCATGATATTTGCAGAATGGTCGAAGCAGTGTATCCATGTTCGGAAATTTGGATGGAAGACAACACATAACAGGATAATTATCCACATCTCATGTCAGATATTCAGCTTTTTGTTCACGTCATTCCTAGGTCTACATCAGTGTACCAAAGAAATGGGTACCTACTAATTAAACACAGCCGGCTTGGCTGACTTTCAATTGCCACTTATAGATTTTGAAGTGATGCTAGGCTGTGTAGAAACCTAGAAGCATGCTATGCATACGATATGCTATGCATTCAAGATGAATTGTGTACCATTCGACATATTAGTTATATCTTTAAGAGCACAAGTAAAAGATGTTTATTTACATATGACACTCAAGTTAAAATGCATTTGGACACACTGGACACCGAAGCCAAGAATAGCCAAGAGCCCATCTTCTCACCAGCTGTTTGGCATCTTGCGATTGATGCAAACTCACAACGTTGGCGCGCAGTACCCGATGGCTGTGCCGTCGGGACCAACGATTGAGCTCAGGACGTGTATCAATCAGTCTGGGGACGGGATAGTCATCGGGACACTGGGCCACTCGACGTGCCACTCACCTAGCTAAAGCCACCGCACACTGTCTGCCAGCACGCACCAGCCACTGCCTGTGACGGCAATGGGTGCTCACAACATTACGAGCCGCGTGAGTATGCCGCAGGCGGTGTGAGGTACGTCAGCCACACACAAACTGGTTGAATACCATACCTGGAACATCATTTCGCAACCAAGAGTACGCCCACGGAAACAATGAGTGCGATTAGTTTTCACGGGAGGCGTGAAGAAGGCGATACATTGCAGGATGTCACTGAATTTATAACTGCTCTGCAGTTGTGACTTCTGCTGTATCTAAAGCATGAGCGTAAGGTGGCTGGTTATTTCTGAATGCGGGTACACTACGAGTACAATTTCGTGATGGCCAGTGCCCATAGCTAGGCAGGGCTATCGTTCGGTTTCAATTCCTTGTCGAGCGCCCGTGGTGTCACGGTGCATGTGTACGATGCAGTCTATGCTGGCGGACTACACTGGCAGTCTACAGTCTACAGGCAGTCATTTCGGCATTCTGCTCTGCTAGTAGATACAGGAAATCGTATGTGTGAAATATAACTGAATGATCTTCCGATTCGGGTCACGCGTGAACCGGTCTCCAGAACATCGGAAACCAAGCGATGACGCTTCTCGTCCAGTCACGCCGCTGTGCTTCAAAACGGGGGCACGGCACCAGATCGTTGGACCCGCCACAGGGGAGATGCGGCCGATGGATTCCCAAATCGTTAGATTAGGTATATGGGATTATACCTATAATAATTTGCAGTGATGTTGCAGAAGAATATGATATTTATGGGCGCTACATAACCAGTAGCAGTTGATGCGCCCCTAAGCCCAAACAATCAATAAATCAATCAAGCATAATAATATATTTCCCACAATATTAAACGGCGGTGAAGTTTATACTTACCTTCATGCGAAAGTTGACCTCCCCAATGTAACTTGAAGTGCAAATCGCTAATTTCCACTTTTGAATGTACGCGTTTCCATACGCACTGTGTTTCTACAGTACCTCGGGTGTCACAAAAATGCGGGGGCAGCTGCGAAACGAGAAGTGCAGCTGCCTGTTGCTACAGTAGGCTAAGCATTGTTCCTGTTCGCTCCGAGCGGCCACTGATCGCAGAACGTTGGGCTGTTAACAGTGTTAAGATAATGGTTTTTCGTTAGGTATGATATGTCGAAACGCGCACAGGACGTCAAAATTTGCCATGGAATTAGTGTCATTAAAAAGCTTGTCTTTCAGACTAAAATTTGAGCCAATGGCTGCACCTTTATCATTGGTTTTGATATTCATGATTTAGGAAGAGCTGTATTCGGGATAGCGGGAATACATGTGCAATAAACTGGTATTGTATGCCGTATCACATTATAGGTTATCCCTTTACCTGAAATTGCGTTGCGAAATGTTCGTGTATCACCATCCCTTATCAAGAGCATGAGCATGGTACTTATGAACGAGATACTGTTAGAAAGGAGACACGAAGACTTCATAAGCACGCATCAAGAAGCAGGATGTCGGTACTTCTTGGAGAAGGATGCCGATTGAGTGTTCAGAAAGTGGTGTATTCCACCCTATTTCACGAATAATTTATCACTGTGTTAACACCACCGTCAGCACCAGCGTCTGGCCTAGCGACGTGTGTTCGCTAAGCTATGAATATATTCATCTTCGCATTCAAATTCCTATTCATGGGCGCCAAATGACCGAGTAGTCGGCGCGTCCTTAAGCCCAAATAATCAATCAATCAATCAATCAAATTCCTATTCGAACCTCAGATAGCCGCATTAAAATTTCCATTCGAACCTCAGATAGCCACGACGTGCCAGGGCTTCTCAGATTTGCCCTGAAAATTGGTACTTACTGTGTTATCAATGAGGTGGCCATCATGTGTGCAGGAGTTAAGAGGGGCGTTTGTAAGCCCGCGCCGTCCTTCCGGTCAGACCCTCACACCCCGTATTGGGAGGTCCCTTTATACCCCTCTAATTTCCAAGCTAAACATCGCACGAAAACAAGTGATGTTATCTGAAAGCGCTCGCCTAGTAGAGTCCGAAACCACCGCCAAAATTATCTCCGACAAATGAGTGATCACACATTTTTGGTTGAGGCGCCCTAAAACCCAAATAACAAAAGGTGGTGTCACAAGGGGATCTATGGAATCAGTAGACATCATGTTTTGGTTCTGAGGGGATTTAAAAAACATTAAAAACGTGTTTGAATCAGAAAAGGAAGGCGAAATTTACCACGGCCACACAAAGTTTGCCCATCCCAAAACATGTTTGTTGAAAGTTTCAAAATTTTGTTTGTTCATATAAAATATTTTTCCTTTTCTAACGGCTAGAGCGGATCAACAAGCGTTGTTTTAAGTCAACTTGCCCTCATAAGACGTGCTTGCCTCCGCCAGAATCTTCGCTGTATGACCTGTACAGTCGATGCGCCCATAAACTACGATACAGTCAGAATCAATTTTAACGCTAATGGGCAAACATGTAAAACTAATAAAGCCATGAAAAAACGAAAACAAATAAGAAGTCATCTTGTGCATTCTGCTGCATCCATAAAAATAGGCAAACGCTGCAAGTTCCATTCAAATAAGGTTATCCGTTAAAGCGTGACTGGTTGAATTTTTTGGGACGTGACCTCGCTTGACGTGACTACCTCGGTGACCGTAGATGACCCGACATAAAAATTGTAAGGTGAAGGTGCCAAATTGATGTGGTAAGGGTGTGCCAAATTTCGGTACGCTGCCGCGCAGTTTTTTTAATCTCACTATCCGCGGAAGACCTGAGTGGGGGTGTAAAATGCCCCCCCCCCAGACGGGACGGGTTGATAGTCGAGTTATTAGACATGAAATTTCATCCCGTGTGCACAAATATATTGAGTGTGAATCTGAATTGGTGTCTGAATTCAGTGTCAAAGCATTATATATCCATGTTTTTTTCCGGAGAAAACTACCTGGAAATCGACCTCTGGTAGACCTTGCTGAACGTCATGAGACTAATGCTAGGACAACTGTACGTAAACGCAAAAGTACGTAAACGAAAATGTACGTAAGCGCAAAAGCACGTATGCGCAAATGTACGTACATTTACGCATAGGCCGACCTGAGCATGGCCAACAGGTAACACCCACATCGCTGACCATTGTGCTAAACGCCCTTTTAGCAATGCTTCGCGGCTTTGGTACTGCTAATGATCAGCGCATCGAGAAACACCCATCCTCGAGTTACCGGGATAATTTTAATGATCCAACCTGGCTGTCCTGTGAGCGCGTCTTGCATTGCAAGGTCGTCTGATTGCGGCCTTGGTGATAGTAACGCGTGCTTGTGCCCACAGGCGTGCTCAGGTGAGGTGGCAGGTGTCGGGCGAAGAGGTCGAATCCGACTGCTACTTCCAGGTGGACGAGCTGGTGCGTCTGATCCCGGAGTTTGGCTCGGCGACGGCGAGCAGCCGCGCGGCCGGCGCCGACGAGCCACAGCTGGTGCGGCCGTCGCGGCGGCGGCGCGGCACCGGCCCGCAGCGTGTCCGGCGACAGCGGCACCTGCTCTGCTGGCTCGAGCGCTGGCTGCAGCAGCAGCGCTCCTGGGACGAGACCATGGCCAGCGTGCTGAGGCAGCAGCACGCCGAACGGCTGCGCGTGCTCACCGAGATCAGAGACGAGGTGCGCATGGGCGGAGGTCGCATCCCAGTGACTCGGCCGCCACCGCCTCCGCCGCCACCACCACAACCGCCGCCGCCGCCGCCGCCTCTGACCCACAACGACAACGGCGACGATCCGCTCGTGGCGCAGGTGTTCATAGCGTAGGCTTCTCACTTACCCGCCATATCATTGATGTACATACAAAATCGCACATAGTTTCTAATACAACTCGCATGCGTTTCCTGTTTACCGTACCGGATCGCTTAGGCGATAAGCCGAACGGTGGCGATGCGGCCGAATGCTACCACCATCGATGTGTCATTACTTCGACAGTGTCAGGCTTCAAAACTCCAGTTTTGAAGTCTGCCTCCAATCTCCGCAGTTCCCGACCTTCACAGGCTTTACACCTTCATAGCGCTAAATGATAAAATCTGGTCGATGCGCCCTAAAGCTTAAACAAGCAACCCACCAAAGTATAATTATTGGTGTTTTAGAGGCGCGTCGACTGCGGTGGTCACGCAACCCCCATAACATCATCAGGATGCAACCACATGAACAACACGTCCCATCGATTGTGAAATATATTTCAAAAGTTGCTATGCGCTAGGTTCACGCACTTCTAATGCCATGATTTATGCGCCAATAAATAACCATTGTTTTTTTCAACACAGTTCACACGCGCACACGTTCGTAGTTACGGTCGAGCAAATAATATGAAGCACTAGACGCACATACCCGTCGATAAATCACCGAATAATGCTTGGCTTGCTGGCATGAGCTGCTCCTGTCAGCCCGTGGCCATCAGCGGGGCCGGTGTTGTCTGGGGTCGGAATGGGAACCCCTGCAGAGAGCTGGGGACGCATCCTTTACGTGATCATGGCCGTTCATATTAATACAGTTGTGAAAAACGGGGCCTGGCCGCATCCATTGTTATGTCTTCGAATACGAATATTTCCCATCGGAAGGCACAACACTGGGATAAATGATACCTTCTAATGATGTCCCGTATCTGATCGTTTCCGCCGTTCGCTCGGCAACGGAGGACACGACAAACACTGCGTCCTCTTCAGACACACTATGCAGTCTGCCACGGCATCTCCATCGCGTCACTCACAAACACTGCGTCCTCTTCAGACACACCATGCAGTCTGCCACGGCATCTCCATCGCGTCACTCACAAACACTGCGTCCTCTTCAGACACACCATGCAGTCTGCCACGGCATCTCCATCGCGTCACTCACAAACACTGCGTCCTCTTCAGACACACCATGCAGTCTGCCACTCCATCCCCATCGCGTCACTCACAAACACTGCGTCCTCTTCAGACACACCATGCAGTCTGCCACTCCATCCCCATCGCGTCACTCACAAACACTGCGTCCTCTTCAGACACACCATGCAGTCTGCCATGGCATCTCCATCGTGTCACTCACAAACACTGCGTCACAGCCGAGACTAAGCCATGGGAACGGTGCCGCTCCCAATACCCCGTGGCTACTGCAAAGGCTCGTCAATGCACGGGCGCCAATCACATAATGCAATCAAGCAGGGTGTTCCACAAGTGTGGAGCCTATACATCCCGCCTATTTCTAGTGATCGTCAAGCCAGTGCTAGCTGCGCTCCCCAAAGAACCCGCGCAGTCCCCGTCCCCGCCCAACATTGATTACTTCCCGATATTTTTCATTTCGCCAAGTATTGCGGAGCAAAGTGTGGCTTCGCAGGATCCACCACTGTGGCCTCGCAGCATCTACCACTGAGCGGAATTGTAACCAAGTCCTTCCTTGTACGAAAGATTGCTCCATGATTGTATATTATTTAAGGCGAAGGTTCCGAGACATCCTGAACACCGCTTTCGCATGGCCCCCAACAACCTATAACAAACATCCCGCTCCTGCCATATGCATAGCTCTCGCACATAGGGTCCCCACTGCCATCCTCCACTGATCCCCACCACACGTCCTCACTGCCATCCTCCACCAAATCCTGCCACACAAAATCCCCACTGCCACCCTCCACCGAACCCTCCCACACAACGTCTCCACTGCCATCCTCCACCAAATCTTGCCACACGTCTCCACTGCCTACTGCCCCCATTCCTGCCCCACACGAAGCCCTCCCACACATGCTGCCCCACTCTCTAGTTGTACTGCATCCTACAGACTTCCTCAGATGAGGTCCTGGACTGATATGCATGGTCTCGACATTCCTTAACTTACTGATTGTCATGTCATCTTGGCGTGAGCTTCTGATTGATTTCTTTTTATAACATCTGTTATCAGGTAAGTTGGACCATCGTTGGGCAGTATGTACCCGTTGTATCAGAAAACGAGTAGTCGTGATTTACACCTGACATTTTGGCGACTGACGAGGAGAAATGCCCCGCTGATTCCTCGCTGGACGTCTGGCACTACGAACGCGGCTTGGGTACCTCCTGGCATGGCTGACCGCTTCCTATCCACGGAATGACCTTTTGGTATTGAGTTTTTCCAAAAAAAACACCGGTCCCTTTTCTAGCTCGCTCCTATTTTCCCTGGTGAAATATGCCTCCGTTCGTCCCTTCCCCACAGGGCACCCTGCACAGCACATATCAACATTTGCTACGCCTTCCTACATCCATTCAGGTCCACGAATTCCTCAGGGGATTCGGGGCTCCGCCGGTTGGGGTCCCCTGAGACAAACGAAAGTGGAAACGAGCAGCAATGAATGCAAACTAAACGCAGGGCAGTATCCGGTCTGTTGTCACATATCATGCGAACAGCTGTATATGGCCTCGCACAATGCATTGGTTTATAACGCGTCCGCCATAATGCCCCGAAAAACATGACGTAAAAGCTACTTTTGCTAAAGATAACCAAACCGTAGGGCCTGGGAAAGATGGGCGCAAAATGACCCTGGATGTCGACGCGCCCCTAAACTCCAATCCACCAGGGCCTGGGAAAGAGAACGTAGTTTCTTTCATTGCGCATGCGGGGGCCCCTTCGGACAGCAGGAAGCTTCGCCGAGCACAACTCCTCATATTAATGTTCATAAAATGTTTCATATTATCCACTCTAGTTCAGCCCGGCACCAACTTCCCAAACCAACTAATCTACCAAGCACAAGAATAGCTTAGGTAATAGATATGCAGTGAAGACGAGCTCCCAATGTGCAGTAAGTGAGCCGGCGAACTCATTTGGGCATGGCGCACGTGCTAAGATACACCAGAAAGCTTCGCTTTGAACGCCATTCGAGTGGTCAGCAACAGCAGGAATGATATGTGGGAGGCGCACGGTACTGTGCCGAGCGGTACTGTACAGCGCCGAGTACTGAGTAGAGCCTTTCGCGTACCAACGTCGTCTCGGCTGACTAGCTTTTAGCACGAAGCCGACTAGCAATCAGGGACGTCGTGCGGCCCACCACGGAGTGTCGTGAGCCAGGTGGGGGGGGGGGGGAGCAGGGAAGCCCGGCCCACGGTGAGCCGGTGTCGACATCGGCTATCGTCGCCACACTACCGACATGGTGACGGCCGGCTGCAGGCCCAGCTGGGTGGCTCGTGCCTCCTGCACGCGCACCAGCTGAGCGATGGTCACGTGACGACCCTGCACCTCCTCCTGCAGATGGTGTCGCTGCTGCAGCAGCTGCTCCAGAGCCAGCGACACATCTGACGTGCAAACACAAGTCACTGTTAGGATTCGGCAGGACAAGGATTATACGACAAGGTATCGACATGCCAAACTTCGACAGCAAAATGTCGGCCCGCATAATATCGACACGGTAATTATAGCCACGGTAAATATCGACACGAAAAAAAATCGACACCGCTATCAAGATATCCACTTTCGGAGCATCGAATCGCAATACATTTATGAAGCATATCGACTTGCAAAATACTGGCTCCGAAATATATTGACTGACGAAATGTCGAATGCTCAAATAGATCATTTCATTTTTAAGTTAAAATTTAACCTGAAAACATTCAAATGACCTAGAACAGCGGTGGGCCGCGCTACTAAGAAGAGCTGAGAAGCTCTACAGTAGTCTTCTATCGGCAGAAAACAAAATTGTATGCGCTGTCGGCAAGACGTTATCACGAAGCTTTGGCATTCATATTTGTCCATGCTACTGCTTTGAAGATAACTATATTCAACTTTCCTCGAAAAGATTGCAATTTCGCAACATTTTGACCTTACACCACGATGTTACTTGCATATTCTACATCAGAAGAACTAGAATCTGACTTATTGTTATGCTCCTTTCTTTCTAATACATCAATACAAATGCAAATTGCAAATACAAACACATTCAGAATGGGTATCCACGTTACCCATGCACCTGCGGATCTTTCAGGCCGTATGTATCTATAAATATCGCTGTAAGTTACGAAAAAAATACGGTTATTTCAAAATGTGTATTGCGGGAGTAAAGGTTTCCAACGTGGAGGTGCCGGCAACCAAGCGAGGGGTCCTGAGGAAGGCATCAACGATCTTTGAGTTTTGACCTATTTGGCATCGTCTCCCGCATACCAGTTACGAGACGTCACCTCGGAGGCTTTGGCCGTGGCGCGTGCTACTGAAGTCTGCGCCAGTGTAGATGGTACGGTGGTAGGCTCAGTGCAAGTCCAGACGAGTGGGCTACATGACTCAACGATCGACGTGTCGTAAAAACCAATAACCAGACGAGTGGCTGAACATACAGCCAGCCCGTGAACAAGGTCTGCTTCATGGAACGATTTACAGTTGATTAGTTACTTGGGCTTTCGGGCGCTTCGACCAGCTTACGATCATTAGCGCCCATAACTTTAATTGTAGTATGTAACTGCCAGGCGAAAACTATCGCCTTTGTGTGTACAGCCTGGCATCCCATCGTTGACCGGCAATGAAACAAGCTTCCGGGATGTCGAATTTCGAATTATTCCACAGGGTGTCTTCATATGTCAAACAGCACATGTGGTCTACATAAAACTACCTGCGTTCTCGTGCAATGTATTGGCACGTGCATAAAAGTAGCGCATTAGCAGAGTCCCCAAATGCCGGAGATACGCAGACAAGATGATTGATGACCGATGACTGTTGTCATCTGAAGCTGTGATGAAATGTCCTTGAAGATGCCTGCCTTTGTCACGGGACAGGCCAAGAGCATAAACAAATCGGGCTTCGGGGCGCATCGCCTGCATGTAGCGTGAGCGATAATTCGCAAGTGTCATCGTTTGGTGAGGTGGACTGTGGAGTTGAGCACTTTGAATGTCGCTGTTTGTGCACGAGTTGTCTGAAGAGCTGGCTTGCTCCTCTACGCTGTCCGGCACGCTCTTCCGTGCTGGCTTGCCTGCCTGCTGGGCTCTGGCTGACGTGCCGTTACACGCTGACTGGCGAGGTATGTGACACTGGCTGACCTGCTCTTCAGCATAGTGGCAAGGACGCTGGTCTGAGCCAGACTGGTTAACTGGGTCGTCTCGTTTGCTGGTCGGTGTTCCTGTGCTGGAGCCTGCATCTGAAGTCATGTACAGGCGGACTGCCCTGCGGTCCGTGTGACGTGTATCGTGTGCTATGATATTGCACGGTAGAAGCCACCGCCGTGACGGTCCAACAATGTCCTGTAATTCTGACATTTACGTGGAGAACGACACGCATCAAGAACTTGCTCTGGCCTCTTGAGGACAGAGGCTCTCCGAATTGATTTCGAATGAACTTCACAACATACAACTGTAATAACTGGGGCGGTCCACAACAGATCGGCCGGTGAAGACGTAAATTAACACCCTCCCCTTCAATCAAATGCTCCGAATCAAACTGCCCAAGTTTCAGCCCCATCAGATTCAGTCACAGAGTTAGAGCCTCCGGCATTTTCGTGAGCTTGCGGTACATAACTATCGACTAAGCGACTTACATCTCTAAGGAAAATAAAGCAATCAGTCGAAAAGTGTGCATTGCTGCGTTGGGAGTAAGCCGAAGAACATTTGGCTTGCTTATATTTATCATTTTCTGGATGTTCTTCCATTATGTCACCTGACCTGACCTTGACATGATGGTAGGCCGTGACATCGTCATCTTAGGTCACCTGACCTGACACATTTTAATGATTATTTAATAACACATCTTAATGATTGCATCTTAGATAACCTGCAATACAACAAACGGAACACTGGTTCTTCTAAATGCTATTGATATGCGCTCCTTGGCTTTCCTGCCTTTCATAAATTGGGGATAAAATGAAAACCCCTTCAATAGCCGTGGTAAACAGGGGAGCACGAGATACGGGTCGGAAAACCAGAGAAGAGGCAGTCATATTTGTTTGGTGATCTGCGTTTCCAAGGGGCACGTGGTGGGTAGCTCGTTGTGGATTTATATTTCTAATGAGGGAGTACTATCTGGATACATTTAAGCGCCATCAAGCCAAGGTATTGCGCACTGTTCAGGGGATTGATTTATTGATTATTTGGGCTTAAGGGCGCGCCGACTACACGGTCATTTGGCGCCAATTCTGTTCAAGGGATGTTGCATGCATTACACAAAGCGGTGAACGATGCGTGGATACGAAGAGGAATCCCGTTGTGTTTGACCTGTCGCAAGGCCCTCTTAAAGACGCTAGGTAGTGTACCGCTACTGCCAGATCAGATACTGGACACAGGATCCGAAGGAGGCGATACATGGCCAGCTCCAGCCAGACAGTCTACCGCCACTGCCAGATTACATAAAATTATAAACCAGCTTAAATATGCTTGAATTCAATCCGGGCTCGGCAACGTATAGTACTCACCGAATTCAATAATTTTCTTTGGAGGTAAAAGCCGCTAAGCATAACAATGTGTCGTGGCCTCACGAAATGCCGGAGGAAATAACAGCATGACCGTTGATCCGATCGAGCTGAAAGTTGCACAGCTCGAATCGGAGCATTATGTATCCCATAGACATATTTACACGAATTCTGAGAGAATGGGGTGTTACCCCCGGTCGATCTGTTGTGAAATGTCCCAACAGATACCTTTTTCACCATACCCGATTCCTGGTATCTGTGCCATCACAATCCTGGCAGCAGATGTGGTGTTCACCTGTCAATAGAATCCATTCCCTGCAATTTGGCCTATCATACTGCCGAATTGTTTCAACGTGATCGGGTGTTTTGACGCCTTCGCCTGCTACCATCCACTCAGAGACTTGCTAGCTGAGGCCATGAGGCTGGGAGCCGTATTGCGAACAGTGGACTCTCGAGCAACTCGTGACCGCGTCCTCTACTGTGTTCTTTCAGAATATGCGAGGAGCGAGCTCATGTTCCTAACGGTAATCCAAGAGCACGACCTGGCACAGAGGAAGTGATTCGTTCTGTCCTTTGGACCGCAGGACGCTCTTTGGGACCATAGGAAGTTCTCCAGAGAAGGCATTGGCCCGGGCCCAAGGACGACCGATACAATCAGAGACCATTGATGGGACAACGGATCTTTTTCACACATTAGGCGATCCCGGTCGCCGACCACGAGCCACCCGAAGGAGGCGAATCCACCTCAGGTACGACACGACGTCGCCCGCGTCGTCCTGCGGCACCGTCAGCGCGAGGCAGGTGGTCTGGCGGATCGGACCGAGCAGTCTGGTATGCAGCCTGGCATGTAAGCTGGAGCAGTCTGGTATGTAGCCTGGAGCAGCCTGGTATATAGACTGATGCATAACATGGAACAGCCCGTTATGCAGCCTGGTATTTAGCCTGTTATGCAGCCTGGTATGGACCCCGTCATGCAGACTGGAGCAGCCTGATATGCAGCTTGTTGAGTAACCTGATATGTAGCCTGCAGCAGCCTGGTATGTAGCCCGGAGCAGCCTGGTATGATGCGCAAGCATAATTGAAGTGTTTGGTGATCAGTATTTCGGACACGGTCGTTCGTATTAATTGGCTCAAGCAACTAATAACGCCTCGGCGCGAAGCAGCCCGGCTCGGCTCGTGCGCAGAGTTGGTGGAGCACCACCTCTTCCTGTCTTGTCAGAGTAGCCTTCGACCTTTTACTCATTATAACTGAAAGATAAATTATGCCAAAATGAACCGTATATTTCGACGTCGTGTCTTTTTCAACAGTGACAGTTTGAGGGTGAGAAAACAAGTACAAAATGACGTGGAGCGTGTCACAGCATGCACTCTATAAATTAACGATCACACAGCCAGTGGAATCCGATTGACATGACCTGATTTTAAGACATAATATGTTAATATATAAATACGCTTTATGTGCTAGACATGGGTACTATATAAAGAAACAGAAAACATTTGTCACATCATATACCTACTCACTCCACTGCGCTGAATAATACCCATCGGCTACAACAAACGCGATCTTAACGTGTAGCTATGTGTTTTGATGTGCTCTGTAGCCTGTGTTTCTGGTGTCTGTACATCGGTGTTTGGTGCTGACGGTGTAGTGCCCGGTGGCAACAGAGTCCAAGAGGATGTCTGGGTGTTAAGTGTTGGTCTACGATTTCTAATTTCCAGTGATCCAACTATTTTTAGCTCCGCAACGTCTTTACATGTGCTTAAAATTTATATCCTGAAAGAAGCTGAGCTTATGGGTGTCTCCATGTGACTGTGGCGTGTGTGGTCTCCTGATGGTGTGTTTGGTGTCCTATTTTTGGCGTCTCTTAAGTGTTCGTGGAAGCGCTCCCTGACGCTGCGTTTGGTCTCTCCAATGTACGTTGTTTTCATATTTCCCTGTTGACATAGTATGCACGTTATGACATATACGGCATTTTTTTAATGGCACTTTCCTTCTAAGCCTGCATGACACGTGTGGCAGTGCCTTGTCCCCCTGGACATGGTGGAGGGCACAGGGCAGACCTGGTGACGATGTCACCGAGCGTTCTCCCACACTGCCATGCAACTCTCAAGGGCAAGCCCGATGATTTTACGATGGAATTAACTCTTCTGGTTAGCGTGTCGTCTACGAAAGGTAAAGAAATGTAGGTTAGTCTATAATTTTTGTCTGCTTGCACTAATTTCCTACCAGGGTTTGAGATACTTTTGGAACCGTGTTTAGACTGTACTTGAAATTTAGTGCTTGAATCAGTCTATGTGGATAGCCATTGTCTAGAATCCTCTGTGCCCTCCTCCATGTCCGGGGTACAGAGGCACTGCCACACGTGTCATGCAGGCTTAGAAGGAAAGTGCCATTAAAAAAATGTCGTATATGTCATAGCGTGCATACTATGTCAACAGGGAAATATGAAAACAACGTACATTGGAGAGACCAAACGCAGCGTCAAGGAGCGCTTCCACGAACACTTAAGAGACGCCAAAAATAGGACACCAAACACACCATTAGGAGACCACACACGTCACAGTCACATGGAGACACCCATAAGCTCAGCTTCTTTCAGGATATAAATTTTAAGCACATGTAAAGACGTTGCGGAGCTAAAAATAGTTGAATCACTGGAAATTAGAAATCGTAGACCAACACTTAACACCCAGACATCCTCTTGGACTCTGTTGCCACCGGTCCCATACCGCACTACACCGTCAGCACCAAACATCGATGTACAGACACCAGAAACAAAGGCTACAGAGCACATCAAAACACATAGCTACACGTTAAGATCGCGTTTGTCGTAGTCGATGGGTATTATTCAGCGCAGTGGAGTGGGTAGGTATATGGATGTGACAAATGTTTTCTGTTTCTTTATATAGTGCCCATGTCTAGCACATAAAGTGTATTTATATATTGACATATTATGTATTAAAATCAGGTCATGTCAATCGGATTCCACTAGCTGTGAGATCGTTAATTTATAGAGTGCATGCTGTGACACGCTCCACGTCATTGTGTACTTGTTTTCTCACCCTCAAACTGTCACTGTTGAAAAAGACACGACGTCGAAATATACAGTTCATTTTGGCCTAATTTATCTTTCAGTTATAATGAGTAAAAGGTCGAAGGTTATTCTTACAATATTATTGACAAGGCTCAGTGCAGTGCTGCATAATCTTCAATCTTCCTGTCTTGCTTATTTGTGCTGGCATCTACCAGTGGTCTTCCGGCGGACACACTCCACCGGTGACGTGGCAGTGCAGTCAGTACCCAACTACTTCTTTAGACATTGCTCTGAGTCATCCTCCCACACCAGTTTCAGCAGCCATATTAGTTGTCTGTGCCAGAGAGCTACTCCCTGCTGCTCAACTTGAGTGGATGGGCTTCAGATGAAGATTGTACTGCCTACACAGTTGGACAACTTCTTGTGTGCATGAAAATTATATTAGCACAAAAGACAGTATATCAAAATGCAATGTGGGTAATCATAGATATGAACCTCTATACATATTCAGTCAGCACTCTGCAGGAACACAGGAAAGCTTAATATCTCAGATCTGAATGCATGACACAGAACAATATAATTGAAGTAATGACATCAAACTGAAACTTAGATAAGTGGAACACCTTTATGTACCTTGAATGCTGGAGGAGAGCTGGTCCTTCACCAGTGATATATCAGCAAGAGACATCGGGTGCACTGGAATGGAATCAAAAGATATTTGTTCAGACCTTGTCCCACAAGATGAAGGCACTTACAATTACCTCCAGTCTCTGCCACATTCCAGAACAGAGGTTTAACTATATGTTCCTGCAATACAGTACATATCACAGTATGTGATGAGGATGTTCTTCACATAGTAACTTCATCATCAGTGACTCATAATATATATACTGCACTTTTGATGTCGCTATGACAAAGGCATTATTCTGGGAGTCTTGTTAATCAGCAAATAGCACAGGACTAGAAAATCAGAACAGTTCTTGTATATGCTAGATGCAGACATAGTGCCCATGCAGAAGTGCATGCCAGGTAACAAACTAACTTGGACTGATAATAAAGCAAATATGCTTGCAATAACTAGGTACACATACAACACAACAGGTAGCTTTAGGATGCATTGACTGCACTGGTCATGTAGCATACATGCAGTGCCACAACACACATTGCATTACCAAAAGCTCAGATAGCACCACAGAACCCTACCAAGGAAGGGAGCAAGTAACATGCAAACCAAAACAAAACGTGTCGTGCATGCATGCCTACTATGCATACACACACACATTGGCTGATAGCATCATTGTAACTGGCCAGTGGTATTTGACATTTCTACCACCAATGGATATAAATGAGTCTTCCTAACTGTTCAAAAACACTCGGAGTCCCCCTCAATTCTGGTGGGTATGTTCAATGAAAGATGTTATCTGATCCAGGTTATGGGGTGGCTAAAAATAGTGAGCAATCTAGTAATATTCAACCAGACTTGGAGGACCTCAAAAGTGGGCTGATCAATAGCCGATGTCTTTCAACTATGAAAAATGTAAGGTTATGCATCTTGGGTCTGGTTGTGAGACTTTCAGATATACAATGGGAGGTAGGACATTGGATGTTATTGAAGAGGAAAGATATTTAGGTGTGTTGGTTTCAAATGATCTTAAAGTAGAAAAACAGTGTGTCTCAGCTAGGAACAGGGCAATCAGAATGCTGGCAGTCATTAATAGGAGTGTGAGGTACAAGAGCAAAGAAGCGATTAAAAGGCTGTACTTGGCCTATGTGCGACCCCACTTAGAATATTCTATACAGGCATGGAGCCCCGACTTAGAAAACAAATATAGATATGCCAGAAAGAGTGCAGCACAAAGCCACTAGACTCAGTGGACTACATAACTTAGAATATGGGGATTCATTTCTTCACAAATGCAGGAGAAAACTAGATGCTACTGGAGTTGGGACAGACAGTACCAATCAGGACATGACATACAGATAATGTCATAATCTGCACATTTCATTTCCTGCTCAGAATTGGTCTCATCAGAATATATTAATTTATATTAGATTTAATTTGATTCTGTTAGGCTAGGTGGTAAATTTTTGATAAAAGGTGTTTTTGTAATTTTTGGAATAATCCTTCAGAATACGATGTTTATGAACGTGATTCGGAAGATGCGACCACTAGTTTTCGGGGCTCGTGCGTACCTCTCAGTTTATCATAGCTATAATTGATACATTGTGCCATCCATGCTGCACTGCTGTTTTTGTGTGATAATTTATCCATCCCTCAACTGGCACTTCTAAGATGTGATGAAAGGGACCTTCAACATTCCACTCAGTTGATTCAACACTTCTTCACGTAAAAAATGTTTATTTTACGCTTCTATCACACAGATCACATGCCACTATTACTCCACAAGAATGCTGATGGGAACTGCACAATCGATTCGGTTGTGATGGATGATGTCACGATATACAGTACAGTTGAGTTTTTAAGGTTACAATATATTAGGTTATATTGGTTTATATTAGTTTAGATTAGAGTACATTAGGTTAGGTTAGGTTAGGTTTTCATATTTAATGATTAATTCTCATAATACTTCTTCAAGGCTTTGAGAAAAGTTGGGTTGCAGCAAACCGATTATAATATATTAGTTTATATTAGTTTATATCACTTTAGATTAGAGTATATTTTATTACATTAGCTCAGGTTAAGCTAAGCTACTCTGACCATCTCATTAAGGTACGTGAACCATTTGTAGTGTTAGCCAATCGAAGCCTCGGTGCCATACCTGACATCTCACCATACCGACGTGACGTCATCGTTCAAATTGAAAAGTAAGCATGAACCCCGGAAACGAGTTGTCACATCTTCCAAATCATGTTGGTTGGTTGGTTATTGGTTTCACGACACGTCGACCGTTGAGTCATATAGCGTCGCCAATCTCTCACGCCGATTGGTCTCGGGCGAAGTGTAGCGACAGGTGAGATTCGAACCCGCAACCTTTCGATTGCGAGACGAGCATCTTACCCCTAAACCACTCGTCCCCTCCGAATCATGTTCATAAACATCGTATTCCAAAAGATAATTCCAGTAATTCCCAAAACGCCTTTTATCAAAAATTTACTGGCTAGGTTACATTTTCCTATTTTACTATTATTTCTCGTACTTTCTGAAATTATCAAACAGAAGCAGGACAGTTACTAAGGCAAGTCAGCCAAAGCAGAAATGTTGCGAGTGTAAGAATGGCTTGGGACCTTGTTCCATAGAACATCATGCAATTTATTTTCAAAACAACCAAATAGGTTTGGACTTTTTAGATGGACTTTTTAGCAAACAAACCTAACCCATTTGTTTGCTTTATGGAGGCAAATGCATGTAAAATATTTTCTTGTTACCACATTAACACGCGCACTGGAGGGGGGGGGGGCGAAATCCGCCCACCCCTCCGGTTTTTCGCAAATAACTGCAGATTTTACCGGTCGATATACGCGATTTTCTGCGTACCTGCTTAGAAATGACCGGCGCGTCGTTTAAAGCAAGAAAAATTGAAATCAGCCGACATTTTTTTTTCAAGCTAGGGGCCGCTAAAGTCAAAAAAAAATTATAGCACCAGACCACAAAAATCGGCGCTAATGCGCTTCCCGTACACTCGCAAAAGGGAAGTGATCTTGGCAACACTAGCGACTTGTTTGATGTATATTTATATGCTATATAGTTTCAAGGTCATGTTAGGTCACCGAGGTCAAGTCAGGTCAAGTTAATGACAGGTTAATGGAACCAAACTTGATCAACTGGAATGTTGTCATAAATGCACTACTGTTTGTCATTTGTGCTGTTTGTCATTGCGTTTCCATACTTTATTCATGTACTTCACTCCTTTCTTCACGAAGCCGATTGCTCCGAGCTGCCCGACGGAGCAGTCGGGCGGGCGGCCTGGTTCCGGTAACTGGAACAGGTAACTGACCTGATAAAGTGGTGCTATATAGGTAACCTGAGGTCAAATGTTGGGTCTAGCATCTGCACTGCATCATTAGTAATGTCCAAAACATCATTGATGCCCATTTTGGAGCATTTAAACACAATCACAGCGATCCATAACGATGACAAGCCAAGCCACGCAAAACCAGAAAATGTTGCCACTGACCTCATTTGACCTCGAAGATATTGACCTAAGGTCATGGAATTTGCACACAATAGAGATCACTACCGTACCCATCCACCCTGCGAATTTCGTTCCTCCAGCTTTACTAGGAGCCGAGATCTTAGGGGGGGCGGAATCCGCCCCCCCCCCTCCAGTGCTGCGCGTAATTTTCAGAGGCCCTCCAGGGCACGTGTTAAAGCACAATACCAAAAAGGTTTTTTTTAATCACAAAAATTTTCAAAAGATCAATTGCATTTTTTTATTCTTCAAAAGCAGCTTAGGCTAGGTTATGTTAGGTTAGGCTGGGTTCGGCCATTTTTTTATTTTGATAATTTTCACAAAATATTGCTCGACATTTTTCTAATTTATTTTTTATTTTGTTTTCTGCAAAAGTAGGTTAGGCTAGGTTAGGTTACATTGCATTCCTTAAAACATTTCTTTGTATGCTATGTTACCTAACTCTAAAGGGTATTTTTGTCTTAAAAGGTGCCTTTTGATTTTTATAATTCTTATTCCGAATGCCATGGTTATGAAGGTGACTAAGATGATGGGACCACTTATTTTCTGTGGAAATGAAAACAAAAACGTCGATTTTTTTGCCAAAAAAAGGAAATTTTCCAACTGAAAAACCCAAACTAGCCTAACCTAACCAAACCTAACCCATTTGTTAGCTTTATGGAAGCAAACTCATGTAAAATTTGTCTTGTTACCACCTTAAAGCACAATAATACTGAAGTTTCCTTTTTTTAATGGATTCTTTTCTTCATAAAGACATAAAAGATCAGTGCAACTATGAGCCACAAGGGCCCTTCTTGGTTGCACTTTGTACACTGAACCAGTTGCCCACCAAATCTGTCAATCAACCCTCCTTGGAATACAGAAAAACAAGCCCCCTATTCTTATAATGATTGTCTATGCCGTTTTTAAAGATGTTCAGTGTGTTGCTATTGACAATTGTTCCTGGCAGCTGGTTCCAGTGTTCTACTACCTTGTTGGTGAAGAAAGACTGTCTTAACCTTGTCCTGCTGTGATTAACTTTAATTTTGAATTGATGACCTCTAATTGCATCATTTCTGTTAAATTCAAACATTTCCCTGAGATATCCCTGTTCCTGACCATGAACAAATTTAAAAACCTCGATGAGATCTCCTCTCAGCCTTCTATATCTAAGTGAAAACATATTCAATTTCTTCCATCTTTCCTCATATGCCAGGTTGCCCATACCATTAACCATTTTTGTTGCCTTCTTTTGTACTCTCTCTAAAAGCCAACAGTCTTTCTCATAACTAGGGGACCAAGCTTGGACACAGTATTCTAAATGTGGCCTGACATATGCACAGTAAAGCTTCCTGATGACCTCACTTTTGTATGACACATTCCTCTGTACCGCCCCAAGCATTCTTAGTGCCTTCTTCCTGGCTTCTTTGGTCTGTTCTGATGCCCCCAATTTTGTGTTCAAAATAACACCTAAGTCCTTCTCCTGCTGAGTCATAGATAGTACTTGGCCATCCATCAAGTATGGTGCCTTCATATGCTGCCTACCTACATGCATGACTTTGCACTTATCAAAATTAAACTTCATTTGCCATTTTTCGGACCACTTCACAAGCTCGTCTAAGTCGTTCTGCAGCAAAACCTGCTCATTGTGCCCTGTTATTGCCCTAAAGATCTTCAAATCATCCGCAAATTTCAAAACCTTACTGCTTAGGCCACATTCAATGCTATTCACAAATATAATGAACAAGTGGCCCCAGTACCGACCCCTGAGGGACTCCACTAAGAACATTTTGCCATGATGACTTTGTACCATTAAGCATCACTCTCTGCTGTCTATCTGAAAGCCACAACTCAATCCATTTTAGGATGCTACCTGCAATGCCATGGACCTGAAGCTGCATCATTAACTGTTTATGGGGTACCTTGTCAAAGGCCTTACTAAAGTCAAGATATGCTACATCAACCTGATTTCCCTGATCAAATTGTTCTGTAGCAAAATTTAAAAAGTCCAAGAGATTTGTGAGACACGATCTCCCTTTTCTAAACCCATGTTGAGTATCTTGAATCAATCTGTTTCCTTCCAGAAAACTAACTATTCTATCTTTGATAATTGATTCGAGTACCCTGCAGACTAGGGATGTGAGGCTTACTGGCCTATAATTTTCAACTTTCACTCTTTCTCCTTTCTTGAAAATAGGAACTACATTTGCCCTTTTCCAATCTGTTGGAATTTCATTTTGTGAAACTGATCTACAAAATATTATACTAAGTGGAATTGCCAGTTCCTTTTCAGCTTCCCACAATACCCTAGCATAAATTCCATCAGGTCCTGCTGCCTTGTTTGGCTTTATTTTTCTGATATAATTGAAAACAACATCACTATCAATGAAATCAACATTGTGTATCTGATCACCTGTCACTGAACTGTAGTTCACGGTTGGCAAATTTGTCACATCATCCACTGTAAACACTGATTTAAACTGCTTGCTCAGCTCCTCAACCATCTCACCATCCTCACTCAATATAGTCCCATTTACTTCCAGTGGACCAATTGTGCTTGAAACTTTACTTAGCTTGTAGAAACTAAAGAACTTTTTACTGTCCCCATTACAGTTCCTAGCCAAATCCAATTCTTTTGCCCGCCTTGCTGCTCTGGTTTTCTGCTTCACAGCAACTCTAGCTTTTTGATACGACCTTAGATTTACGATATTTGAAGCTTCCTTAAATACTCTAAATGCATCTTTCTTAGCCTTAATTGATCTCCTCAAATCTGGTGTAAGCCATGCTGGCCTTCCTACACTTCTTTTGCGCCTTTGCTTTTGGGGGACATGTCTAATCTGAATTTCCCTCAAGTAAGATTTGAACTTTTCCCACATTTCACAGGCATTTCAATCAAAAAATTATTCTTCCCATTTTATGGCACTTAAAGCCTCTCTCATGGAGTCAAAGTCTGCCCTGTTAAAATTTGGAATCTTTGCCAAGTTATCCTTGATTGTCCCTGCTATTTGTACCTTAAATCTCACTATGTTATGGTCACTTCTTCCCAGAGTTTCTCCTACAGTCAAGTCTTGAACTAAATCACTTAAATCTGAGAAGACAAGGTCCAAGAATGAGCCCTGCCTGGTTGGTTCCATTACAAACTGGTGTAAGAACAAGTCCTCTTCAAGACATTTCCTAAACAGTTTACATGATGGGGAGCCAACACCAACATTTTCATATCCTTTTAGATTAAAGTCACCCAGAATAAGGCATTTCCTCTGAAAGTTTCTACTGATTTCCTCACAAATCACCTTATCGAGCTCCAGTTGCTGAGAATGTGGCAAGGTTCCTGATCGATACAAAGCGATCATAAACACCTTAGGTTATGCTAGGCTAGGTTAGGTTAGGTTGGGTTAGGCTAGGCTGGGTTTCTTTTTAATTTTGAGAATTTGCAGAAAATGCATTGCTCGACATTTTTCGAATTTTATATTTTGGGAATTTTTCTACAAAGGTATGTTAGGCTAGGTTATGTTGCATTTTTACTTATTTTTTTAACATTTTGTTTCATGCTATGTTAGCTGACTCAAAGCCCCTTTTTGGCATTATTTTGCTCACAACCTGAAAAGGAAGCATTTGCACAGAAAATAAGTGGTCCCATCATCTTAGTCACCTTCATAAACATGACAGTTCAAAGAGAAAAAAATAATAAAATAAACAAACCACTTAAGACAAATTTACCACTCAAAGTCCCTTTTTGGCATTATTTTGCTCACAACCTGAAAAGTGAGAAATTGCACAGAAAATAAGTGGTCCCATCATCTTAGTCACCAAACATCATATTCCAAAGAAGAGCTTAAAAAAACACCATAAGACAAACTTACTGAATATTCTGTACAGGCATGGAGCCCCTACTTAGAAAAAGATATAACATGCTAGAAAGGATGCAGTGCAAAGCCACTAGACTCATCAGTGGACTAAGCAACTTAGAATATGGGGATATATGTATGACATTAGATATGCAATCACTCAAGTATAGGAGATTAAAGGGTGATATGGTTGAAATGCACAAAATTATTAAATGGCTAGATCAGGTCAATCTGAATGATGCCCTTCTATTTAGACTATCACATATGGGTCCTCAATTCAGGTTAGACAAATCAAGGTGTGGGACAGTTAAGCAACAACATGTCTTCAAAGGATTATTAATCTGTGAAATAGTAAGTGAAATAGTAATTTTTTTTGCAATTGTTTTATTTGATTTTGATTTTTGAGGTTAGGTTAGGTTATGCTGAGCTACTTTGACCATCTCATTAAGGTATGTGAACCACTTGTACTGTAAGCCAGTCAAAGCCTAGGTGCCATTCCTATGACTTCATCACACCATACCTGTGCAGGGTTAAAATAATGGTTTTTCATTAGGTGCGAGATGTCAAAACGAGCACAGGACAATGTCAAAATTGGCCTTGGAATTAGTGCCATTTAAAATGTTTTTGATGTCTTTCAGACTCAGATTGAAGCCAATGGCCTACTTATGACTGCATGTTTATAATTTGTATTAAAATTCATAATTTAGGAAGAGCTATAGTCGGATAGCGAGAAAAATACCTATGCTATACACTGGTATTGTATGCCACATCACATAGGTTATACCTTTACCTGAAATTGTGTTGCAAAATGTTTGTGTATCACCATCCCTTATCGAGAGCATGAGCATGATACTTATAAACGAGATACTGTTAGAAAGGAGACACAAAAATTTCATAAACACGCATCACGAAGCCGGATGTTGATACGTCTTGCATAAGGATGTTGATTGAGTGTTCAGAAAGTGGTGTATTCAGTAATCTTTACCTTTTGGCAGACACATACTGCCAAGGTTAGTCATTTGTAAAGAGGTGTCGCATACAATGTCGCATATATTTCATGACTTCATGGCCAAAAAATTTGCTTTGGACGATTCTGGTTTTCTGGTTAGGTTAGATTATATTATGCTGATACATTTGATATATTATGCTATATTATCTTAGTCTAGGTTAGGTGGTAATCTTTACCAACAACCGACTCCTGTGACGTCACTTCCCTGACTCCTGTGACGTCACTGTTCCCCACTGTACACCTCTTTACAAATCACTAACCTTGGCAGCATGTGTCCACCAAAAGGTAAAGATTACTGTGCATTCCACCCTATTTCACGAATAATTTATCACTGTACCTGTGACATCATCGTTCAAATTGAAAAGCAAGCATCAGCATCGAAAACGAGTGGTCACATCTTCTAAATCACGTTCATAAACATAACATTCAGAAAAATTCCCAAAACACCTTTTATCAAACATTTACCAGTCTGCCTGTTGATGTTGTCAGGAGTGCCTCAGTGAATGTGTTTAAAAATAGGGTGGACAACTTTTTAGGTTGGAAAATCTTGTTTTTGAATTCCAAGTAGCGGTGGATGGGATGATATTCATGGTAAGTATGTGTGTACTGTACCATCTCCTTTAAACAGGTATGGATGGGGTCCAAAAATTATTGGTAGGGCACTCAAGTTGCATGTTTTACATGAGGTCGAGTGAATAGGGCTGAATAGGTAAGGCAGATAGACATTGATGAGTATGGGGATGTTGATGGATGTATTACTTGGAAATAGGGATAGTGTTGGTTGGGGTGAAGTGTCTTTTTGCCAGGGTTATGACATCAGCTTTCTTTACCTTTTGGCCGACACATACTGCCAAGGTTAGTGATTTGTAAAGAGGTGTACAGTGACGTCACAGGAGTCAGGGAAGTGACGTCACAAGAGTTGGGTGTCGATGTGCTAGGTTAGGTTAGCTTAGGTTAGGTTGGGTTGGGTTAGGTTAGGTTGGGTTAGGATGGGTTAGGTTATGTTAGGTTAGGTTATGTTCGTGCCCGTCATCGACACCAGACTCCTGTGACGTCACTGTACACCTCTTTACAAATCACTAACCTTGGCAGTATATGTCGGCCAAAAGGTAAAGATTACCATGGCATCTTCCCTTTGCGGACTTAACCTGGATGGGCCCATGTGACCCTTATAAAGTCTGATCACTTTATGACTTTACCTACAACTTTTTTCCCACAAAATACAGCATCAACCAATGAAGCATGCATCAAACATATCCATCTGGTTTGGCTTACACATTTGTCAGAAATAACTCACATGTGCAGGAAGACAGCACAGAATGGCAATAGTCATTGCATGTGGAAACTTCAACAGGATAAAATGTTTTGCTTGATGCATCAGCTTTTATCAGAATATTTGACCCACTTGGTGCATTTTCAACTTCAGAACAATCTGCGTGAGGAACTTCCATGGCAATGCACTGACACACGACAGGGCCATGCACAGGTTTTACCTACTCTACTTTATAGGTATAGGTACGTAACAATTGGAACAAGTCGTTGCCTTTACATGCTATCCGTCGACCTTAAAGCATTAGTGGCTGATATGCATCCAATGTGAATTTCCGGGTTTAGTGCTTCTGTTACCACCCAAACTCCCATGCCCCCCTCAACCCAAATTCATACGACACGTGACGCTTAAACGCCGCCTGTTCCCAGGCCTGTTCCATCCGGGGCCCTCCAATATCGTTTTTCAGCCGGTGACGTAACATGGGCTGGACAATTGCTCAGTCCCGTAGGCGCCAAAGCCAAACTTCCGTGTCTTCCACACGATATTTTCGATCTTAAATACCATCAAAATGGGACAAAATCGGATTCATTCGAAAGCTTGAAGAATCTTGTCCACGAATATGAGCTTTATGTTCTCCTAACACTATGACTTTTTGTTTGAACCCACGCTGACTGCACTCATGTCGCGCGCCGCAGGAATCGCGCGGTGCCACGGGTAGTAGCAGTATGATGAGACAGGCCAACTGAAGATCACGGCTGGAAAGGAGGGGTAGGAGCAAGTAAGATACAACTGTTGCAACATAATTCCTCCCCACTCGGTGCAGGAGTGTAAACAAGGGTGGGGAACTGGGGGCATGTGCCTCCCATGAGAATGTTGGTGCCCCTCCGGCCAGGAAAAGGGGCCAACATTATATTTAGGCTACAGGCGGAGGTACCGATACTGGTTGGAATGTCACGCCCTTATCACCCATGTGCAGATACGGAACCTGCAGCCGGTTTTCAGGATTGTTTTCCATTTTTCATGCATATGTGTCTAGACCAGGGGTGTTCTGTGATATATTTTTTAGGGACAAATTCCCCCTCCGTGTTGGCTCTGTCCCAAAATAATTTATATTTTTAACATGAGGCACCATGGAGCATGCATCCCATCGACGTGGGGCTTCCCATTAACTTGTGTATTTTGCACCCCAGTAATCTGTAGTATAATATATATATATATATATATATATATATATATATATATATATATATATATATATATATATATATATATATATATATATATATATATATATATATATATATATATATATATATATATATATATATATGTATATATATATATATATATATATATATATATATATATATATATATATATATATATATATATATATATATATCTATATAATTCCTCCCCACTCGGTGCGGGAGCGTAAGCAAGGGTGGGGCACCGGGGCATGTGCCTCCCATGATAATATTGTTACCCCTCCGGCCAGGAATAGGGGCCAACATTATATTTAGGCTACAGGCGGAGGTACCGATACTGGTTGGAATGTCACGCCCTTATCACCCATGTGCAGATACGGAATGCTTCCGAAATGGCCGGCAAGTTTTCATATATTTCCATTTCATAATCCGAAATGGCCGGCATATATATATATATATATATATATATATATATATATATATATATATATATGTAGACGGGTGACGTCATGGTCCCGCGCGTCGCCAAGGCGACGCGTGCATTCCGATTGGCTTGTTGCTTCGCGCCAAAAGATCCCCGGCCGCGGGAGTGTGAGAATAAAGCTGACGGTGACCAGACGCGCGGTCCGCCCGTGCGGGTTGGACTTGAAAGCTGTCAGACGTGTTTGCAATTCGGACCCAGCGACTACATTGGTGGCAGCGGTCGGATTGACAGCTTTCGGATCGTCTGACTCGCACGACGGAAGCCAGATGACTCGATTGAGTGTTGTGGCGGACTGATAACTGAGGAGCGGAGGATTCGCGTCGTCGGAATCCTGTCGTAACGGAGTGTAGTGACTTATGACTTGGCTCGGTGTGACGCGTGAGTGCAGCCACTTACACATAAGGATTGCGTGCAAGTGATGAGTTTGGGGGTCGCGAGCAAGATGGCGGCCCTGCCAGATACAGGTTCTGGTGAGTGCTGTGGTCGCCTAGCAACGACAGACTAGCAGGCGCCTCCAGTACTCGTCTGCGCCAGCTGATTGAGATGACGTAACGATTCTGCGTAGCAACGTGGCATCTCGAGGACACGGCTAAGGCCCTACGCAGGACTGACTCGCAACTCCTGCGTGCGATTCTCAGCGTCGGAACCGTGAGTGCCTTGTCAAGGCGAGGCATATATGTCGGTTTAATGAGGCGCGTGGCGTGATTCAGTCGAGCCAGACGCGTTTGAATATTGGAAGTGTCGAGTGACTAGTATAAGTCGTGTTCACAAGTCTGTAGTTGAAGCCCATTGGAACTAGCAGAATGGAGCCAAGGTTTGCTATGGTTGGTATGCCAAGCTTCGACGGAGGTGGCTCGGTGCAGATATTTTTGGACGACTATGAGAGGTTAAGTAGGCTTCATGATTGGGACGAGAGCCGGAAGTTGGATATGTTGCCATTGTGTCTAACAGGAATCGCAAGGGATGCGTTCCATGCCCTTGGTGCCCGACAGAATGAGTCTTATAGTGAAGTTGAGCTCGGCCTGAAGGGGAGTTTCAGCAGTGGTAGCTCTGTGGACCACCATGTGGCCCTTATGGATCTCAGGTACGACCCATCCCAGTCGCTAGATGCGTTTGTGATACGGCTTAAGAAGATGGTGTCTCAAGCATTCCCAGGACAGGCATTGGAGGGTCTGCTATACAACCATTTCCTGTCGGCACTTCCAGGCGACCTGTACTCGCCTGTTGTCGCGTCGGGAGCGAGTACTTTTGAGGATGCAGTGGCAAAAGTACGTCACGTGTGCAGTGCCGCTCGGCACGTGATGCAGCCGGTGCGCCAGATGGCTGCAAGGGGGGCCCAGCCTGAAGCGTCAGCTGTTGCTCGGTTAGAGAAGAGGATAGCCGAATTAGAGCTCCAAGTCCAGACTGGACTCAGGTCCAGTGGACCTGTGCGTAGGCCGCGCGAGTGTTACGCCTGTGGCCAGCCTGGTCACATCAGGTATAACTGTGACAAGCGAGATGTTAGGTGCCCGAAATGCGGTTGTCAGGGGCATGTGCCAGAAGTGTGTGGGAGGTATTTTGGAAACTTCCGCGGGTCCACCCGAGGGGCCATGGGGGGACCCGGACCCAGTCAAAGGCCGTGAGGAATGGGCTGAGAGGATGTGATTCCGGAAGGGACAAAGGGACCTGGAGAGAAACCGAGAGGGAAGCGAACATAACCGACGGTGACGGCGGTTCCGGCTGTCCAGAGAGGTGGCTGCTTCTAGGCTACTGGGTCAGGCTGATACCCTGTAGCTAGGCGGAAGTCATTGCTTGCTTTGGCAGCAGCACCAAGTGGCCGCTGTTGACAGTAGGGTGTGGGCGTTTCGGCGACAAGTAGGCTTCGTGTTTGAGCTTGGTTTTCGCACGTTTCGCCCGGCGGCGCCTGGTTTCCGGTCTGTGGAGGCTAGAAGTCTCGCGGGTCGGCCGCGTCGCTACCGCAGAAACGCCGTATTGAAAATGTAAGCCGTCTTACATATGTATATATTTATGTGTATGTGTACTTCTCCTTTCTCGTATTGGAGTCTGAACCCACAATCTGGACCCCCGCAAGGGTGTCCTTGATGTGTGCTACCAGTTTTTTTTCGGCTCAGCATCGTGAGGGGAAGACCCAAGCCAATATTTAGGGTACCAGGGACTCTGCACAAGCATACAAATCCACACCAATACTTTTATCTGTCTTGAGGGTTTCATCTTGAAGCCTCATCTGCCATCTTGAATAATTCGCCCTCTTAGCGACTTGATATACCTGTCCTGAGGGCATTTTTTCATGCAGACATCCATATTGGGGTTCCCTTCCCATTTTGGAGGTATTGCTTCTTTCATAAGAACATCCTCGTGCCTCTTGGTGGTCTCTCTCTCTCTCTCTCTCTCTCTCTCTCTCTCTCTCTCTCTCTCTCTCTCTCTCTCTCTCTCTCTCTCTCTCTCTCTCTCTCTCTCTCTCTCTCTCTCTCTCTCTCTCTCTCTCTCTCTCTCTCTCTCTCTCTCTCTCTCTCTCTCTCTCTCTCTCTCTCTCTATATATATATATATATATATATATATATATATATATATATATATATATATATATATATATATATATATATATATATATATATATATATATATATATATATATATATATATATATATATATATATATATATATATATATATATATATATATATATATATATATATATATATATATATATATATATATATATATATATATATATATATATATATATATATATATATATATATATATATATATATATATATATATATATATATATATATATATATATATATATATATATATATATATATATATATATATATATATATATATATATATATATATATATATATATATATATATATATATATATATATATATATATATATATATATATATATATATATATATATATATATATATATATATATATATATATATATATATATATATATATATATATATATATATATATATATATATATATATATATATATATATCTCTCTCTCTCTCTCTCTCTCTCTCTCTCTCTCTCTCTCTCTCTCTCTCTCTCTCTCTCTGTCTCTCTGTCTCTCTGTCTCTCTGTCTCTCTGTCTCTCTGTCTCTCTGTCTCTCTGTCTCTCTGTCTCTCTGTCTCTCTGTCTCTCTGTCTCTCTGTCTCTCTGTCTCTCTGTCTCTCTGTCTCTCTGTCTCTCTGTCTCTCTGGTCGTGGGGTCTCAATTTACGTCCTGGAATCCCAGTGTCCTGTTTCGGGGAGCTTCCTCTCCACTATTGGGACTTCCTTGTCCATTAGAAATCCCCTCTGGGGAGCCTCCTTCCCCATTTTAGGGTCTTGTGTTATCATAGGGGCCCCTCTTTCATCTCGGGAATCCTCGCTCATGTCTTGGGGTGAGTTCCTGTTCTGGCCCTGGAACCTCAGCGCCGTCTTGGTGGCCTCATTCCCCATCTTGTGTCAGAGCTTCGCAGTGGCGGACCCAGCGGACCGGCTTTGAGTTGGTGTTTTTTTTTCCTTTACAAATATTGTTGTTCACCAAATTGAAAAACTCATCAACGTTGGGCAGCTTGCAGCCTGAAATAACTTATACAATATTCTCATCGTAAAATTCCCCCAGTTTTGCTGCAAATCGTGAATGAAGGTCGATTTAGCTAAAAATGTGGCGACATTGGGAGGGGATCCCCCGATTGCAGGAGCGTCACTACTGGGGAGCCCGAGGATCCAGTCCACTGGAACCCCACGGTAACTCCCGTCCCCTCCCAATGGGAAAGCATTCTCAAACTTTTCGCGCTTCGTCCATGTGGCGTGCCTGGCCGTGTCCCTCCCCCGGCAAAAATATTATGACACCCCTGGCCCGCTTCCCGTGGATTCGCCTCTGGGCTTCATTCTTGTTCCGTTCCTTCTTCCATTGCCAGCTTCTCGACGCTGTATTTGACAATGGGTTCACCTCCCTCACCCGTCCCGGCTGCTTGCGCTCCTGCCGACTACTGCGCATCATTATTTGTTTTGCTTGACTGTGCACATAGATGCAATACAATGAAAACGTCTGGCAAGCGGGTCAGTGCTTCTTTTGCTCGCATGGACTCGATCATGCGTAGTTAGAATGTAGCGTGTTCCACATGGAACGTTTGGAACAGTGTGCTTCGTCTCCTGCGGCCGATGTGTTTACATTGACGACCAACGGGGATGGATATGATCTTGGTACGGGGGGGGGCGTGGACGTCCCCCCAGAACCGGTTAACATTGCACCCATGTGCACGGGAATAGACTAAGCTTTCGGTGTGGTTTCGGCCCTTGGTTAATATGTCTGACCTGTGAGTAGCAGCGCCGTGCTGGACGACTTTCGTGGTCCTTCGTCCTACACGAAACCAATTTATTTCAAGTTCGCTTGAGAATGGCGCCAAAATAGAATATATTTGCTGACTACATTCTCTCGCCTTTTGTCATCGTTCGCAACGAACTCTAGTGAAGCCCACATTCATCGTCATGCAACGGCACAGCAGATGGGGGGAGGTACATAGTCATAGATGTAGGCTTCCGAAAATAATTGGGGGTTCACAATGCATGAAGCCAATGGGCGGGTTCAAATTGATCAGAAGTACACCCCGCTTCAAAGTTTGAAATTATTGGGTGGAGGGGGAGGGGAAAGCCAGCATTGGCTGGGGATACAAGAACTCTATAATAAACATACAATGATGCGACCCTTGTTAAGTTCCCGCCCCTTTAGCGGCAGGAGGTTCCCCTGGAGGGGCCGCATGAAGCCCTTGCGAAATCCGACTGCAACCCTGCGCCCTACTCCCAGTACAAAAGGCCCGATCAGAGTAGTCCCTCCTCCCGAGACACCCAGACAGTCTCCTCCCATCGAAATGCCCTCCACCCTTTCAGCCTCACCCCCATAAGATAAGGTTTGTGTGAAGAAAGCCGCTCTCAAATTGAGGTCTCCCACAACAAAAAGTATGGCTGCGCCGCTGTCATGTGCTGGCCTATGCCCGATTCGTGGCATGGCTTGATGCCTCTTCCCGCGTAAGGAAACTAACCACCTTGCCGAAATTCTGCAATCATACTAATTAGGGGTATTGGCACCTGAAAATGATGAATATGACATTGGCTTTGCGAAATATTATGCCCATACTTCAAAAAACGGGATTTTGGAAAGTTTTATCTTTTTATCATAGGCCTCTAAAGGTTCGCCTTTAGGTTTAATTAAAGTTTAATTAAATTTAATTAGAGCCTTTAGGTTTAATTAGGTTTCATTAAATAAAAGGTTTAATTTCCATTGAAATGCTGTTTGCTTCCATATACTACCGAGTCTGTCCATGTCCCAAAACCGAGGATAAAAGGCCTTATAACTTCGGCTGGAAGATGTTTTGGAAGTGATTGGAAGATGAGGTAAGTGATTTCTCGACGTGGTCTTCAAAACTGCTATCTCAGTTAAAATCCCATTATAAAGGTGGTTAGTTTCCTTTAAGGCCGGTAGAAAACGCATTTTGACTGGTAAGCCTGGTTCGATCTACATTTACTTCAAACTAAGTAGCGAAAAAGTCCCTTGCATTGTTTCCATGCAGGTCTCAAACATCATGCAACAATTTCACAAGGACACATGGATGCGTCCATGCACGGGGCGGGCTTCAGCTGATCGGATGGCGCGAGTTAGTTAATCTAAAGCTAGCAATGTCTGTGAATGCACTAAAAATACTAATGATAACACCTTTCCTAGGCTGCGAGGGTGGCTGCTCCCTCAATGCGACCCCGAGTACAGCGCATCGCCTCCACATACTCCCGCGACCCTATCGTTATAAAGTAAGTGCCGCGAGATGGAAGCCATTCACATACTGCATTTCTTAGCCTAAGCTTGTGATTTCACGCGGACAAAAATGACACTGTTCTGAAGGAAAAAGACGTGCCTACAGATTTTAGTTCGTTACTAGAAAGAAAACAACGTTTATTGGAAGCAATTCACTACTTTGCATCGTGCGCGCCGCTCGTTCCATATCCATACGTGGTTACGGCGCGGGCGGGTGACGCATCGTGCACGTCATAAGGCAACCTGCGCGGAAAGGTGCGCAGAAGCTTATGATTTTATACGTTTTTCTCATCCGGTTGAGGTAAGATGCAGGTAAACCAATTCTGGATGAGGCGCGGAAACGGCCGGTATAGGAAATGGACGCTGAACCTATTCCGGATGAGGTCGCGGGAACACACTTGGTACTTATGAATGCGCCCCGCGGGGGGGGGGGGGAAACAGACCCTAAAGGGCAGAACCCGACGTCGGCGATGACCGCAGCCTCTGACGTCGTAGCATACATTGATGACGTCACGTAATGTCCTAGCGATATGATATAGCGATTATGATTTAGTAGCTCTGTCGACGTCGGAAATTTCCTACCCCTAACGTGTGATAGTGTTTGTTGTTGACGTCTGGACTAAAAGTTAGTTATCTGGACCAGTCTTGTGAAGTTAAGGATGTGATCGGCAGGTGAAATGGGCAATGCTTATTTGCTTATTCCAAGAAGTAAAATAAAATATAGATGCCATTGTACTTAATTGTGCTTGTGTATTTCTTGATAATGTTTCCCGAGGATTCATTGTCGTGGGTATTTAAAAAAAATTCGTTTCGACATTTACCTAATTTCCTTGACACCTTCAGATGCCTGGAGATTACGTGTAAGGAAAATTATAGTTTCCTAGGTTCATCCTTGCTGCTGTGGTCAGTCAGTCTGTGGTCTTGAAAGGTATTCTTACTGAGTATAGGTATGTACTGAGTATCTGAACACAGTTTTTTACATTGGAATAATGTAAGGGAGAAAAACAACATTGAAGGGCCATACCAAGTTATTTACCCACAATTTTACAATGAGAAAACTTGAAGTAACTAATGTCTGGCAGTCCTCAACTAGCTTCTGGTGGCCAGAGGCTGTTCAGTTTAGATTACTTAGGCATTGCTGTAGGTATTCTATCAGCAGTCTAGATGTTGTGCTATTTGTATTTCTGTGATGATGCACTGAACCCACAAAATCTCAGGAATCAAAATCTGTTTTTCTGGGGAAATGTGTTAAAGCAGTACCATCTTTCTATTCTTGCAAATGCTACATATCTGTGTGTATTGTCATAGCATTGATGGTCCAGTAACAACGGGTTGTGGCTGCGTGACAAGATGCATTAGTTAGTTAGTTAGTTATTTGGACTTTAGGGCTTTAGGGTTACAATGTGTCATTGCATTCTTAACCTCTGACAGAGGTTGTTTGTGCTGCCTAGTTCATGTTGTCATTCATCTCCTCATTTTTCAAAGCTTCTTTTTAGTATTCACAATCCTCTAAGATGTGGCTAGGCTAGGTAAGCTGCAATAGGTTCAATCCATGCATTTTTTCTAATTTGCAGTCAGTGGCTTCTCATGAGTGCAGGCAAATATATAGAAGAAACCGCTATGGAAATTTTGGTCAATAACATGTTTTTTCTGGTGCTTTCTGATGTGATTTAAATCAATTTGCTATTAGTTTCTTTGGGAACTCAGAACTTTTCAGCATATAAGCAGTTCGATTTGAAGTGCTTATATCCTAATTAGTAGTCAGTTTGCCAAAAAGAGCATCCAGTTCATTCAAATAGCATTCAAAAACAACAAAGACATTTTTAGCAATACAGATATATTTTGTTCACCATTTACCAAAAAAAAAAAGACCAGTGTGGGGTGGAATGTGGGGTTTTAGTGGGATAATGTATAATGAAGGGTAATGCAAAATTGCAAGATAAGCCTAGCCTAGTCTAAACTAGTGATGTTTGATAATCTAGCCTTACTTAATGATATTGATGCTTGATAACCTAGCCTACTGATTTTTGATTGCCTATAATCTGCTGATGTTGGATTACCTAAAACCTACTGATGTTGGAATGTTTATGACCCACTGATATTGGATTGCCTACAACCTGCAGATGTTGGATCGTGTAATTTCATGTCACCAAAGCAGTCTACAACATCAACTTTGTCAGTGCTAAGTGGTGTGATTTAAAATAATGAATATCTTTTTTCATGTGATTTCCCATAGAAATGGTACAGGAAGATGTTGCTAGGTCAGCTTCAAGAAGCCCAGACCATGCATTAGTTCTCTAAGTTGTGCTCAAAGGCTGCTGTGTAAATACCTAAATACCAATTACTGATATGTGAAGTGCAGTCTTTGAGGCCACTTCATATTGACATAGTATTTTGAATTTCCAGATACCCCTACATATCTACAATGAATGCTTCTTTGATTGCATCTCTGAGTGTCATTCTAACAACTACTGTCATCGGCAATGCCTTCTACCAGAAGAAGCAATTCTACCCATCGGTTGTATACCTCACAAAATCAAATGCCAGCTTGGCAGTAAGTATATTTGTTTTCCAAAAAAATACATGGTTAATTTCAGTATGTTGATATTGTTTTGTTTTATGTATCAATCGTGTTGTAGTTAGCCACTCTCGTTATACTGTTTTCATATGCCCACACAATTTGGGTGTATTTGTATTGTTCCAGTGATGAGGGATATAAGGGATATGAAATGTTTGAGATATAATATGAAATACAGGGCCCACTTGGATTAAGCTTATAAATGTAAATGCTGTAAGAAGAGATCAAAGAGACTGAAGCTCCCTAATCAATGCTATATCTTGAGTTCTGGGGAAAGCTGCTGATCACATTGTATTACCATGAATAATCTTATCTGCATCACATACCCAATGGCCAGTACTGAGTCCTCTGCCATGCACACCTGTTGCTAGCATAATTATATATTCATGAACATTATGTAGAACCTAAAAGATCCTGGGCCCAGTGAGAACCAGTGTCCTTCCTAGATGTAAGATACCATATGCAGCATATTGTATTATCTACCAAAAGCAAAGCTATCTTCACTCCTGAATAAAACTTAAGCACATTCAATGAAGGATTCCACCACCTCCTCAGGTAACTCATTCTGAATTTTGTCTGTGCATTCTCTATCATTTACACTCCTCCAATTCCCACAGTTATTCCCCCAATTCCCTTCATTGTTCCCCAATTCTCCCTTTACTCCCCCAATTTCATCTGTTATTCTTCCCATAAGGCAGTGTGACTGGTCTCATTGGCATCAATATCAGCAATTCACAAGTAAGTCCAGTATTTCAAATAGGGGAGATTCACTGCAAGGAACGTTTGATTGATTTTTCAAACATTTTGTATCATTAAAAATTGTCAATTGCATGTGCGTGTTGGGGGGGGGCACCCTTTATTCTGTTGGATCTGTGTCTGATGTAACTCTATGTGTGCCAATGACTAAGATCCAGCAATGCACTAACAGCTACGGTTAAGGCCCATTTTAATGCAGGATGATATGCCTTTAAAACTGGCCCAGGTCAGTTCAGTTGATACATTAGCAAGGTTTTTTTGCCAGTTATTTTATTTTCGCAACCTTGATGTGTATGCATTATTTTTTCAGGTCATATATGTACAGGCATTTGTACTGGTAATACTGTTTGGCAAGCTTGTCCGCAAGATATTCTTTGGTCAGTTGCGTGCAGCAGAATTCGAGGTATGTTCTGTAGTTCAACAACTAATTTGTATTTTGCTAACATCTGCTACAACCCAACCCCCATCACTTATAACACATAAGGCAATCTTTGAGGCGGGATCTGATCTCGGTGCTGGTGCATTCCTAAGCCCCGAAAATATAATGAATATATCAATAACTCTGTTTGGCGTAGCTCCTGATAAAGTGGTGCATTTATTGTGCAATACAACTGTTGATTGAGTGCCCTCAGCACCTGATGATGTGCTCTCTCTGTGAATGTCACAATGCCTGCTGGAACGTCCGTTGTATGTGGTGCCGCACCTGGTGCAACATTTCAGCATGCCATGCAGCACCTGATGGAACATCTCTGTATGCTGTACCACACCTGATGGAACATCCCTGTGTGCTGTACCATGCCTGATGGAACATCTCTGTATGCCATACCACACCTGATGGAACATCCCTGTGTGCTGTACCATGCCTGATGGAACATCTCTGTATGCCGTACCACACCTCATGCCTGTGTGTGACATGCAGCATTTGATGGAATAGAGTTTGTGGTGTGCAATGGCCAAAGTTATCCAGATTTGGGTGCAGGGCAACATCCAGAAGAGAATGATTTTCCACTCTCGTCCTGGGCTTCATTAACAACTTTAAATCTCCCTCGGCTTTGTAGCTTACTCTAAACATTAAAATAGCCATACATTTCATGGTAATTCTATATATAAATATTTGTGCAGATTTGATGGATTCCATATATTGGCCAAATATATTTGAAGTGTTCACACATACTTTGTCAATATACAGTATCCCTTTAAGAGAAAATGGAAAATTAAGCAGGTGTTTCTCATTTTCGCACCACTGTACCAGAATATCCTACCCTTTTGTATCATTTATGGAATGATTTTCCACTCACAGCCTGGTGATAATTTATTTTGTGAGAAATGTGTGTTCCAGCATCTCATGGAGCGCTCGTGGTACGCCGTCACAGAGACTTGCCTGGCCTTCACCATGTTTCGTGACGACCTCAGTCCCAAGTTTGTGGCGCTCTTCACGCTGCTGCTCTTCCTCAAGTCGTTCCACTGGCTAGCAGAGGACCGCGTCGACTATGTGAGTTGTCTTGTCTGTCCCAGGAAGCTTGTTCCCAGCGATTTCAGTGGCTCCAGCTGCGGAATGTCGCTGTATGTGTGTGGGTGAGGGGTCGAGGAGTGGGAGGATATGCTCAGTGCCACCGTGGCTGGTGTCATTGTCATTGGCTCGGGTAGGGTGCAATAAATAACTGCTGACTGCTGACAGTTGAGGTGCAGTAAAAGAAGAGAATCGAAGATTGGAAAGTGGTTGGTTCTATATTGGTAAATTGTGCATTATAGTTTCATATAAATGATAGTTTGCAAAATTTGTTGTCAATGTGAGAACCGCTGCCCAGGCCGCATTTTATGTGAGTAGAATTGTTCTTGGTCGATTTTAGCGTTGTCGTCTCGGTCGCCTGTGTGCTGGGCACAGGACGCCACCACCAGAGGGTTGGGCGGCGGGAGGAGACGTGCTGGGTGGTCAGACACGTGCTGTTGCCTGGTGCGTGCAAATGGCTGCGATCAGAATTGGTGTTTTGAAACATCTTAGGTGAACAAATTGCTTGTAAATAATGCTTGTGCAAATCATGCTATTATCACTGTATTCTAACAAAGAGCAAAGGCACTTCCGTGTCCATTTGTTACAGTGATAAAGTATTCGTGAAACGGAGTGGAATATGTCACTTTCTGAACACTGAATCAACATATTCTCAAATAAGTATTGACTTCTTGATGCGTGTTGTTGAGGTTTTCTACCAGTGCCTCGTTTCTACCAGTGCCTCGTCTAAACATATCATTCTTATGCTCACCACAACGGATCGTGACACACGTTCATCTCCTAGGGAAGTTCTAGGTAGATGGGTTGTCTGTATTCTGTGATGCAATACTAGGTGATAGCCTCATTATTTGTTATCGTTATCTAATATGTATTCCTACATTGGATATCCCAAAGCAAACGAACAGGTACGTGCATGTGTGTCAAGTACGATATTGGTTGGGAATTGAGCCTGAATAATGTGTAAGGTATCCCAGATGACATTATTTACATGGCAAATTTCGGTATTCTGCTGTGCTCGTTTTGACATCTCACACCTAACGAAAAACCATTATTTTAGCACTGATTTATCACCAGGGCGTTACGCGATGGCACGACTTAGGCAGAGAACACTTTTTGAGCTCTGCTAATTTGTATCCACATATTAATGAAGTGCTCTTAATTTGTGTCCCAAGAGAGACGTTTGCGGCGACACTTCCGCTCGCGGGTAACTTCAAGTGATTTGCGATGTGACGCAGCCTTTGAAGCTCGAATCTCACTCGGGGCCAGGTCACCTCGTTTCATTTTGAGATGTACCGGCTTTCACAACAACTTTCTCTTGGGATACTCTTCATCTTTGTTAAAAGGAAGGTTTTTCGGCGACATTTCCGTTCGCAGACAGCTAACCATAGACCTCGCACGGCAACCGACATTGGCTATTCAACCTGGGTCTCAAATGGGTAAAGCATGTGATGTATGTCCCGAAGTTTCGAGCTCAGAGTGAAGTAGAGATGACGCGTTTTATTTCTTCTTTTGGTAGTACAATTTGGCGAATGTATCGCATCCAAAATCACCTTACCTGTACATACATACCTGAAGGTGTGCGGCTGTATAAACATTCAGGACAATGCATCTATGACCAGGATTGAGGGATGGGTCTAAAATGGCCTGCCAGTCGGCACCATTTTACACCTTTTTTCACTGCACCATGGCGAAGAGTGCCCTTTGTCGTCTGACCTTTGATGTGCGTTGGGGGGAAGGGAGTGGAGCCGCGTTACGATGGATGCGACCGATTAAATTTCCGGCTCAAAGAAGCAAAAGTCGACTTCATATGAGTATTGGTCGGGTTGGCTGGAGACTATTCTTTGTCTTCAAAGAAGTATCATGGGTTCGATACTCGGTTGTTCTTGGGATATTTTTCCGAATTCCCCGATTGATTTACGTTACAAATTGAGCTGCGCAGCACTATAGGTGGTTGAACGTGTGGCAAAATAACTATGGCATTCGCCATTCATGAAGAGTTGCTTTGTTTGCTTTCCAATGTAGAATCTTAGCAGGAACAAGCTCATCCATGTCCTACAATAGGTGTGCATGTCTGCCGAGATGTACCTGACATCGACATCGTTCACGTCAGCTGTGGCGCCACGTATTCATGTACCTGATACTGCACTGTGAGTCGTTGTTTTTCTTGCCATATCTGTGTTTTGTCGTGTGTTGATCTGTGCCAGATTGTTGCGTCCCACAGAGATTCTAGGACAAATGTACATATCAGCGCAAAAGTACGTATGCGCAAATGTGCGTAATCGCAAATATACGTATGCGCAAATGTACGTAAGCGCAAATGTGCGTAAGCGCAAAAGTACGTATGCGTAAAAGTACGTATGCGCAAATGTAAGTGTGTGCAATTGTACGTGTACGCAAATGTACGCACATTTACGCGTGTGTACCTTTGCGTTTACGTACATTTGGTTAGGCACATATGCCATACGTACACTTGTGCTTACATGCATTCGCTTACGTACCTTTGCCATACACACATTTGCTCTGACGTATATCTGCCATCAGTACATTTGACATACGTACTTTTGCGCTTTCGTATATCTGCGCTTACGTACATCTGCCATACGTACTTTTCCGCTTACGTCCATATCTGTATACGTACATTTGCGCTGACATACCTTTGCGCTTATGCACATTTGCAATTACGTACATTTACGCAAACGTATATTTGCGCTTACGTAGATTTGCGCGTACGTACTTTTGCGCCTACTCAAATTTGCGCATACCTACATTTGCGCCTACGTACATTTGCGCTTACATACATTTGCGCATACGTACTTTTGCGCTTACGTACATTTGCGCTTACGTACATTTGCACATACGTATGTTTGCGTTTACGTATATTTGCGCTTACGTACTTTTGCGCTTGCGTACATTTGCGCATACGTACATTTGCGCCTACGTGCATTTGCGCATACGTACATTTGCGCTTACGTACAATTGCACATACGTACATTTGCGCATACGTACATTTGTGCTTACGTACATTTGAGCATACATACGTTTGCGCTTACGTACATTTGCGCTTACGTACTTTGGCGTTTACGTACTTTTGCGCTTACGTACTTTTGCGCTTACGTACATTTGCGCTTACGTACATTTGCGCTTACGTACATTTACTCATACGTACTTTTGCGCATGTGTACGTGCGCACGTGCGCTTACGAACATTTGCGCATACGTACTTTTGCGTTTACGTACATTTGCGCTTACGTACATTTGCCATACGTACATTTGCGCTTACGTACATTAGCCACGCGTATATTTGCTTTACGTACATTTGTCCGGTTACCTCCGAAAGATGGAGGGAAGTCCCGTGGTCACGTGGTTGTTCCACTTCAGGATGCAATATCTGTGTTTGTCGTGTGTTGATTTTTGCCCGATTGTTGCGTCCAACAGATGGAGAGAAGTCCTGTGATCACGTGGTTGTTCCACATCCGGATCGTCTGTAAGTACACACGGCGTGAGCCATGCATGTGTTACCCGTGCATCTACGTCACCGCCGGTGGACATCTCCAGTTGCGCAAACGCATTTGGAGTGGGAAAGACCGTTACATTTCGTACTGTGCGGGATATGTTGGGCTCAGTGAAGTATGCTTGCAATGGCTTCCTGTTCTAGTAGGCCACTACTCATAGCAGTCAGTTGTAACATTCACGAGTTTTGGTTGAATTTGGTGTTTGGTGTTTTCAGGTAGGGTGGTCCCGTGACTGATGACCGTGTGACTGTATAGAAGGCTGACTATTAACCCCGCGATTGGTGAACGTGTGACTGTATAGTAGGCTGACTAGTGACGCCGGTGACAGTGTGGTAGGGTGGCCCTGTAACTGGTGACAGTATGACTGTATGGTAGGCTGACTAGTGACTGGTGATGCTGGTGACAATGTGGCAGGGTGGTCCTGTGACTGGTGACCGTGTGACTGTATGGCAGGCTGACTCGTGACTGGTGATGCTGGTGACAGTGTGGCAGGGTGGTCCTGTGACTGGTGACCGTGTGACTGTATGGCAGGCTGACTCGTGACGCCGGTGACTGTGTGACTGTATGGTAGGCTGACTCGTGACTGGTGACAATGTGGTATGGTGGTCCTGTGACTGGTGACCGTGTGACTGTATGGTAGGCTGACCGGTGACTGGTGATGCTGGTGACAGTGTGGTATGGTGGTCCTGTGACTGGTGACCGTGTGACTGTATGGCAGGCTGACTCGTGACGCCGGTGACAGTGTGGTAGGGTGGCCCTGTGGCTGGTGACGGTATGACTGTATAGTAGGCTGACTAGTGACTGGTGATGCTGGTGACAGTGTGGTATGGTGGTCCTGTGACTGGTGACCGTGTGACTGTATAGTAGGCTGACTAGTGACGCCGGTGACAGTGTGGTAGGGTGGTCCTGTGACTGGTGACCGTGTGACTGTATGGCAGGCTGACTAGTGACTGGTGATGCTGGTGACAGTGTGGTATGGTGGTCCTGTGACTGGTGACCGTGTGACTGTATGGCAGGCTGACTAGTGACGCCGGTGACAGTGTGACTGTATGGCAGGCTGACTAGTGACTGGTGATGCTGGTGACAGTGTGGTATGGTGGTCCTGTGACTGGTGACCGTGTGACTGTATGGCAGGCTGACTAGTGACTGGTGATGCTGGTGACAGTGTGGTATGGTGGTCCTGTGACTGGTGACCGTGTGACTGTATGGCAGGCTGATCGGTGACTGGTGATGCTGGTGACAGTGTGGCATGGTGGTCCTGTGACTGGTGACCGTGTGACTGTATGGCAGGCTGACTAGTGACGCCGGTGACAGTGTGGTAAGGGTGGTCCTGTGACCGGTGACCATGTGACTGTATGGCAGGCTGATCGGTGACTGGTGATGCTGGTGACAGTGTGGCATGGTGGTCCTGTGACTGGTGACCGTGTGACTGTATGGCAGGCTGACTAGTGACTGGTGATGCTGGTGACAGTGTGGCAGGGTGGTCCTGTGACTGGTGACCGTGTGACTGTATGGCAGGCTGACTCGTGACGCCGGTGACAGTGTGGTAGGGTGATCCTGTGACCGGTGACCATGTGACTGTAGGTAGGCTGACTAGTGACTGGTGATGCTGGTGACAGTGTGGTAGGACAGCCCCGTGATTGGTGACGCTGATGACTGTCCAGTGTGATCAGCCCAGTGATGTGGATGACAGCGCTGCTGCTCCTGCTGTCACTGCTCGACTGCGGCTTCATTGGCCTGGCGTACCAGTCGACGGTGAGCCGCGGCGCGTCCGTGCAGCTGGTGTTCGGCTTCGAGTACGCCATCCTGCTGACGGCCGTGGCGTACGTGCTGGTCAAGTACGTGCTGCACACTGTCGACCTGCAGCGCGAGGCGCCCTGGGAGAACAAGGCCGTCCACCTGCTGCATACCGAGCTGCTCATCGGTCAGTTACCCAATCACCGGCTATCGGGGGGGGGGGCTCCCACTGGTAACCGGTAAACCATCTCACTGTCTATCAGGCGGGCCTCGTGTGCCGCCACAATGTCTTTGAAATCCTGTTTTGTGATCGGTCGATCAGATTAGGCCTTAGGAATCATTAGAAGCAATCGGGCTTCAATCGGAATGCGTACAACATACACTGTGTCAGTAAAGCACAGCGAGACCCGCGTATCCTGCAATGTGTGATGGTATTCGTATGTGACTTTTCAGGCTTCGTTAAGGTGATTCTCTACATGGTGTTCACCCTGATCATGGTGAAGATCCACACGCTGCCGCTGTTCGCCATCCGCCCAATGTATCTGGCGCTGAGGTGAGATTCAGCTGCTCCAGTGAGAAGACCTTCCGCCCAATGTATCTGGCGCTGAGGTGAGATTCAGCTGCTCCAGTGAGAAGACCTTCCGCCCAATGTATCTGGCGCTGAGGTGAGATTCAGCTGCTCCAGTGAGAAGACCTTCCGTCCAATGTAGCTGGCGTTTAGGTGAGATTCAGCTGCTCCAGTGAGAAGACCTTCCGTTCAATTTAGCTGGCGCTGAGGTGAGATTCAGCGGATCCGGTGAGAAGGAATTCTGTCCAACCTCAGAGACTATGCGGAGAGATGTCTATTAGTCTGACGACGATCTAAGCCCATCATTTTGCGGATCGGCTGCTCAGTTTATAGGTTAGTATTCCAACGGTGGTACGTCGCATCATTTGCCACAGTCGATGGCTATGCCGCAAATCATGTTTGAGCTGATTGGAATACTGCACTGTGTGCACAGCCTGTGACCATGCACATGGTGGCTGTTTGGGTGGCCACTCGGTGGCTGAGCCGACCCTGCGTCGTCAGGTCGTTCAAGAAGGCGCTCAGCGACGTGATCCTGTCGCGGCGCGCCATTCACAACATGAACACACTCTACCCGACCGTGTCGGCCGAGGAGCTGGCCAACACGGACAGCGTCTGCATCATCTGCCGGGAGGAGATGACGGCAGGTCGGTCGCCGGCCTCTGGCGGCCGCCGTGTCAGAGCGAGTTGTCACCAGCCGGTGCTCAGTCCTGCATCGGGCACACACCTGACACCCTGGTCTCGGAAGCTGATCCTGGCATGGCCCTGACTGGCCCAGAACGACTGACCATAGCGTGGTCCTGACTAACTGACCCTAGCCTGGCCCTGGACAGCTGCCACTGACGTCACCTTGAGGAATTACTCTGGTGTCGCATTTTGTCACGTGAATGAGTGATGTCCGAAATCGGATGTCATCCTGAGCAGCTATTTTTTTTTATAGTTCGGACCACTCGACCCTGATGTGATTCTGAGAAGCTACCCTACATGTTTATTTGTTTATTTATTTGGCACCCACATCTCGGCAGCGTTTTGGGAAGGTTGTGGTGCTCGGTGGCAACCTATGCGTATAAGAATAGAAGTAGTGCTAGTGGTCCCAGAAAATCATGCCAGAGACAGCAGAGGCTCAGAAAATAAAGAATGTTCGCACAGATGTGAACTAATAAATTTAAAGTGCATTTTTATATGGATACGAAAATGTTCAAATAGGCCATCCCTAGGAGACAAAACTGCTTAACTGTGCTTGTGCCCACATACGTGGACCTAGCAGTCATACTGTGGCGCTTACGGTCTGTATCAGACTGTGCCTGGCTCCGTAACACCCATTCTCCTCTGACCGCAGCCGCCGGCGCCAAGAAGTTACCGTGCAACCACGTGTTCCACGCGCTGTGTCTGCGCTCGTGGTTCCAGCGCCAGCAGACCTGTCCCACTTGTCGTATGGACATCCTGCGGGCGCCCGCTCCCGCCCAGCCGCCGCCTCAGCAGCATCCTCAGCATCCTCAGCAGCAGCAGCAGCCGCCGCAGCCTCAGCAGCAGCATCCTCAGCAGCAGCAGCAGCAGCAGCAGCCGCCGCCGCCACCGCAGCCCAACAGTGAGTAGGGCAGCAGCAGCCGCCACCGCCACCGCAGCCCAACAGTGAGTAGGGCAGCAGCAGCAGCCGCCGCCACCGCAGCCCAACAGTGAGTAGGGCAGCAGCAGCAGCCGCCGCCACCGCAGCCCAACAGTGAGTAAGGCAGCAGCAGCCGCCGCAGCCTCAGCAGCAGCATCCTCAGCAGCAGCAGCAGCCGCCGCCGCCGCCACCGCCGCCGCCGCCGCCGCCGCCGCCGCCGCCGCCGCCACCGCCGCCACCGCTACCGCAGCCCAACAGTGAGTAGGGCAGCAGCCGCCGCCGCCGCTACCGCAGCCCAACAGTGAGTAGGGCAGCAGCTGCAGCCGCCGCCACCGCAGCCCAACAGTGAGTAGGGCAGCAGCCGCCGCCGCCGCCACCGCAGCCCAACAGTGAGTAGGGCAGCAGCAGCAGCCGCCGCCACCGCAGCCCAACAGTGAGTAGGGCAGCAGCAGCAGCCGCCGCCACCGCAGCCCAACAGTGAGTAGGGCAGCAGCAGCAGCCGCCGCCACCGCAGCCCAACAGTGAGTAGGGCAGCAGCCGCCGCCGCCGCCACCGCAGCCCAACAGTGAGTAGGGCAACAGCAGCAGCCGCCGCCACCGCAGCCCAACAGTGAGTAGGGCAGCAGCGGCAGCCGCCGCCACCGCAGCCCAACAGTGGTAGGGCAGCAGCAGCCGCCGCCGCCACCGCAGCCCAACAGTGAGTAGGGCAGCAGCAGCCGCCGCCGCCACCGCAGCCCAGCAGTGAGTAGGGCAGCAGCGGCAGCCGCCGCCACCGCAGCCCAACAGTGAGTAGGGCAGCAGCAGCCGCCGCCGCCACCGCCACCGCAGCCCAACAGTGAGTAGGGCAGCAGCAGCAACCGCCGCCACCGCAGCCCAACAGTGAGTAGGGCAGCAGCAGCAGCCGCCGCCATCGCAGCCCAACAGTGAGTAGGGCAGCAGCAGCCGACGTCGCCACCGCAGCCCAACAGTGAGTAGGGCAGCAGCAGCAGCCGCCGCCACCGCAGCCCAACAGTGAGTAGGGCAGCAGCAGCAGCCGCCGCCACCGCAGCCCAACAGTGAGTAGGGCAGCAGCAGCAGCCGCCGCCACCGCAGCCCAACAGTGAGTAGGGCAGCAGCAGCAGCCGCCGCCACCGCAGCCTAACAGTGAGTAGGGCAGCAGCGCAGTGTGACGTCACTCCGGTGAAAGTCGAGTTATCGCGCCGTTTTGCTATGATGCGAATGCGCAGAGTACCTCGAACTGGGCTGCCGCCATATAATGTGTCACGTCGATTACGTCTGGTCTGGCTTACCGTGACTTAGTGCTTTTTGGCAGTGCACATCGCTTCCTAGTATGCACAGAGTTCCTCAGAAGTGACATTCCATAATTGTTATTTGGGTAGGGAGAGGAAAATTCCACATGGTCCGGTTTCGGTGGGATTCACGCGATACCTGTGCGGTTATTGTGCTTGCCGGTTGCTCACGAAGGCTGTGGTGTTGGTTGGGTTGATGGCGGGGAAGTGCAGTCAGCGTGTGCCCCCCGTGCGCCGCTGACGAGCTACTGTTGTGTGTCTCAGTGGGTGGTCCACTGACGAGCTACTGTTGTGTTCCTCAGTGGGTGGTCCGCGGACGAGCGACTGTTGTGTGCCTCAGTGAGTGGTCCACTGACGAACTACCGTTGTGTATCTCAGTGAGTGGTCCGCTGTGTGCCTCAGTGGGTGGTTCGCTGACGAGCTACTGTTGTGTTCCTCAGTGGGTGGTCCGCTGACGAGCTACTGTTGTGTTCCTCAGTGGGTGGTCCGCTGACGAGCTACTGTTGTGTTCCTCAGTGAGTGGTCCACTGACAAGCTACTGTTGTTCCTCAGTGGGTGGTCTGCTGACGAGCTACTGTTGTTCCTCAGTGGGTGGTCCGCTGACGAGCTACTGCTGTGTTCCTCAGTGGGTGGTCCGCTGACGAGCTACTGGCGTGTTCCTCAGTGGGTGGTCTGCAGACGAGCTACTGTTGTGTATCTCAGTGAGTGGTCCGCTGTGTGCCTCAGTGGGTGGTTCGCTGACTAGCTACTGTTGTGTTCATCAGTGGGTGGTCCACTGACGAGCTACTGTTGTGTTCCTCAGTGAGTGGTCCACTGACAAGCTACTGTTGTGTGTCTCAGTGGGTGGTCCACTGACGAGCTACTGTTGTTCCTCAGTGGGTGGTCTGCTGACGAGCTACTGTTGTGTATCTCAGTGAGTGGTCCGCTGTGTTCCTCAGTGGGTGGTCAGCTGACGAGCTACTGTTGTGTGCCTCAGTGAGTGGTCCACTGACAAGCTACTATTGTGTGTCTCAGTGGGTGGTCCATTGACGAGCTACTGTTGTTCCTCAGTGGGTGGTCTGCTGACGAGCTACTGTTGTGTTCCTCAGTGAGTGGTCCGCTGACGAGCTACTGCTGTGTTCCTCAGTGGATGGTCCGCTGATGAGCTACTGTTGTTTGTCTCAGTGAGTGATCCACTGACGAGCTACTGTTGTGTTCCTCAGTGAGTGATCCACTGGCGAGCTACTCTTATGTTCCTCAGTGGGTGGTCCGCTGACGAGCTACTGTTGTTCCTCAGTGGGTAGTCCGCTGACGAGCTACTGTTGTGTATCTCAGTGAGTGGTCCGCTGTGTGCCTCAGTGGGTTGGTCCGTTGACGAGCTGCTGTTGTGTGCCTCAGTGGGTGGTCCGCTGACGAGCTGCTGTTGTGTGCCTCAGTTGGTAGTCCGCTGACGAGCTGCTGTTGTGTTCCTCAGTGGGTGGTCTGCTGCCTCCGTTCGTGTGGCCGTTTCCTCCGCCAGGGCCGGCAGCGGCAGCAGCAGGAGCTGCCCCTGCCGATCCCGGAGCGGGAGTAGCCCCGGCCGCTCAGCCAGGTCAGTGGCGGGAAGGCCACCCGACACTGCCCAAAACCGCGTACCCAACCCCACTGCCATTGTCAGGCATCTTTGTGCTTAGCCTGACCCCCATGCACGTGGCCCGACATCGACAGACTACTTCCCCCCCCCCCCGGCCCAGCGTTCTGGACCGGGCCTGGTCACTGTTTCCTCGGTCCTCTGAGGGCAATCTGTATGGCCCCAGCACTTCCGACCCGACCACGACACGCCTGAGCCAGCTCCGGTGGTTGTGACCACCCGGCGCCAGTATTGCTCAGTGAACCTCGATACTCTTGGCCAGCCCGAGGGACCCAAGGCGGAACACTGCACCCTCAACCATGGTTTTAGTCCTCCGGTCCGGTTCCAATATTAGCTGCCAATGCCATACGTGCAGGCCAGGGCAGTCCCTCAACAGCCCTCCGTGAGCACTTCCAAATCCCCAGAATCGGATGGTGATCTTCGAAATCTTGAAGCTTCATGGAAGTGCAAGTGGGTGGCTTGGATATGAATTACAAATGCATTAATCCTCCCCGTCTTTCCGGTCAGACCCTCACGCCCTGTCTCGGAGGGGGGTTGATACAACCCCCTCCCATCTGATCTCCAAACTGAGTGTCGCACAAAAACGAAAGAGATGTCATCGGAAAGCGCTCGACGAGTAGGGCCAGAAACCACCCCCAATTTTTCCCCCAAAAATGACGTCACTAGGGGTTCTATGTTTTCACAGCTGACTTCATGTTTTTGCTCTGGGGAGTTCATTTTGGGGGAGATTTGAAAAACAACAATTTTGGAATCAGAAAAGGAAGGCGAAATCGACCATGTCCCTAAAATATTTGTCGATCCAAAAATTGTTTTGTTTTTTAAATTTCAAAATTTAGGTTTGTCAATTTTCTTCAATTTTTATTTTTCTAATGGGTACCGGACCGGAAAACGTCTGAAGTCAACTTCCTCTCATAAAAAATGCTTACTTTAGCCAGAATCTTCGATTTTAGCCATAACGGTTAAATATGCAAAACAAATATGTTATCAAAAACGAAAAAATCGCTAATTCCTCTAGTGCGTTTTGTTTCCTCCCTAAAGATAAGCAAACGCTGAAAGCTTCATTAAAATATATTTATCCGTTAAAGCATGACTGGTTGAACTTATGTGGAGGTGACCTCACTTGGCCTTGACTAACTCGTTGACCCTAGATGACCTGACCTCAAAATTTTCACACAACATGCCAAATTGATGTGGGAAAATATATGCCAAATTTCGGCGCGCTAACGCGAGCCGTTCTTTCCCTACCCACTGAAACCCTTATGGGGGGGGGGGCGCATATGAACCCCTGAGACGGGCTGGTTAAAAGTAGTAGGAGACTTTATGGCACTGAGCTTAAAGAATCAACTTTTCTCCTCTTTTATTTTACCCTATTCATCCTAGATACTACTCAGGTCCATATCAAAAGAGCCAGGGATAAGGAGTTATAGTGCTTAAAATTTCGGAAAGCTCGCAGGAGATACCGAGATCTTTGAGATCTGCTACGCCTTTTTATATTGGCTCCTTCGCCCATAGATGCCATTCGGTCCATAGCAAGAGAATCAGGGATGCAAATTGCAATGCTCAAAATTTCCAAGGATTAGGAGGGTTGAAGAAATCGAGAAATCCAACGATCCAACATCTCACGGTCGATAGTAACCTGTCCGATCACTATCGCCCGTGAGACCTGTCTGATCACTATCGCCCGTGAGACCTGTCCGATCACTACCGACCATGAGACCTGTCCGATCACTACCGACCATGAGACCTGTCCGATCACTACCGACCATGAGACCTGTCCGATCACTATCGACCATGAGACCTGTCCGATCACTATCGACCATGAGACCTGTCCGATCACTACCGACCATGAGACCTGTCCGATCACTATCGACCATGAGACCTGTCCGACCACTATCGACCATGAGACCTGCCCGATCACTATCGCCCGTGAGACCTGTCTGATCACTACCGACCATGAGACCTGTCCGATCACTATCGCCCGTGAGACCTGTCCGATCACTATCGACCATGAGACCTGTCCGATCACTATCGACCATGAGACCTGTCCGATCACTATCGACCATGAGACCTGTCCGATCACTATCGACCATGAGACCTGTCCGATCACTATCGCCCGTGAGACCTGTCCGATCACTATCGACCATGAGACCTGTCCGATCACTATCGACCATGAGACCTGTCCCATCACTATCGCCCGTGAGACCTGTCCGATCACTACCGACCATGAGACCTGTCCGATCACTACCGACCATGAGACCTGTCCGATCACTACCGACCATGAGACCTGTCCGATCACTATCGCCCGTGAGACCTGTCCGATCACTATCGACCATGAGACCTGTCCGATCACTACCGACCATGAGACCTGTCCGATCACTACCGACCATGAGACCTGTCCGATCACTATCGCCCGTGAGACCTGTCCGATCACTATCGACCATGAGACCTGTCCGATCACTATCGCCCGTGAGACCTGTCCGATCACTATCGACCATGAGACCTGTCCGATCACTATCGACCATGAGACCTGTCCGATCACTATCGACCATGAGACCTGTCCGATCACTACTGACCATGAGACCTGTTCGATCACTACCGACCATGAGACCTGTCCGATCACTATCGCCCGTGAGACCTGTCCGATCACTATCGCCCGTGAGACCTGTCCGATCACTATCGACCATGAGACCTGTCCGATCACTATCGACCATGAGACCTGTCCGATCACTATCGACCATGAGACCTGTCCGATCACTATCGACCATGGGACCTGTCCGATCACTACCGACCATGAGACCTGTCCGATCACTATCGACCATGAGACCTGTCCGATCACTATCGCCCGTGAGACCTGTCCGATCACTATCGACCATGATACCTGTCCGATCACTATCGACCATGAGACCTGTCCGATCACTACCGACGATGAGACCTGTCCGATCACTATCGCCCGTGAGACCTGTCCGATCACTATCGACCATGAGACTTGTCCGATCACTATCGACCATGAGACCTGTCCGATCACTACCGACGATGAGACCTGTCCGATCACTATCGCCCGTGAGACCTGTCCGATCACTATCGACCATGAGACCTGTCCGATCACTACCGACCATGAGACCTGTCCGATCACTACCGACCATGAGACCTGTCCGATCACTACCGACCATGAGACCTGTCCGATCACTACCGACCATGAGACCTGTCCGATCACTACTGACCATGAGACCTGTTCGATCACTACCGACCATGAGACCTGCCCGGCCACTATCGGTCGAGAGACTTGCCCGGTCACTATCCGCGTACCTGAGTGCTCCGGTAATTGAAGAGAGCACCGTGCTGTGCGGTGACGTTGTCTCCATGGCGGTTGACTGACCGCCACTGATGATGCGTGCAGGATGTGGTGCCGTTGCTGTTCTATAATGAGGTGCCGTTTCTGTGCTAAGATGTGGTGCCCTTTCTGTGTCATGATGTGGTGCCGTTTCTGTGTTAGGGTGTGGTGCTGTTTCTCATCTCTTCCGTTTCTCCTCCCGCGCCAACATCTCCTGGCCGGAGGGAGAGGGCGGGGCGGATGATTCCCCGCAAGATGCAGAACACTAGAAGAGCTAAGAAAGGAAACACCGTTGGATATATATCGGTGGCACTTGAATGATCCCGCATTGTTTTATGTATCACAAGAAAACCCTCATCACCAGCGCACCTGAAATTAGTAATTCCTACCTGCAACGCCCACGCTGGCGGACACCAGTGGCCCACGCTGGTGTCCACCAGTGGTGGCTGCTGATAGGGGGCCGTGGACGTGAACTTTTTGCTCGTCCTTGAGAACTTATGTTCGTGTACTATGTATAATTGGTTTGGATATTAGGGATTTAATATCACCTGCTGATATTGCTTAAAGCTACATCAGCCTAAGCTATGTGTCCAGATAATCAAAAACCATTCCATCTTGTTCATGGACTTTTTGGAAACTACACATGTTATTTTTGGCAATAAATGAGTGTTTACGCCACATAAATAGGCACTATCGGGAAGAAAACATGGGTGGGAAAACATTTTTTTTATAAGACGTCACCTGCATTGAGGGATCATGACCTGACCCAAGGTCATGGTGGGTTTGGTGATGTCAATATGATATATACTACATACTTTATCGATAAGGACGTACCGGCCCGTAATATATCCTTTAAATATTCTCAAATTAATGGCAAGCAAAAAAAATCCACAATTTCACGTGACCTGAAGTCAGATCAGGTGAACTTTTCGAAAATTTGGAAATATGCACATTGTTACATTTATGCCACACTATACGATCCCTGTTTCAAAGTTTCAAAACTATAGCGCCACCCACGGAAGTTATGGAAAGATGAACGTTTTAGGTCGACCACTTTGACAAAGCCTAGGGCAGTGACCTATTATGACACCAAGTCAACTTCTTATCGAAGAGGATGCCAAGTTGAAGAAGGAACTGGTATGCTAAGTTTCATAATTCGGCGTCTTCCTTTCGCATGTTATTCCCAAATATCCCCTGTGGCCTTATACAGGATAAAACGTGGTGGTGCTCGTGTTGAGGTGTAGCGCCGGTTCTATGTTCCGATGTGGTGCCGTTTCTGCTGAACTGCTTTACTGTTAAGCTGTGCCATTTGTCCGGGTATACTCCGCCCCGGACTGGTTTGTGACTAGACAGACGCCAGTGGCTCGGCCTGCCGGGTGATAAGGTGGGGTGTGTGAACGGCTCCCTTGTTCACCACCTGGCCGCTGTTGCGTGACGTATGACGTCGCGTATGGCTGTACAGCATGGACAGACACAGCAGTGGCTTGGCGCTGTGTGGTGGGCAGGGTGCCAGGGGCCAGTGTACCTGTACCGATGCGTCGAGGACCGAACAGCAGACACTGACAGTCAGCGGGAAGTGTACCCTTGGTATGGTGGTACTGCACCAGTCGGCAGGGTATCCTTGGCATGGCGCTACTGCACCAGTCGGCAGGGCACCCTTGGTATGGTGGTACTGCACCAGTCGGCAGGGTATCCTTGGTATGGTGGTACTGCACCAGTCGGCAGGGTATCCTTGGTATGGTGGTACTGCACCAGTCGGCAGGGTGTCCTTGGTATGGTGGTACTGCACCAGTCGGCAGGGTATCCTTGGCATGGCGCTACTGCACCAGTCGGCAGGGTACCCTTGGTATGGTGGTACTGCACCAGTCGGCAGGGTACCCTTGGTATGGTGGTACTGCACCAGTCGGCAGGGTACCCTTGGTATGGCGCTACTGCACCAGTCGGCAGGGTACCCTTGGTATGGTGGTACTGCACCAGTCGGCAGTGTACCCTTGGTATGGTGGTACTGCACCAGTCGGCAGTGTACCCTTGGTATGGTGGTACTGCACCAGTCGGCAGGGTACCATTGGTATGGTGGTACTGCACCAGTCGGCAGGGTACCCTTGGTATGGTGGTACTGCACCAGTCGGCAGGGTACCCTTGGTATGGTGGCACTGCACCAGTCGGCAGGGTACCCTTGGTATGGTGGTACTGCACCAGTCGGCAGTGTGCCTTCGGAGTGATGGCACTGCACCAGTCGGTAGCGTACCCTTGGTATGGTGGTACATCACCGGTCGGCAGTGTACCCTTGGTATGATTGTACTGCATCTGACCCACTACATCCCAAACCGGTTTTCATGTGAAATTATCAATGAACTATCAAACATCAACCTGGCTCGACACTTAGACTAGTAATTGCATCTTTAATACCAATCAGATGTATGCCAGACATTTACCATGGAACAACTCGGCTATTTACGAATGCTCCTTTAATCATGGCCATGATGATGATGACGCCCTTGTCGAGAACTACCTGAGTGTCAATTTTCAGGAACATCTGAGCAGTTTGGCGTCTATCTTTGGGCGCTAAATGACCAAACCTGGTCGATGCGCCCTAGAACCCAAATAACCAACCAACCATCTGGGTATCGAATTCAACCTGATCGTTACTGTCAAGATGTTGATAGCTTGGCCAACGCCAGTTTCCATGCCAAACTCAAGCGTTGACAGTGATGTTCGGCAGCCTGCTCCTGTGGTCTCGTGACGGACGTGCGTGGCATTTTGGTCATTTGTAGCGGTGGGCGGTGACGCGTGTCCATTCCTCAGCTGCTTTTAAGATTATCGAGTTATCTAGGACCTGTAGCTATATGTTGTTGGGTATACCTCTTATTCAAAAAGGGAGAGCAAAAGTATTTACCTTAACCCTATTCCGGTGGTGTGGGGGGAGCAAACTCTGCCCCATCGTTTTTCGCATGCCATTCACTAAGTCTTTGGAGCGTCAAATTCGGTGACCTTTCACAGCTTTCGTTTTTTCTATTTCGTAGCAAATTTTGTCATTTCATAACTACATCAGATGTGTCTCCAGGAGCGATTATTGGCAGGCACCGCCGAAAGATTTTTGCGAAAATGTAGGAACAGCAAATGCACCTGAATATTTCGATTGTTTTCTTGTTCAGGTGGCTATAATTTGGTATTAAACTGCTCGTGTTATCTTGCTTATGTATGGAAATGCTTGTTTTATCATTTAAGGGCGGATCCAGGAAATGGCAAAAATTGACAAGTGACAGGATTTCTCAAAGCGGTTTCGTTTACCACCATTGGAAAGGTGGACTGAATTCAGGACAAACCGTAATAATGCATCACAAGCGGTGGCAAAGCCAGCAGACAGATAAGAGCAAATAATGCCCACCTCCTCCGTAGGCTCCTGACTAGGCTATTGGCTGTTTTACATATGCATGTTTGTACAGCAGCCGGTGCCTTCAACCATTAATTACGATTTATACCTAACCGTGTACAATGTTGCCGGTGTAAAATATCAATATTCCCAAATGGTTTTCATCAATTCCCCTCCCCCATTTTTCCTCCCGCCTTCAACATTGCGAAGATGTTTAACTTTTGGCTTTCTAATAGTTTAGATTAGAGCAGTAGAATTCGTTTCAGCTGTTTAATTTTTAAATCGGCCAAATAGTTTCTGAGACCTTAAAAAGGGACTGAATCCCCCGCCCTCACAGATTTAGGTCTAAAAGAGCTCTACCGTAAGAGGGTTAAATGACTGATGGACCAAATGAGAAGTTTATGATAATTAGGTACCTGTTTAAGGTTTCTTTCTGCGTTCAAATCGCAATCATTGGCTTAGTTTTCAATTCCAAATTGTTGTAGTCCTAATACTCCTCACGAATCTGACGGCTAGGGGCATCCCCGCCCCCCCCCCCCCCCCACCCCCTGTGGCGGAACCCATGAGTGCAACGAATACCCACCGGTACCGCTCTGAATGGGCACCTCCACGGGTCTTGAATGAGGGAGGGAGCAACAGCATTTTGAGGTCGATTACTTCCATGCAGCGCCAAATGTGTAATGCTCAATTGTCCGATGTTTTGGGGAACGCATTGGCCGATCGCCCACTGTCGGGGTCCCGTCCTCGTGACAGCGTCGCCCAGGGCCTTGTGCCGCACGGTACTACATCGTCTCGGCGCTGATACTGTGGTGTGTTCTTCTGTCCACCATCATTGTACCGCACTCTGACATGCTACACTGTCTCGGCGTTGATGCTGTGGTGTGTTCTTCTGTCCACCATCATTGTACCGCACTCTGACATGCTACACTGTCTCGGCGCTGATACTGTGGTGTTTTCTTCTGTCCATCAACATAATGCCACACTGCTACATTGTCTCGGCACTGATACTGTGGTGTTTTCTTCTGCCCACCAGGTGCTGCTGGATTCGCTGCGCCACCTGCGCCCGGTGCACAACTTCCGGCATTCCACTTTGAACAGTTTATGAGTGAGTTTGTTGTTGTATTTTTGTATTCAGTGTCTCAAGTCCATTTGAGCTTGAGCGCTGGAGTGGGAAGTTTCTCGAAATGGTCATACAAGAGTGGAAAATTGAAGTAAGAAACGAATACGGTACGCAAGATATTCAACCTAGTGTTGGTTTGCTGATCACGGTCCTTAAAATCAATGGCAGGACAAAAACAATGATATTGCTATTTTCTGATTTTAGGATATTTTCAGCATCTTTTCCACGTGAGTGCATGAGCAGGAAAGGATGGGATTGAAAGCTGTCTATGGTATTGGAAAGCAGGAGTGGAAAATTATTCCCAGCTGGGTGTTTTTTTTAAGAACCTCGAAATTTTGGGACCCTATCTATTTTCTCGATAGCAAAGAAATCGATCATTCTATCTGCGGTAATATGTTTTCATTCAGTCCTGTGTATACGTTGTTTAATTGTACATAATTTCATATATGATATTAAGCATATATGAAAATCTGGACATTTTCATGTGTGGTGTGGCTGCCGTCCTGTCTTTGTTGTTAGATGAAGCTAAATCCACGCATGCGAACACTACATCAAATGGGTAAAGCAAAGCGAAGGTGGAACTACCCAGGTGGTGACATGTGAGCTCCGTGTCTCCGAACAGGATGTGATCGGGATATAAAATCAGGGTCAGGTACAAGTGTAGGATTGAATCATGAAGTTAGAATTTTGACGCAAAACAACATGTGGTCATAGAACACAACACGGTGACTTTCAAGATTCATGATTTCACTCGTTTAATGTTCGTTGTGGGCAAATTTGAGTGTTCTTTGATTTTGTGATGCACATCGGTGATGATTAGTCATGTTTACGTTTTAAACCACGCGAGCGCCTGTAATCTAGTGGATAGAGTGTAGCTTCCTCGTTGCCTCAAGGCCAATAGTTCGGATTTCGTAAGCTCCGCAAGATATCGTCGTGCAGCTACTCGGTGTGGGAGTGGCGGCGCTGCATGAGCCACGCTGCTGTGTGCGCCGCAGAACAACCAAAGTGCCTCCGTTACGTGAGTGTATTGCGGCTCTGGACGTGTGACGTGATGACGTGACGTGACGTGACGCGCGGGATGTGTGCTGACCCGGCACTCGCACATGTAGTGAACAGGATTGCTTCCACTCGATGTAGGTAGTTCATCATTGCCTTGAACATTGCATTCTTGGATCTCTGTTTCTCCCATTATTGGAGAACTGTGATGACATCAGCAGTGGTCAAGGCCTCAAGTAGAGTGGTGTTTGCTTGTTTTACAGACTCAGCTTTTGTGTGCTTGCTCCCCTCAGAACAGGCAGCTTCAACTCCCTCTGTTGCTTTCAGACAGACCTCTTCCAGTTGTGGGTTGTCCTTGAAGAACTCCAGTGCCATTTCATAGAGAATTACATATGCACAGGTGTGGGCACGAAGAGCACGCTTGTAATGGGTACATTTCAGGATTTGCCTTGTTGTTGCAGACCCATAGACATCAGCTTCTATCGAGGCATCATCAATACCGGAGTTCTCCATGAAAAAAACACCACTATAATACAACCACCACCAACTTGCATGAAGGGTACAGTAAACTGTTGAACATACATAATATAGGCCTACTACAATAATCAGACCACTAGATAAACATGTCCTTGTGGTTGGTGCTTAGTATGGCCTAATGACCAATTTGTCTTATGAAATTAGTAAGTATTTGCAAGAACTGCTGTAACAAATGTCTCAACACATCTTCAACTAGGAGCATTGGATTCCTTGGCCCTGAAAATGGTAGTTTAGCTGTCAAAATAAAAGCTTATTAGGTTATTTATAATTATAATTTTATAATTAGGTTATTTAGAAGCTGCGATATTGACGAAAACATTTTTCACGGCAGCCATTTTGTACAATCCAAGATGGCGGCCATATAGGACTCGGGGCAAATGGAAACATTGTTTTTCTGATTGCTTATACTATAAGGTTTCCAAAAATGTATAGTTTTCATACTCTCCACAAAAATCCAACGAAGGTTAAAATCCAAACGTAGTGAACCTGACTAATGCTGCAGTGTTGCCGGCGTGAGTGTAATGTGACTGGACGTGTGATGTGATTACGTGACGTGACGTGACGTGACGCGCGGGATGTGTGCTGACCCGGCACTCGCACGTGTTGCAGTGTTGCCGGCGTGAGTGTAATTGTGACTGGACGTGTGATGTGATGACGTGACGTGACGCGCGGGATGTGTGCTGACCCGGCACTCGCACGTGTTGCAGTGTTGCCGGCGTGAGTGTATTGTGACTGGACGTGTGATGTGATGACGTGACGTGACGTGACGTGACGCGCGGGATGTGTGCTGACCCAGCACTCGCACGTGTTGCAGTGTTGCCGGCGTGAGTGTATTGTGACTGGACGTGTGATGTGATTACGTGACGTGACGCGCGGGATGTGTGCTGACCCGGCACTCGCACGTGTTGCAGTGTTGCCGGCGTGAGTGTATTGTGACTGGACGTGTGATGTGATTACGTGACGTGACGCGGGATGTGGCTGACCCAGCACTCGCACGTGTTGCAGTGTTGCCGGCGTGAGTGTATTGTAACTGGACGTGTGATGTGATGACGTGACGTGACGCGCGGGATGTGTGCTGACCCGGCACTCGCACGTGTTGCAGTGTTGCCGGCGTGAGTGTATTGTGACTGGACGTGTGATGTGATGACGTGACGTGACGTGACGTGACGCGCGGGATGTGTGCTGACCCGGCACTCGCACGTGTTGCAGTGTTGCCGGCGTGAGTGTATTGTGACTGGACGTGTGATGTGATGACGTGACGTGACGTGACGTGACGTGACGCGCGGGATGTGTGCTGACCCGGCACTCGCACGTGTTGCAGTGTTGCCGGCGATGCCGCCGCCGCCGGCCGACCTGTCTGCGCTGACCGAGCAGCAACTGCTGGCGCTGGAGCAGCACGAACGGTCTGGCATCGAGGCGAGGATCCGCTGTCTGCGCGACATCGGCACCCTGCTGGACGCGGCCGTCATCATGATGGACCAGTACACCCGCGCCGCCACCCTCAGGTCAGGCTCACAGACAGACGCCCTGGTCAGAGTCTCCAGCTGAGTCCCAGGTGAGGCCCCTCCTCACCGGCCTACCCGAATGGTAGAGGGTTCGTCCAGGGTGTGTGTGGGGGGGGGACGAGGACGCCAGGCGCCGTGGTGGGGTCGTCCCGACTTCCCACTCCGAGGCCCTGATCACCTTCTGGGTGGTGGGGTCGTCCCGACTTCCCACTCCGAGGCCCTGATCACCTTCTGGGTGGTGGGGTCGTCCCGACTTCCCACTCCGAGGCCCTGATCTTCTGGGTGGTGGGGTCGTCCCGACTTCCCACTCCCAGGCCCTGATCACCTTCTGGGTGGTGGGGTCGTCCCGACTTCCCACTCCGAGGCCCTGATGATCTTCTGGGTGGTGGGGTCGTCCCGACTTCCCACTCCGAGGCCCCGATCACCTTCTGGGTGGTGGGGTCGTCCCGACTTCCCACTCCGAGGCCCTGATCACCTTCTGGGTGGTGGGGTCGTCCCGACTTCCCACTCCGAGGCCCTGATCACCTTCTGGGTGGTGGGGTCGTCCCGACTTCCCACTCCGAGGCCCTGATCACCTTCTGGGACTGGGCTCCCGGAGCACGCAGACACCTAGGCAAATGTTTGCCAAGTATACCATAATCCTTCTCGTTTTTCAGTCTTAATAATGTCCCTGCCATCCGCTGCACATACTGTTAGTGGTATGGAAGCCACGTAGATATGAAGGGCGATACCCTATCTACGGCTGCTGTGCCGTGTGTCGCACCGTCGCTGCCTACTCTATGCACGTTCAAGATATCCTAGCATGATCGGTGATTTGTGATAGCAGCCTGCATGTTAATGTAGGTACACGGTACTAACAGGCCCGTGAATTGTGGTAGTAGCCTGCATATTAAGGTAGGTGTTCGGTGCTAGCAGCCCAATTAATTGGGATAGTAGCCTGCACTAGTCTTTCCGGTCAGATCCTCACACACCGCCTTGGGGTGTCCTTATATACCACCTCTAGTTTCCGGACTAAGCGTTGCACGAAAACGAAAGTTGTGCCATCTGGAAACACTCGACGAGTAGGACCCGAAACCATCCTCCAGATTCCCCCCCCCCCCCAAAAAAAAATGTGACGTCACTAGGGGGGTCTATGTGATCACGACGGACAGCATGTTTTTGGCTCTGGGAGTTCAATTTGAGAGATTTTAAAAGCAAAAATTAATTGGAGCAGAAATGGAAGGCGAAATCGACCATGGCCCGAACGGTTTTGTCCACCCTGAAATCGACATTTTAATTCTTTTGTTTTGTAATTTTCGAAATTTTTAGTTTTTCAGTTTTCTTGAATTTTTGTTCTATGTATTATTATGGATATATGGATACGCCATATTATGGATATAGCGGACTGCAAAATGCTGTTTTAAGTCAGCTTGCCCTCATAAAAATGCTTACTTTAGCCAGAATCTTTCATTTTAGCCCTAATGGGCAAATATGCGAAGCTAATACGTCGTCAAAAACGAAGAAATTCAGAAAAAATCGTCTGTTGCGTTTTTGTTGCATCTCTAAAGATAGCCAAAAGCTGAAAGTTTCATTCAAATATCTGTATCCATTAACGTGTGACGACTGGTTGAACTTTTTTTTAGAGGCGACCTCGTCAACTTGAATAATTCGTTGGCCGTAGGTGACCTGATCTCAACATTTTCACACATGTCAAATTGATGTGGGGAAAGGTGTGTCAAATTTCGGCGCGCTACTGCGCGATGTTTTCCACTGCCCATTGTAAACCTTAGGGGATGGTGCATAGTGACTCCTCTACCGAGACGGGGCGGGTTAAGTTAAGTGTTCGGTACTAGTATTCCGGTGAATTGTGATAGTAGCCTGCATATTAAGGCGGGTGCTCGGTATTTTGTTCTCAAAATTGCAGAAGTTGAGCTCGCCATACTATGTCTATCCAGACTTGGCTTCTGGCAAGGAAGCGTTTTCTGTTTCATTAGTTTGTAAGAACACCGTTTTCCATTCCAGAACTTCGGGGACGAGTGGTCTAGGGGTAAGATGCTCGTCTCACAATCGAAAGATTGTGGGTTCGAGTCTCACCTGTCGCTACTCTTAGCCCGCGACCAATCGGCGTGAGAGATTGGCGACGCTATATGACTCAAAGGTCGACGTGTCGTAAAACCAATAACCAACCATTCCAGAACTGCATTTCTCTTCTTTTTGATTTTTGTATTTCTGTTTATCCGGAAGAAAATATTACGACTTGCTCTAAGCGACGGAAACTTCGCCCCAAAACCCTATAAGTTTGGAAATCCTCTCAAAACAAAAGTTGTGATTTAGGAAAACTTGCACGTGGATGAAGGACACATCGATTGTGAAGTTCATGCACATGTCTCATCTTCCGAACACACCAGTCACTATCGCACTAAGCACGCACTCGGAGAAAATAGTATCCAGCTCCACTGGAAGTAAAGAAAGACGTGCTACTTTCCAGCTGTTGATTCCTGAACCAAGTTCACCCCAGGCTGTAAATCTCGCCCGAACTGCCTGGGCAGAGTGAGAGTTGTCAGTCGATTACCAAAATCGTACTGATGCCCACAGCACCCGCTCGACGCCGACAGCTGCCGGTGCGGGAGTGGCAGCAGCCGCCGAGTCCGCAGCTGCCGGTGCAGATGTGGCAAAAACCACGGGCCGAGCCACGGGAGAAGCCGGGGAGGAAGTCATGGCTGAAGCTACGGCAGAGACCGCGGCTGGTGTCACGGGAGGAGCGGTGGCTGGAGCTGCAGGAGGAGCGGTCGCTGGAGCTGCAGGAGGAGCGGTGACTGGAACCACTGGACGAGCGGTGGCTGGAGTTGCGGGAGGAGCGGTGGCTGGAGCCACTGGACGAGCGGTAGCTGGAGCCACTGGAGGTGCGTTGGCTGGAGCCACTGGAGGAACGGTGGCTGGAGCCACTGGAGGAACGGTGGCTGGAGCCACTGGAGGAGCGTTGGCTGGAGCCACTGGCGGAGCGGTGGCTAAAGCCACTGGCGGAGAGGTTGCTGGAGCCACTGGAGGAGCGGTGGCTGGAGCCACTGGAGGAGCGGTGGCTGGAGTCACTGGAGGAGCAGTGGCTGGAGTCACTGGAGGAACGGTGGCTGGAGCCACTGGAGGAGCGGTGGCTGGAGCCACTGGAGGATCGGTGGCTGGAGCTGCGGAAGGAGCGGTGGCTGAAGCTGCGGGAGGAGCTGCAGTGCGGCAGATAACACCCGAGGCGTCGTCAATGGCGCGCACGGCGATTGACGGACTGATGACAGAGCCGACACAAGGGCCAGAGCGTCAACTGACACCGCAGGAGGAACTCAGGAGGAGGCGCGTGCAGCACTTCCAGCAGCAGCAGCAGCAGTGACCGACGGCAGGCGGTGGTTACGTCCAGCCAAGCACGGGCGGTCGGGAGCTGGCCGACTCCTGCACTGCCCGCGGCTCGCGCCACCCGACAGCCGCACAGGTGCAATGCAGCAACACCCGCAAGAATCGTTGGGTATAAATTGTGCGGTGCGGTGGTAAATTTCGCGAACAATATTCCGTTGACTGGCTTGTCCGGGTTGTGCGGGCTGTATAACCGTGTTGAGAGGCACCATTTATGAGCGTGCACCTCTAACAAGTGGGCGACGAATGGGATCGTGTTCCCAACGATGCAGCACTGGGCTGCTTGCTGGTGTCCCCAAGGGGCCAGCATTTATTTGTTTTTGTCGTGATGTGAAGGTGGCCGGCCTGATGGTTGCGTGTGGGCGAAACCTTTACCGACTGCCGGCTTCTACCGTAGCCTGGTCTGACCAATAAACTGAGCGCCAGCCACCCGAGTCGCTGCCGCGTGCTTCCGTTGCCAAATATGTGGCAACGAGAAGCATCTGAGGTCTGTTTCATTCAAATAAGAACTACGATTCTAAGACGGTCGCAGAACAAATACACTGGGTCTAAATTTTACTTGGCCGCAGTGTTTCACGAACGTCGGTTGGTTGATTAGTTCGTTATTTGAGTATTGGGGCCCATCGACCGGCTTTGGTCATTTAACGCCCATGGCTAGTAGTTTGTTTACCGGCTAATTATAACCAGGCCTTCCTCTGAAGTATTATCCTGAGGCTCACTGTAACCATTAGTATTTGAATGCTGGAAATTGTAATACATAAGTGGCAATACTGCAAGATTTATTCTGCCGTGAAAAGAAAAAAACGCGTATGTCACCATTTTCCGAAGTCTTAAGATGTTCAAGAGAGCTAATTTGGTGTTTGGGGCAATACAACACTCATTTGTCCTCGTGCAACAAAAATAGTTAGGGGAAACCGGAGCTATATGATACACAGGGTGGTTGATACAACAGGATTGTATCCGAAAGTATGAAGCCGGTTGCCGGGGCTACCACGCATGCTGATATTGGCACCCTCTTCTCGCAGCAAGAACAAGCTGAAGCCCTCTCGACCCGCGGCTGCGGAATGGTGACGATGTGGCATATTTTTTTGTGGCAAAGTAACATTTAAATGTCTGTGCTTCCCACTTAATTTCTAATTGTACGCCCACTTAGTAACTTTTTAGTTCTCTGTTAGCATTGCCATGTTCTCTCAGCTTTGCAATGGTGAAATGTTTTTATTGTTTGCCGCTGCACTGTACTCGCAATGGTGCATAACATGTTGCAGCTTGTACCAGAGAGCCTACGGGGTAAATTGATACAACCTGCATCATCTTAATCAGCCTGTACAATATCAGCCTATTTCAACGTTTTGTTGACTGGTAATGTAATAATAATGATGTATCTGGGATATCCCTTTTTCGTTTCATTCAAACAATTCATTAGCTTTCTGAGCTCCTAGCGGCTGAGTCATCAGCCGCTAGGAGCCGGTATATTCAATGAGAAGACAATTAAGGTTTTTTTTAAACAAAACTTCAAACACAGGACACGAGCAGCGAGGAAAGCAGCACTTCAACGTAGTAAAACAAAACAAAAACAGCAGAGACTGTAAAATATCACAATTGAAACTGCCACGTAGTCGCATCTGACGACGGAGCCGCTAGGAGCTCCGAAAGCTCATGAATTATTTAAAAAAAGGGTCATCCCAGATATATAATTATAATTCCGATAAACCCCCTTAATGTTTCTGAAAGATTCAATGGTAATGGAATAAAATAATCACAGAATTACCTATTTGTATTAAGTGTTTGCTAAAACTGTTTCAATATAATCTTATTCAATATTTATATGGGAATTTATCACCTGACGGAAAAGACTGAACGAAGGAAGAGGTGCAGCTACGGAATGAACGTTTGCGCATTCCATAAATGGCATAAACCATGAGCCGTGGTCCGCCAGGACTCAAGACAGTATTTGTACTGTAAAGGTGAAACATGAGCCTCTCAGATGGCATAAAGTGGTGTCACCTATAGATAATATATTTTATTTAACTTGCATTTTGTCAACATACCCCACCGTCAGTAACAACTTGCCCTTACAGCGGGGTAAGTTGATGAACCGGTAGTTACGCGATGTTTGGCTCTGGTGGAATGCCCAGAGGACGCCACAAAAAATAATTATTGGGGATGATACAAGACGGCTTAGACTTGACATATGTGTGGCAATCTCCTCGCTATCCTTCTAAAGTGATGTGTTATTTTTAGTTTCGCCAAAGTTGTATCAACTAGATCCGGTCTCCCCTATACGATCGTAATCTATATACCATAACGCGTTTACTTACACTAAAAGTTTTGCAGTTATAATGGAAGTTTCTTCGATAAATACACGTACTTCTTGCCACGCTCAAAATTATCCCGTCTAGTCCAACCATGCAAAGACAAAAGCTCGTATGTGGTTAAATCCACGTTGAAACCACGTACGTTCAATGCTCCGAACATTCCATACCTGACAAAACTACGTGTGCTGCTTGATGAGAACATACGTGTTTTTCCACTACTCGATGCATGATAAATGTAGTGCAGTTGCGAAAGGCTATTGTCTGTCAAAATTGCGTATGTTACAGCTGTGTCACACAGGGACCCCTGAAAATCACGCTGGAGGCCTCCAAAGGTCGGGCCCCCGAAATAGCGCTCAGAACCCAACAAGTCTGGCCGGGCCCATGCAAATCTCGTTTGGGGCCCGAAAAGCGCACCGAGTCTCACAAAAAGCAGGACTCTCGCAGGGCCTTCAGACATGCGTTGCATCCCTAGATAAACACACCGGGAGCTCCCAAAAAATACATACCCGATTTGAAATCATATTCAATATTATTTCTTGATGGTGAAAAGATGACAATATTTAATCTTTATCAAGTACAGTTGCCAGTTAAATCTACCTAATGCACTGTCTTCACGTTAGTTCATATCATACCAATATCATCTGAAAAGAGGCCGAGTTCAATATATTCTCAAAATCCAAGCAAGCAAGACCAAGTGGGTTTAGCATTTGTGTCACTGCGTTTGCTCGGAACGCTCGCTCACTCTGTGTGAACAGTCAGTGCAAACTCGCAAGGTGAACGCTGCCTGGGAAACGTCTGTGGACGAATACGTGCTAAGTATGGCTATATCTGGCAATCTAAATCAAATCAGGCCTTTCTGACCGTCACATTCTAGTGACTTGTCATGCAAAAATGGAGGTGTGATGCCCGTTGCAAAATTCCCTAATGAAGAAAATAATACAACGCATCTGCCTTTACTAATCTGAGGGCACTTGACACACAACTCAAAAGTGTTTAGGAACGACACCGTCATTTGCCATCCGCCGCGGTGTCCCACCAACAGCCAGGCTACGGTACCAAAATGCACAAATGCATATGTGTGACCATATCACACCCCTGTAACCGATTATATTACACCCCTGTAACCTCAACACCGTTACCAGACCAGTGTCCTACTACTAAGGGTATGCATGGGGTGGAATGAAGCAGCCGTCGTGAGCGATGTATCAAGCGAAAACCTTGCAGATGTACACTTGCTGCCTGTATTATCACAGACGCACACTTGCTACGTGGACTATGCATTTTGAGGTCGTACTGAGTGTGTGAGACTGCACAACTATCTAGGAAAAGAAGCCGGTATACATGGGCAGTGGAAAAAGCAATCCTGGGAACAAAATCTGGCCACATGCAAGCAAGCGTGTTTTTGTGAACGAGAAGGTCGGAATAACAGCAGGTAAGTGCAATACAAGGCATCAAATGTGCACCACTGTCTGGTTGTCTAATTCGCTGATATCTCGGAATTCAGATAATTTTAATTTATCGTGTACTAAATGCGCTGCATGTATAATATTTTGCTGCTCCTGTACTATTTTGCGGGTGTCTGTAGCTGCTGTAATAATTATCCATTTATGTCTCCCCGTTTTATATGCTCTATATATCTTATATGGTAAAATACGTATGCGTCGCCACTCCCCAAGTAGGTACGTGTCTGCGAAATAGGCAAGTTAGTCGTTATAGTACAAGCCACGGGTTATATAAAGGAAGGTATTGTATAACACATGTAGCCTAACATATATTAGACATTAATTATACCCCATAATGACGATTGGGCATCGGGTGATGGGCCATCCACGATGTTGTAGCTCCAGGAAAGAGACGATGATGTGCAAAACAGTAATTTTCAAAACCGAACATTTTAACGTCCGCGGCGCGGCGGTGCTACCAGCTCCGGGGACTCCTGCCAGGGGCGGATTCAGGAATTGTCATGGGGCACTTGTCTGAAGGTGCGCCGTTTCTTCGGAGGGGCGTCACTGCGAAAGTACTTGGAGGCGGGGGCGGATACAGGGGTGGCACTGAAGACATGTGCCCCCATGGAAATTGGCGCCCCTCCGGCCGGGAAAATGCTCCATTCTGGGAAATTTGGTGTGCATCCTCATCGATTTTTTCAGCGAGAGGCAGTGAAGAATTCTCTAGGAGAAAAAGGAGTACTTTCCGTGTGCTCGAATGCATCCCCCCTCGAATTATTTAGCCAGAGGCACTCCTTGGAAGGAAAAGGCCTCCATTAAGTGTGTTTGAATGAACGCCATCGATTTTTTCAGCCAGAAGCGCATATTCGAAGGTAAAGGCGCGCCTCCGGGAAGGCCCGAGTGTACCCTACCCCTCAATTTTGTTTTCAGCTAGAAGTGCCCCTTCAGAGACCAAGTTCTCCTCATGACAGGTTTTGGTGTCTGTCCCGGTCTCCTCTGGACAGGTCCGAGTGCCTGTCCCGGTCTCCTCCATCAGCGGCCTGTGTCGGACCTCTGGACATGTTCGGCTACCTGTCCCGGTCTCCTCTGGACAGGTCTCGGTGCCTGGCTCTGTCTCCTGTGGACAGGTCTGGGTGCCTGTCCCGGTATCCTCCATCAGCGGCCTGTGTCGGACCTCTGGACATGTTCGGCTACCTGTCCCGGTCTCCTCTGGACAGGTCTCGGTGCCTGGCTCTGTCTCCTGTGGACAGGTCTGGGTGCCTGCCCCAGTCTCCTCCATCAGCGGCCTGTGTGGGACCTCTGGACATGTCCGGCTACCTGTCCCGGTCTCCTCTGGACAGGTCTCGGTGCCTGGCTCTGTCTCCTGTGGACAGGTCTGGGTGCCTGTCCCGGTATCCTCCATCAGCGGCCTGTGTCGGACCTCTGGACATGTTCGGCTACCTGTCCCGGTCTCCTCTGGACAGGTCTCGGTGCCTGGCTCTGTCTCCTGTGGACAGGTCTGGGTGCCTGTCCCGGTATCCTCCATCAGCGGCCTGTGTCGGACCTCTGGACATGTCCGGCTACCTGTCCCGGTCTCCTCTGGACAGGACAACCAGGGCAATTTCTGAACTCATGGATACGCATGGATACACTCGAGGCCGCATTATTGAGCACATTTTAGACCGGCATAATGCAGTACTACTTAACACCGGAGAATCAACCTCTTTTCATCTTGGACATAATACGGAAACAGCCATTGATTTATCAAATTGTTCTCCGACCCTGGCCAACGATTTTGATTGGACCATGGTGTAGTATCGTGCGCTACGAACCCCGTGCGAGTGCACTGACACCTATTGGCACAGTTGGACACCAGGCATTGTACTGTCACCTGTAGATGGCGGCAACGCGAGTGTTGACGTGTAATTTGCCAATCAGCTAAGCTAAGGGGGCGCAGCACTGGACTGGGGTGGCGCCGGCCGCGACCAGTGCCGGACGAGCGGTGACAGTCGAGCTAAAGGGGTGCGGCACTGGACTGGGGTGGCGCCGGCCGCGCTCAGTGTCGGGCGAGCGGTGACAGTCGAGCTAAAGGGGTGCGGCACTGGACTGGGGTGGCGCCGGCCGCGACCAGTGCCGGACGAGCGGTGACAGTCGAGCTAAAGGGGTGCGGCACTGGACTGGGGTGACGCCGGCCGCGCTCAGTGTCGGGCGAGCGGTGACAGTCGAGCTAAAGGGGTGCGGCTCTGGACTGGGGTGGCGCCGGCCGCGCCCAGTGCCGGGCGAGCGGTGACAGTCGAGCTAAAGGGGTGCGGCACTGGACTGGGGTGACGCCGGCCGCGCCCAGTGTCGGGCGAGCGGTGACAGTCGAGCTAAAGGGGTGCGGCACTGGACTGGGGTGGCGCCGGCCGCGACCAGTGCCGGGCGAGCAGTGACTGTCGGGCTAAAGGGGTGCGGCACTGGACTGGGGTGACGCCGGCCGCGACCAGTGCCGGGCGAGCGGTGACAGTCGAGCTAAAGGGGTGCGGCTCTGGACTGGGGTGGCGCCGGCCGCGCTCAGTGTCGGGCGAGCGGTGACAGTCGAGCTAAAGGGGTGCGGCACTGGACTGGGGTGGCGCCGGCCGCGACCAGTGCCGGGCGAGCGGTGACAGTCGGGCGTTGCCCGGGGTCGCACTAAGCTGAGTTTTTCTCACGTTGTTATAGAAGACTAAGTGGAGATGCCAATACAGGAGTGGTACTGAGATCGTGTTGGTGTGGCCGGAGGAGAACGGACACTACACATGGAAACCGACATCCATGACAGCTATCACCACCCCATCATATTAATACCCACATTTTCAACTGTGACCGATACTACACCCAATTTTATCCCCCACTGGAAAATTTATAAGGCCGATTGGACAATATTTCAGGAACTTTCACATATTCAATACAACCCCAACATTTCTCCCGTTGAAAACATCAACTTAATCACAAATACACTTTTCGAAGCAGCTTCTACGGCTATTCCACTTACAAAACCTTTCACAAAAAGAACACCACTACCCTGCTGGTGTCTAGAAATTCCGCAAGCCATTGCGGTAAGAAAAAGAGCATTTGGGAAGTATTTACGACATCGCGATCACGAAAATTTAATCACCCGTAATCGTGAACGTGTCAGTACCCGCTGCATCATTCGTGACGCTAGGCGTCGTTCATGGTCCTTATATTTACAACAGCTCACTTTTCAAACACCTTTAAGTAAAATATGGCAATTAATCCGACGTTTGTCCGGGCGCTCCCTATTTACATCTCTCCCGGCCATCAAAATCAATAATCTCACCATTCCAGACCCACAAACCATAGTAAATACCATAGCTGATACCATAGCCCATAACTCCGATGAAAACTACCGACCTAATTTCTTACAAAAAGCACAACACACTTTTCACACCAATCTCGACCTCTTTGACTCCGACAATACCGAGTACCACAATGCTTCTTTTCACCTTTTTAAACTGGAGAATTTCCTCCGCCGGTAACACTTCAGTAGGACCCGACAAATTACATTATTCTTTCTTTCGACATGTATCTAACCACATCAAACAATGCATCTTAGACACATTTAATTCATTATGGTCAAATCACGTCTTCCCTGAAGCATGAAAAAAAAACTATCACCGTTCCCATTCCAAAACCCGGCAAAGTAATCCCCATATAATCTTTGGCCAATTGCTCATGCCAGTTCCTTGGGGAACTTTTTGAAATAATGATTATTAAAAGACTGACCTGGCACCTGGACACAAATTCTCTTTTATCTCCATTTCAATGTGGTTTTCTCTGTGGGCGCAGCCCAATCGACCATATCATCAGATTAGAAACAGACATCCGCCTTGGTTACAAAAAACACGAACACACTGTGGCAGTATTTTTAGACGTTAACAAAGCTTATGATATGGTCTATAAACCTGCATTACTTTTCAAAATTCAACAACTTGGTTTTAAAGGACACAACTCGTTATTTAATACGTTTTCTATCCGGTAAGATTCGGCTTCAAAACGCCCTTGACAGGGTTACATCAATGGTCCATGAAGTACGGCTTCAATTTTTCGGCCCCAAAATCTGCAACCATGATTTTTAGCAAATGCACTCCTTGCCCAAACCCAAAAACACAGCTTCACCTTGGGCAAAATGACATACCTTTTGTACACTCATTTAAGTTTATTTGTGTTATTTTTGATCGTAGGCTTTCCATGCATAAACACATCAAACACGTCCAGAACAAATGTTTTCGCCGACTAAATTTATGTCGCTGCATTATTTCCACCCCATTTGCAGCCGATCGTGATATTCTTTTACAACTATATAAATCCTTCGTGCTCCCCACAATTGAATACGGTTCAGTAGTCTATGCTGGTGCCAGCCCATCCTCATTAATCATTTCAGACACCATTCAAAATAAATGTATCCGTATCGCACTCGGTGCAATGACTACTTCACCCATCATTTCTTTAGAAACCAAATCGGGAATTCCTCCATTAGCTCTCCGCAGAATGCAACAAATACTTAGGTACGTCTCCAAAATTCAATTTCATTCAACCCACCCCACACACGCGTCATTGCAAATTTTCCCAAATTTACATCATCATTATTTAGGTCCAGCCGAAAAACGAACTGGTCTCACCATAGCCTCTCGGGTCGAAACATTTTCTGAGCAACTTCATTTCAATATTCCACCCATTATTTCTATTTCTCCACCAACTACACCACCGTGGCAGACAGCCGAACGACACATTCTATATCTAACCAGTCACCACCACTCCAAAATCACAGCTTTGTCCAGAATATACTAACCAAAAATTCACCAATTTCGGGCTCGTTATCACCATGTTCCTTTTGTTTTTATTAACGGTTCTTTAGGATGCTAACCTTACAGGAAATTCAATAGTTTCGGGAACATACAAAAAACAACATAGATTACCACACGGAACATCAATTTTCATCGCCGAATTACATGCCATCCTCATCGCCCTCCATTATATTCGCAATCGTTTTCTCTGTCACCACATGCGCAGCGTCGTCATTTGTTCGGACTCCAAATGTGTTTTACAATCTCTTTCGTCATTTTTTCTTCTTCACATCATTGGCATATTTATATGCATCAGGGATCATGAATTATGAAGCATCAGGGACACTTCACCTGATGGGCGTGAAGGTCCGTTTCCTGTGGGTGCCCATTCACTAAGGCATCCCAGGAAACGAAGAAGCCGACAAATTACCAAAAGCATCAGTACACCTTCAAAACATTGCAGAAATTCCACCACATTTTGAAGGTATTAAATCATCAATACAACAGCCCATTCGATGTTTTTGGACTAAAAATTGGACACAAAACACGAACCATACACAATTACATATCATCAAACCTGTCGTCGATACCTGGACCACATCATGTAAAAACCGACACGAAGAAAAAATCCTATCACGTTTACGTATCGGCCATACTTTTCTTACTCATCGATATATCTGCACGGCTTTACCTCGACCTTCATGCCCATCATGCAACACCTATCTTATAGTTACACATATTCTCCTTCATTGTCAGCAGTTCCACGGACCTAGAAAAAAAACTGACGGATTATTGCATACACACAAAATTCCCTTTCTATGCCAACACTTTTCGGGGATAATCATCTATTCTCCTCAAACTACTTTTCATATGTTATGTCATGTCAATACATGTTATAAGTTATAAATATTATTTATTATGTTATAATAAATAAAGTTATGTCAATAAATCAGTTCTCTCTCAGCTCAAGCCCGGCGAGCGTTTTACTGGGCAAGCCGAGGCGGCGGCGGTGGCACCCGTCACCGCCGCGGAATCCTATTTCTCTCTCTCTCTCTCTCTTTCTTCCTTATCCTTGTGGAGGTGTTGCGACCGCACTGATGTGGTGGCGTGGTCAAGCCGCGCACATCACGGCTGTTGATTGCCGAATACACCTCCCTGGTGGCCTTCCCAGATCCTACACGCCTATCCACACGCGCACCACCCACAGGCGCTACAGTCCCACTCACGATGGAGGGAGGGCATCTTCCCCCTTGGTACGCCACTGCGGCTGCTCATAGCGTTTTTTCCCAGCCGATGGCACCCTTCAGAGTAGAAAAACCCTTCGGAGAATTTTCTTTCGGAACCTCGTCTTCATTTTCCGGTGCTCGGTGGATTTGATCGAGTCGTGGTGTGATTTTCTGGAGGTAGTTTTTTTAGGCCCATGCGCGATATTTTTCGTCCTGGTGGCGATTCTTCGGGCTCCCGGTGCGATTTTTTTCGGTGGCTCGGCAAGTTTTTTTTCGTAGATGGACGGTTTGGGGGGTTTATTGACGCGATTTGTGAGATCGTTGAGTGATTTTCTGGGTAAGAATTGATTTTTGTGGGGCAGCTGCGACTTTTGTGGCCCCTGCGCGACCTTTCGTACCCCCAGTGTGTTTTTCAAGGGCTGAGACGCGAATTTCTATGGGTCCCAGTACAGTGATAAATTATTGGTGAATAGGGTGGAATATACCACTTTCTGAGCACTGAATATACATCCTTTCCAAAGAAGTACCGACATCATGCATGTTAAAATGTGCTTATGAAGTCTCCGTGACTCATTTCTAAATGTATTTAGTATCATGCTTATGCTTAACATTATGGACTGTGATATACAAGCATCTCGTAACACAATTACAGGTACAGAGAAAATGTATGATGAAGTCTGCTAAGCAACGCCATCTGCTGATAGTATGGCATCGCTATCGTTATCGTTGGTATAGGCATCCCTATATTAGCTGTCAATTAAATGAACAAATTAAACGTTTTAAAAATTAAACAAATTAAACGAAAAACATGCACTTATGAGTACACTATTGGCTCAAAATTGAGTTTGAAGAGGTGAAATGATATTTTGATTGGCATACTTTCGTGACACATTTCGACATCCTACTATACTCGTTTCGACATTTCACACCTAACGAAAAACCATTATTTTAACACTGTCCCAGTGCGATTTTTTGGGGGCCACGGCGTCCTTTGTTTGGATCCCTAATGCGAGGTTTAGCTGCCTCGTCACGTTTTTGAGGGCCTATTATGTTTAGGGGGCTTTTGGCGCGATTGCTGGGGTCCCAGAGTGATTTCTCTTGTCCGGGCTGTTTTTCGTTGCTCCGGCCACATTTGTTTTGGAGCCCGATGGGACTTTTCGGCCCGGTGTGACCTGCGAGCCCCTAGTGTGATTTTCAGGGGCCCATGCGCGAACTTTTGAGGCACCCAACGCAATATCCTAGGGCCCGACCCGTCCTTTGGGGCTCCAGCGCGATTTTCAAGAACACCGACACGACTTTTTTGGCTCCCAGCGTGATTTTCAGGTGTCAGGCGCGAACTTTTGTGGTCCCAGCGTGATTTTCAGAGACCTCGGTCCAATTTTGCTGATCAAGCGCGACTTTCAGACAGCCTGACCTTTTGGAGCCCCAGCGTGATTTTCAGGGGCCTGGTCTTTCTAACGTCTCAGCGTCATTTTCAAGGGCCCGGCGAGAGAGACGTCTTGGGCCCCAGTGTAATTTCCAGGGGACAAAGCCCAACCTTTTTGGGCCCAGAGCATGGTTTCAAGGGGCCATGGCCCGACCTTTTGGGGCCCACAGCGTGACATTCAGTGGTCCCGGCACGACTTTTCGGGTCCCGAACGATATTTTCAGGAGCCCGGCCAGACTTTCTGTGTTCTGAGCGTTATTTCTGGGCGCTGACCCGACCTTTGAGGCCTCAAGTGCGATTTGCACGGCCCCTGCGCGACTTTTTGGGGTATCGGTTCCACATTTTGCAGTCCCCAGCGTCATTCTTAGATGTCATTGAACGATTTGTAGGGTTCCCAATGTGATTTTCAGGTGCCTCCACAGCGCGATATTGGGCCCCAGCGACAGTTGCAGTGGCCCCTGCGCGACTTTTTGGTGATCTCAATTGTGATTGTCAGGGCCCTGGTGCGAATTTTGGGGGTCACGGCAGGATTTTTAGGGGTCCGGTGCGGTTCTTGGGGGCCTCACAACCTCTTAGGGGGGGGGTGCAATTTCCCCATTCGCTCGGAGGAAAGGGGTTAGTGTCGCCTGAGGGAGGAAAAACCTATCAACATTCCACCACGTTACACACCTTGTCTTTTTTTTAAACAGAAGTATCTAGCTTCATGCGTCTCTTAATTTTAGCAACATCGAAGAAAAGACCGCAAATGAACATCTAGCTCTCGTCACTCATGCCATGCGGCCTGGCTCGCGTCGCCCCGCTCCTCTTGTGTTGCGCGCAAAAGTCTAGGTCATGTTCTTATAAAACCACCGTTAATGGACCCAATTGCTAGCTTTGTAGCATGCATTTTTCACAGAAACATTTCACATTTGAGCCTTCCTCGCGGCTTTGACGTCAGTATAAGAGTTGTCAACTGGCTACCATTTTTATTCTTGACATAAATTCACCGCTGTAAGGAAAGAACACTTCCGCTACCGGAAATACACGAAGGCTTTTTGGTTGCCTTCTCCATTGAAGCTACCTTTGACTAGGTGGGACGCATCCCACCTTAGCATGTTAGAGGAGGCCCTGCCTCAGGCCCGTGACCATTGAGAGCTTCAGAACCATTTTCCGGCCGTATTTCAGAATCTGTAAAGTTACTTGTTCGTTATTTGTATGCACCGTACGCACATTAAAAACGCGTGTGACCTTGAGCCACTGGGTTGCGACATAAAATAGTATAAGACCCACGAACAAAATCAGGCAAAGCCGCGCATGTACCTGCGCATTGCGCGCATACCCGCGTATTTCAGCCATCCTCAAGGATGCATGGGATCATCGATTGCAAAGGCAAAACCACGTATGTCATAACATACGCTTTTCTGTCCTCAAACCGGCTGTGCCCGAATTGCAAAGGCAAAACCACGTATGTCGTAACATACGCTTTTCTGCCTTCCTCCTCAAGCTGGCTGCGCCCAAATGGTAAAGGCAAAACCGCGAAATACGCGGCAAAACCGCGTATTTCATGACATACGCCTTTTCGCCACCCCGTGTTCCATTCTCTAAGCATTAGTATACAATGCAAAAACGAGTATGTTCTGACATACGCGTTTCTGCAATCTTTATAAAGCTGATTGCGCTGGAATTGCAAAAGCAAAATATCGTACGTCATAACATAGGCGTTTCTACCATCGGTCTTAAAAGCCAACTACGCTCAAATTGCGAAGGCGAAGCCATGTATGGCAAAATACACACTTTTCTGCCGTCCATCTAAGTTTAAGTGTGCTTGAATTGCAAAGGCAAAACCACGTGTGCATAACATACCTACACGTTTTTGCCGCTTTGTTCCAATCTCCGAGCGATAGTTTACCAATGCAAAACCGCGTTTGTTGTGACATGAGTCATTATGTCATGGTAAATCCTACACGTTTTCGAACATACGCTCTTTAGACGCACATTATGCCACATACGTGGATTTGCCTTGGGAAGTTGTCAATTTTTCACTGACATACGTGTTTTACAATTTGTTTTTCAACTATATACTTTTTTATATAACTTTCTACAAAATGGTTACCATCAAATGTGCCTTCAAAATTACTATCGAACGGTATAAAAAAAAAGTTTTGGGCCCACAAATGGCATACGCGTTTTCTCCTTTGCACGGTAGTATTAGTTTAAATGAACCGACAGTGTCTACGTATGCGAAACATTTTGATTCGTAATTGTTGTGTCTCTACCTCAATCTTCGGAACCAGTGATCGGGTCACCAGTCTGTATTAGCCGCATACCCGACCACAACCCGCCGCCTGCCGCCGCCATACAGTGCCATCTCGGCCGGGCCGGCATCGCCGCGTAACCTGCCCCCAGCCCATGACCCGACCGGGCCGGCAGATACACAACAGCCAACAGACTGCCGGTACGCCAATAACTAGGTGCGTACCTGCCTGATAGGCATAAACATTCATTTTATAGGTAGCGGTACTCGTCTGGAGGACCCGAAATCATGCTTCGACATAATTTCTGAGAGGGGACTTCCCGTAAGTGGCGCCGGGCCACGGGCGTGGAGGCACGTGTTTCTGCCATTGCGAATTAACCGTCCTGCCCTGAATTACATCACAAACTACCGTGAATCCAAACGTATACAATTCAGCAGTTTAAACTCAAGCAAACCTAGGTTGGTGCACATGCGAGTACCATTTGGGCGCAAAACTGAATAAATCTGGCTACGATCTTATATCCTATTCCTTACTCCTCTTTCGATAGTGGTGAAGCAGAATGCAGTGCTTACGTAGACAATCTACGTAGATGCGTTCTTTTCATTGAGAGTATTTTCTATGGAACAGACCTGAGGACTGTACAGAGGTCATCTCTGACCGATGCTACCCACCATGTCTTATGACTGACGCAGCATCGCCGAGGCTCGTCGTCGCCAGTCCACCACGGCACGGAAGCAACACGTTCCACCTTTGTACAAGCTTTTTAATAACACTTAAACTTCAGCACGATCGACATTCGATGACACTGGATGGCGGTCAGTATGGTATGGTTGAGCAGTATGGTAACGATTTCGAAGACGACAATCGCGGTGTCAGTTTGGCGATTGTGCAGGTCACGTGCGCGGCAGGGTCACGTCCGCGGCAGGGTCGTCTCTGTCCTGGAATACGTGCCGAGCCGGGGATGGTCAGGAGCCGTGCGGGACGGTCCAGGTGTGGTCGATGGGTGACTGGAGACTTCACTGACATGTCACTTGTCGAGAGGATGCCGTCGGCAGGGCAGTCACGTCCATCCGGGGTCTCCGAAAAAGCAGCACATGTGGCTCTGAAACGTGACAAAGGCGCATTGCTTATATCACATGGGCCACCTGGGATTTTGTATGTGGGGTGGGGAGCAGGGCGTACGTTTTCAGGGGCAGTGTGTACGTTTTACTCAACGCGCCCTAAAGCCCAAATACAGGGCATACGTTTCACTATATCAGGAACTAGAAAATGGACATGTCAAAGACGAAAAATTGTTTATTGCTGCGTGGGAGTGGAGAGACAAGTGGCACGCGTCACCTACCCGTGCCTATCCACGGACAAGTTAGTTAGTTATTAGGGCTTTAGGGCGCATCGACTACATCGGTCATGTAGCGCCCACGGACAAGTCTTTGTCTAAAAGCAATTCGTGCACATCAATTTGCTGAGCATCCCGAGTTTTCCCGGGAAATCTAAGGATGCTAGAGGCACCGATCAGGTGACGCCATTCCCTCCTGGTGTAACTCAACGTGGTGGACGTGCGATCGCCTGCATCAGCCGCACAGCTGGTGTCGCTGCAACTATCACTTCGATAGTATAGATTTCCAACTCTTTGCATTGCTATCTCAGAAGCGTCTTACAGTCCCCAACAAACCAAAATACTATAAGACATTCACGAACGATCGTAAACAATACAAATATGTTGTAGTCTGACCAAACAAAGAACACAAAAGGGAACTAAAGTATGCCATGTGCATCGTCGCATGCGCTCCGCATAGCTTCGTCATATGAATGCAAATCGTTCACCATTAAATCGAACGTAAAAAATAGCACATGGCCGCTTTGTCGATCGGCAAGGATGGTCAGGTCCGCCTTTAGCGGCATTCCGGCCGCTGGTGGGCCAGTGGCGACAATTGCCCCATGGTGTGGTACCTGGGAGGTGGACCATGTAATGTATCCAGCCGGGAGACTGCTGCACGCCCAGGTTCCTCCACTCGGTCTCAGTCATGAGGTGCGTCATCGGCACACCCTTGGCCAGGTTCGACGGCAGCATCACGTGTCTGAAGAGCCAGTCAAGCATCATTCCAACTTCGATAAGCACACACGTCATCATCACATCACATTGAGCTGCACAGGCAATAACATGGAATTGTATACGACCTCTCTAGCCAGTATTAAAATAATGGTGTCCGGTTAGGAGTGAGATGTCGAAACGAGTACAGCAGGATGTCGAAATAACCATGGGAATAATGTTAGTTCAAATACTTTGCAAGTCCTTCAAACCCAGTTTTGAGACAATTGAGTACATATGGCTGTACCCGTTTTGCGTGTTTTGAGAGGTACCTAATTTGGGATATCGATATTGACGATAACGATACAAAGACCTATGCTATAAACCGGTATTGTATAACATAGCACCTCATATGTAATCCCTTTACCTGGAATTTAGCTAGGTGATGTTCGGTATCACGATCCCCGATCCGTTATGGTTAGCATAAGTATGATACTTATAAACGGGATACTGTTTAAAGCAAGACCTGAAGACTTTACAAACATGCACCAAGAAGCACGATGTCGATGCATCTTTGGCAAGGATGTCGATTCAGTGTTCGGTAATTCCACCCTATTTCACAAATAATTTATCGCCGTTTCTAGCTGTCCATATTCTTTTCATACTCAGTATTAGGCCCGCACAGAGCCACATAGGATTTTCTCACAAAGCTGCACAAAGCTAGAACAAAATTTCCATCTCCAGAAATTACTTTAAATAATGAATTATTGTTAACAATCCACTTAATTCACAATTTATATTAACAAAGCAACAGTAAGAAGCTACTTCCCATTAATTTGTCAATATTTATCGAAGTCATTAGGTGAGGATGGGAAAACACAAACACACCCAAATATAACACACTCAAAATCAGCGAATCAATAGATATTAGGAACAAAAAGCCATCACTAAACACAATGAAGGCATCCTGGACCCTGATAAGACCGGTTCCTTACACCGCCTAAGGCAATCACATATGCAACACATAACTGCATCCACACACAGACATGCACACACTCCTGTGTCTCATGTTGACACATGCATACACACACGGATCATACATCTTGATGTGGGCTCATGTTTTGTGTGTGTATTACGAGTATGTAAAACAGTGTTAAAATAATTATTTCTTGTTAGGTGTGAGATGTCGAAACAAGTATAGTAGGATGCCGAAATCGCCATGGAAATAATGCTATTTAAAATTTGTTAAATCTTGCAAAGCCGGTTTTTAGCAAATTTCTTACATATCACGGCTCCTGCTTTGCGTGTTTCGAGAGGCACCAATATCAACGATTTGGGGACACCAATATCAACGATAACGATACAAACACCTATGTTATAAACTGGTATTATGTAACATACACTATGGTATTATGTAACATACACTATGCAACATCGAAACTTTTCGGCGTGCAGTGTGTGCTGTGAAAATTGAAAGCTAAAGCCCAAACAACTAACAAAAGCTAACATAATTTTATCTTGTTTTAGCCCTTGGGTATGCTGTACAAGATTGGAACTGGAAAAATACCAGGGGAGTAAAGCTTGTGTCCCGACATGGGTAAGTTTATACTGCATTGAACTGCACCATTGAACTCTACTTTAAGATGCTCTCTACTTACTTTAAGTAAGTAAACCTACATAAATACATGTATAGATATAAATAAATATACATATATATATAAATGTATATATAAATATGTATATATATATATATATATATATATATATATATATATATATATATATATATATATATATATATATATAATACATACATATATACATACATACATGCATACATACATACATACATACATACATACATACATACATACATACATATATATATATATATATATATATATATATATCTATATATATATATATATATATATATATATATATATATACTTACTTGGTAGGTACCTACCCACCTAGGTACCAGGGGCAGATCCAATAATTGGCATGGGGGCACAAGTCTGGCTGGGCACCACTGCAAAAGCACCCGGAGAGGTGCCTTTGCCTTCCGAGGGGCTCCTCTGGCTGAAAAATTTGAGGGTCTGGTTGGAGGTACACTCAAGCCTTTCCAGATATGCACCTTTTCCCAGCCAGAGTGGCATGACCTTCCTATATGTGGGGGGGGGGCACATTTCCCAGTGCTCCCTTGCATACACCCCTGCTAGGTACCTATAAGTACTTGCATACCCACATATGCAGGTAAGGATATTAATTCAAGGTTTCAGTCATTGATTAATTATTCCAGTCATGCAAATGTACATTTTGCATTATGTTATTTCAGCAAAGCATGATTGCCCAGGGGTGGATACAAGGGGGCACTGGAGCATGTGCTGCCATGGGAAGGTGGAGAGTAGGTGCCCCTCTGGGAAGGCCCAAGTTTTCCCTATAATTTTCCAGCCAGACATGCCCCTCTGTGAGGAGAGGATCTGCCCCTCTGGCACTCCTCTGACAAGCACCCCCATTACAATTCCTAGATCAGTCCATGTGCATGCCTACGTTTAATTACTGTAATGATCAGTGTTTTCAAGATGACTTTGTAAGGTGGAGGGGAGGGAGAGGATGATGGCAAAAGCCAACTGATGTACAGAAATTGTCTTAATGGGTATGTAGGCAATATACAGGGTATATTTTACTTTAGACACTATCTGGTACTTGGTGGAAAATATTGTTGAAGCATGTTTCTGAATTTGATCAAGTTGATGGGACCATTCTAGGGGTGTAGCCTTGTATACTTCTAGGGCACCTGTCCCTCCCCCCCCAATGTTGGCTGTGCCCATGCCCCTAAATAATTTTAACTTTCAACATGGGTTCCTTTGTGGTATGCCCCCAAACCAATTGGTCCCCATTGCCTTCATGTATTGCACCTTCCCAATAATCTTGAAAAACCTACACCCATGGAATATGGGGTATTATTGGAGATCAAGGTAATTTTGATTCCTTTGATTTTTGTCTTCGGTATGGAGTATTTTAACGTGAAAATGACCATGCAACCACTAATTTTATCGGCAAATGATTACTTTTAAGTTGGCAAAGCAATACACGTTCATAATCTTCACTCTACAAATATAGCCCATTGAGTATAATTAACTATACCTGGTGTGTCACAGATGTGATAAAGATGAAATTCAACACTTCATGCACTTGATTCAATACTCATTGACATAAAAAATATTATGTGTCTGGCTTAATTCCATATTCATTCCCAACAATGAACATTTCCAGCCAGATACATCCAAAACCTTTGATCAAGGCTGGTAATTCCTTGTGATGCTGTTAATGTTAATGGCAGCTCTAGCAATGTCTGCAAGCTTTGATGATGTGATGGTGGAAAAGTTTGTTTGGGAGGATTCTGGTTTTCTGGTTAGGTTAGGTTAGATTATATTATGCTATACAATATTATATATATTATGCTACATTATCATAGTCTAGGTTAGGTTAGCTTAGGTTATTTTATTTATTCTGATTTATAAATTTAGTAGTCAGTGGACAAACCACACAGCCATGCACACCACTCTCATCACTACAAGCTTAGCCTTGTGGTGCACTGGTTGTGCACCAGTATCTCAGATAATTATTCAGCTTTATTTTGAGGACAAACATGCAGGTTTATAATTTTTCTGATAACAGTGCCATATGAAAGGGTTTTAAGTATGATAATAATATTTCTGGGATGACCTTTTTCTAAACAAATCATGAGCTTTCGGTGCTCTGTCATCAGATGGTATACTAAAAGAGAAAACCTTAATTGTTTTCTCTTTTAATATACCATCTGACGACTGAGCCGCTTAGCTCATGAATTGTTTTTCGAATAGGTCATCCCATAAATATTATTAAGTGTCATCCCCAGCAGGGTTATTTGCTCAAATTGTTCCAAGGTTTGCCAGTGTTTTTTTTAAAGGAATTCCACTGCCACAAGATTCAAAATTTTATTCCCGGAGGAATTGTTGCATTTGTTAACAAAACTCTTTTTTTCGATGGTAGAAGAGTGCATGCCAATATATGCTAAGGATGTAATGGTAAAACTGAAAATAATTTGCACAGACCATAAGTGGTTCCATCATCTTAGTCACCTTCATAAACATGGTAAGTAGGTAGGTACCTACCTAGGTATTCCAAAGAAAAATTCCACATTTCCACATTTCGAACACATTTACTGTTGTGCCTACCTACGAAGGTAGGAAAAACAAGCATACCTCGGTAGGTACCTACCTACCTGCCTACCAACTTAGGTATCTAGGTATCACTATTGGCGCGGGCAGAAAGTAAACTCGAACTGAAATGCGGCAGTCATAAGCAACCGTTGACCTCGTTTAATAGCACCTAAAAATACATACCTGTATTCATATTTATCGTCAGTGTATTTCTCTGAATACTGAATAGAATTAGTTGGCATATCGAAACCACGGCCCCTTATCGCTTGAAATAAGCTCTGCAGCAACCCAACTCCAACAACGCACCCTGTATTTTGTAGTCGTACTACAAACTGGATAAAACCCGCGCATTCCCCGCTGAGGGCGCTAGTGCGCTCACTATGTATGACGTTTCGGTCAGTCTCGCCGACGTTTTCGCAAGCATTTACTAAATATGCCTTAGCTGTGCTGCCTAGTGGTGGAAATGTGTGTCAAAATGAAATGACGATTCGCGTAGCGGCCTGTAATGATATGTTTTTGTTGTATTATTTCTGCCACTGAGCTACACCTCAGCGTGCCAGATACATCTGATCTCCCCAGCTGCTCAAGGCAAGTATCTGCACTGTTGGAGAACTGCCTCGCCCCGGAGAGACTCTGTGATGGGAATCAGTACAGATGCTCCTCCTGCGGTAAGCTCGGCGACGGCCAGCGACAGCTCCGACTGACCCAGCCTCCAAACAATCTGATACTGACGATTGGCAGGAGCGCTTTCGACCGCCAGTCTGGACGCTATCAGAAAATTATGACACCGGTCGACATCAACGAGCTAATCTGGATCCAACCTGCAGGAGACACCAAAAGAGTTAGTCTGGAACTGTACGCAGTGGTGGTGCACTCGGGTAGTGACCTCAACGCCGGACACTACTACTGCATGTCACGACATGCCACCGACGGCATTTGGTGGAAGCTCGACGATGAGTGCATCACCCCAGCAACCAGCAACACACCCAAACTCCTCAGTCTACAGGATACGGCCTACCTGCTCTTCTACCAGACTGCCAGCCACCGAAGAAAGGGGCTGCCGACAGCTACATGACTGAGCATCTGCTGGTATCATCATCATTGCCATCACTTATCATAATCAACATCGTCGTCATAACCATCATTCCACACTGCATGATTTTCTGGAATGTTCATTTCTTGCCTGTGTTTGCCTCCTAAACGTCTACTGAATAAACACAGAATATTGGTAAAAGTTCAGCACATATATATTTGCTAAACTGATCTTATCATAATATATATATTGCTGTAGAATACAACCGAACTGCGCGAATGGCATGAACCTGTCATCTCTATACCTTCAATATGAATAGAGTTTTCGTTCCAGGAAATAAATAAGAACAATACCTGCCTGATATGAATTATGACGACCGAATTTATGGGTAAATTTTAGATTCTCATACTAGATAATTATAATCCTGTTTTTCAATATATCAATAAATTAACGAATATTCATGTTTTGTGGGTCCTGAGGGAAGTGTCGAACGCCTGTCAGCGTTGCGCTAGCCCCATCTATGCTTACTATAAAATACTTCAGGTTCGACATTATCTGAACCAATATAGGGAACCGACAGGGGCATGGTAGGCACACATGGTGGTATGTTTCACTGACGGATCTGGATTTCGTTACGGGGGTGCGGGCTTATTTTTTAGGGGGCGCCTTTTCCATCCGAAGAAGCACCTTCGGGTAAAAGTTCGTTGAGTGTGGGAAATGGGAGGAATGGGTGTAGGAACAGGGGGCAAGGGGCCATGACCCTCCACTTTCTATGAAAGTTTAACGTTAATGTTATGGCAATGCATGGAAAGAATGAACTTCAAAATGGATTTCCCCCCCTCCACTTTTTGAGACGTTCCTACGCCTCTGAGGGGAAGGATGGGTGCAATCGAGCTTCCCACATGCCGAGGACGTTCTCTATTCGGAGAAGCGTCTCCGGCTGAAAAATGTGTTGAGGATGGAGGGGGTGAAGGAGCATTCAACCTTCACGGAAAGATCGTGCCTTTGCCGAAGGGGGAATAATGCATGGGAAATAAAAAGGAAATAATGCATTATTATGTTTCTTTGTTTAGAGCCTTTACTACCTGAACAAGCAACCATCTATGTCGGAGACCATCGGGTTCCCAAGGGGAGGGAGGAGGGTGGCCGTCCCCTAGGGCCCCGCTGGATCTGTTAGGTAGCTTGATGCAATTAGATGGAGATGTGCCCCGTTGTCATACAAGTGGGTAGAAACAAATGAAAAACGTTGAAAAATAGAACTTCGAAATGGAACACAGATGAACAATTATATGGAAGAAGTTAGGCAGAACTCAGCAATGGTAGAAGAGAACCTTCATGGCGATGCAAATTCATTTAATATGCACCAGAAGCCTGATCAGAAGGGTACGAGTGCCGATACTCGATTCGTACATGTTCCATCATTGTACATTGCGACTGTTGCAAAAATAAATGTTGCCACCCATAGGCCTAGTCATCGGAACATAATTTCGTCGAGGGAGAGGGCGCAGCACATGAAAGCAATAAGCGGGCACAAGTGGATTGGGGGCATACCACTAGTATCTCATGTTATAAGTTTATATTATTTAGAGGTGCAAAGGCCACATGGGGGGGGGGGGTCATGCAAGTGCCCTCACAATGTCATATAAAGCTTCACCCCTGCCACCACGTATTGTCAATTCACTAAGCTGATAATTGCAGTGCCACCTTGTATATCTCATGCAGATGGTGCTACAACCTCCAGGTGTTTTGTCTTGCATACATTTGGAGAAGATTGTATCCGTTGAATTATGACCCTCGCAATGCTGATGACTCCCGAGTGTTAAAGTTGAAAATTGAGAGTGTATTCCAGCTCACCTCACCACACTAACAGACATTTCCTCGGGTAGCACAGGCAAGTCTTTCAACGCCAGATTTAACCCAGATTTTTATCAGTTGATTGTGATATGCTTCCATCGCTCATTCTCGCAAAACGCCTTACTTACCTCGGGACGACGAGAAGAGGGAAATTCAATTTTCCTAAAGAGGAGAACGTTGCTCGGCCTCCAACCAAATGCAACCAGTGTAGCAGACGCAGAAAAAAATGCACTCCTCTTCACCAAATGTATTCCACAAGTTACAAGCATTTACAGACACAAAAGGTAACAGACGCAAACAGAACACATCAGTGCACACGCATATTTCACTGGCGGATCCAGAGGCGGGCGTGCACTGTGTGATCCCGTGCCAGGTCCAGATCGGTGAACGAAAATTTTCATATAACCGAGAAAAGTGCCGCATCGCAAAGGTTCATCCGTACCAACTCCAATCGGCCAAACGCCACCATCACGCCATCCCGCCGTCGGAATGTTTAGCGAAAGGTGTCCCCTGGACAGAAATGCCTTGAGCTGTTCGTGCATATCCTTCACTGCCCTCATCCCTGTTCTGGATCGACGATTCCACGGCAGACAATAATACTAAGCGAAGAATCAAATCAAATCAAGTAATCAAATGTTCGGTGAGAGGCCTCGCCCTCCTCTGTTGCATAAACCCTGGGATCAAGCTGCGAATTGGTCGAAAAGTCTCCCAACAGCTATCTGGATACAATATTCATTTGGTTCTTACGAGTGCTTATTTGCACCAACTTGCAATAATCTCAGAGAAGGGAAAATCGGACGACTCTTACCACCTTCACGCCAGCTTCAATGCTTTCCAGGAAAGACACCTATACACAAAACCATCAAATGTGTGCAACACAAGGCCATCATTGATCCTGCAGCTGGAACGACGTGCTTCGAACATGTGCTAGGCCTGTGTCGAGGCAGTCGCAGCACATTAAGAACATCAAGTGTTATAATAGCGCATGCCAACGACATGCCAGTATACTTTTGTCGTGAAGTGGCCTGTCACAGCCTATAATTAATCTTTGTGAGCCCTCTCTTCAGTTGTGCACAAAATGACACCGCTGTCCCACCACCACCTGCTGTCCCACTGCGGTCGGAGAGGTGGTTGTCGGGCAGCAGCTAATCTCGGCCAACCAGTTGGCACCACTTGCAGGCCCATGCAGCAGATGCTGAAAGCACAAAATATGATTAGACCTTGTTGCCAAATATTCTCCACATTCTGCAAATGGATACAGGTCATTGTATTTGGGCTGGCAGACCAGACACTCTGAATTGTGCTGACAGGTGTGCATTTGGTGCACACAGAATCCCAACTCTGGACCTAGCCCCAGTCAAGGTCATGACAAGGCTGGCCCCATATCACAGCCAGGTAGACCAGCATGGCTGGCCAATGGAGGGGAGCTTCCCATGTGCCTGCTGGCAACACATTCCATATCACCATCAAAATGAGCATACCTCCAGCTGCCAACATCTGACATGAAACACCATCACATAATCAAACCACTTAGGGTGCCACTCAATCACAAAGCAATCAGACAAATATCACACATATCCCCATTGAGATGGGAATGCTCGCCCATTTAGCACAGATCAGGCATATGACACCCCACTCCACCACAATTAAGACATGATGTCCTACAATAAGCTGCAATTGAGATTTTCACACTGTGCTCCTGACTGGGTTTGTGGGATGTGAAGCACCAGTAAAAACAGTGTCTCAATCAGTGCTGTGGCACTGCATTTGAGAGGTTCAGAGATCATTAGCATTCTTTTTAAGGTTTCTGAGTGGAAAGATGTGGTAATATGGTAGCAGGATTAAATATCCAGATTCTACCATCACCTATAGATCATCAATAACTTTCCATCATCATACAAACACCAGTTCCAAATTGGAAATGCTGGAGGCAAACCAAGGAATGTTACTAAACATCAAGACTGCAAAGTATGACAAATGGCTGACAACGCACAGCAGCCATGGACAAAAAATCCAATAGGGAGATCAAATGCACCACCAAACGCAAAACAAACATGAGGTAAAAAAGTCAAGAGGCTTGATCAAGAGGCTTGCTCCCGACGCCGTCTATAGACAGACAGACAGACAGCTCCCGACGCCGTCTATCCCTCGCTCCCGATGCCCTCTATAGACAGACAGACAGACAGCTCCCGACGCCGTCTATCGCTCGCTCCCGACGCCCTCTATAGACAGACAGACAGACAGCTCCCGACGCCGTCTATCGCTCCCTCCCGACGCCGTCTATCGCTCGCTCCCGACGCCGTCTATAGACAGACCGACAGACAGCTCCCGACGCCGTCTATCGCTCGCTCCCGACGCCGTTTATCACTCGCTCCCGACGCCGTCTATCACTCGCTCCCGACGCCGTCTATAGACAGACAGACAGACAGTTCCCGACTCCGTCTATCGCTCGCTCCGACGCCCTCTATAGACAGAAAGACAGACAGCTCCCGACGCCGACTATCGCTCGCACCCGACGCCGTCTATCGCTTGCTCCCGACGCTGTCTATAGACAGACAGACAGACAGACAGACAGCTCCCGACGCCGTCTATCGCTTGCTGGCCGGCCCGGACGGCTGCACCCGGGCCGTCTATCGCTCGCTCCCCACGCCGTTTATCGCTCGCTCCCGACGCTGTCTATCGCTTGCTCCCTACGCCATCTATCACTCGCTGGCCGGCCCGGGCGGCTGCACCCGGGCCATCTATCGCTCGCTCCGGACGCCGTCTATCGCTCGCTGGCCGGCTCGGACGGCTGCACCCGGGCAGTCCATCGCTCGATCCCGACGCCGTCTATCGCTCGCTCCCGACGCCGTCTATCGCTCGCTCCCGCCGCCGTCTATAGACAGACAGACAGACAGCATCCGACACCGTTTATCGCTCGCTCCCGACGCCGTCTATCACTCGCTACCGACGCCGTCCATCGACAGACAGACAGACAGCTCCCCACGCCGTCTATCGCTCGCTCCCGGCGCCATCTATCGCTCGCTCCCGACGCCGTCTATAGACAGACAGACAGACAGCTCCCGACGCCGTCTATCGCTCGCTCCCGCCGCCGTCTATCGCTCGCTCCCTACGCCGTCTATCGCTCGCTCCCGACGCCGTCTTTAGACAGACAGGCAGCTCCCGACGCCGTCTATCGCTCGCTCCCGGCGCCGTCTATCGCTCGCTCCCAACGCCGTCTATCGCTCGCTACCGACTGCCGTCTATCGCTCGCTCCCGACGCCGTCTATAGACACACGGACAGACAGCTCCCGACGCAGTCTATCGCTCGCTCTAGGCGCCGTCTATCGCTCGCTCCCGACGCCGTCTATCGCTCGCTCCCGACGCCGTCTATAGACAGACAGACAGACAGCTCCCGACGCCGTCTATCGCTCGCTCCCGACGCCGTCTATAGACAGACAGACAGACAGCTCCCGACTCCGTCTATCGCTCGCTCCGACGCCCTCTATAGACAGACAGACAGACAGCTCTCGACGCCGTCTATCACTCGCTCACGACGCCGTCTATCGCTCGCTCCCGACGCCGTCTATACACAGACAGACAGACAGCTCCCGGCGCCGTCTATCGCTCGCTCCCGACGCCGTCTATAGACAGACAAACAGATAGCTCCCGACGCCGTCTATCGCGCGCTCCCGACGCCGTCTATCGCTCGCTCCCGACGCCGTCTATAGACAGACAGACAGACAGACAGCTCCCGACACCGTCCATAGACAGACAGACAGACAGCTGCCGACGCCGTCTATCGCTCGCTACCGACGCCGTCTATCGCTCGCTCCCGACGCCGTCTATATACAGACCGACAAACAGCTCCCGACGCCGTCTATCGCTCGCTCACGTCGACGTCAATCGCTCGCTCCCGACGCCGTCTATAGCCAGACAGACAGACAGCTCCGGACGCCGTCCATAGACAGACAGACAAACAGCTCCCGACGCCCTCTATCGCTCGCTACCGTCGACGTCAATCGCTCGCTCCCGACGCCGTCTATAGACAGACAGACAGACCGCACACGACGACGTCTATCGCTCGTTCCCGGCGCCATCTATCGCTCGCTCTCGACGCCGTCTATAGACAGACACACAGACAGCTCCCGACGCCGTCTATCGCTCGCTCCCGGCGCCGTCTATCGCTCGCTCCCGACGCCGTCTATCGCTCGCTCCCGACTGCCGTCTATCGCTCACTCCCGACGCCGTCTATAGATAAACAGACAGACAGCTCCCGACGCCGTCTATCGCCCGCTCCCGACGCCGTCTATCGCTCGCTCCCAACGCCGTCTGTCGCTCGCTCCCGACGACGTCTATAGACAGACAGACAGACAGACAGCTCCCGACGCCGTCTATCGCTCGCTCCCGACGCCGTCTATAGACAGACAGACAGACAGCTCCCGAGGCCGTCTATCGCTCGTTCCCGACGCCGTCTATAGACATACAGACAGACAGCTCCCGACGCCGTCTATCGCTCGCTTCCGACGCCGTCTATCGCCCACTCCCGACGCCGTCTATAGACAGACTGACAGACAGCTCCCGACGCCGACGATCGCTCGCTCCCCCCGCCGTCTATCGCTCGCTCCCGACACCGTCTTTAGACAGACAGACAGACAGCTCCCGACGTCGTCTACCGCTCGCTCCCGGCGCCGTCTATCTCTCGCTCCCGACGCCGTCTATCGCTCGCTCCCGACGCCATCTATCGCTCGCTCCCGAAGCCGGCTATAGACAGACAGACAGACAGTTCCCGACGCCGTCTATAGACAAACAGACCGATAGCTCCCGACGCCGTCTGTAGACAGACAGACAGACAGCTCCCGACGCCGTCTATCGCTCGCTCCCGACGCCGTCTATAAACAGACATACAGACAGCTCCCGATGCCGTCTATCGCTCGCTCCCGACGCCGTCTATAGACAGACAGACAGACAGCTCCCGACGCTGTCTATCGCTCGCTCCCGTCGACGTCAATCGCTCGCTCCCGACGCCGTCTATAGACAGACAGACAGACAGCTCCCGACGCCGTCTATTGCTCGCTCCCGACGCCGTCTCTAGACAGACAGACAGACAGCTCCCGACGCCGTCTATCGCTCCCTCCCGACGCCGTCTATAGACAGACAGACAGACAGCTCCCGACGCCGTCTATCGCTCGATCCCGACGCCATCTCTAGACAGACAGACAGACAGCTCCCGACGCCGTCTATCGCTCGCTCCCGACGCCGTCTATAGACAGACAGACAGACAGCTCCCGACGCCGTCTATCGCTCGCTCCCGACGCCGTCTATAGACAGACAGACAGACAGCTCCCCACGCCGTCTATCACTCGCTCCCGCCGCCGTCTATCGCTCGCTCCCGACGCCGCCTTTAGACAGACAGACAGACAGCTCCCGACTGTCGTCTATCGCTGGATCCCGACTGCCGTCTATCGCTCGCTCCCGACGCCGTCTATATACAGACAGACAAACAGCCCCCCACGCCGTCTATCGCTCGATCCCGACTGCCGTCTATCGCTCGATCCCGACGCCGTCTATATACAGACAGACAAACAGCCCCCCACGCCGTCTATCGCTCGATCCCGACTGCCGTCTATCGCTCGCTCCCGACGCCGTCTATATACAGACAGACAAACAGACCCCCACGCCGTCGAGAGCGAGCGATAGACGGCCGTCGAGAGCGAGCGATAGACGGCAGCCGGGAGCGGCAGCGACCGGCGGCCGTCTATCGGCGAGCGCCAGACGGCCCGGGTGCCGGGTGCCCGGGGTGCTCGGGCGCGGCCAGCGAGCGATAGACGGCAGCCGGGAGCGGCAGCGACCGGCGGCCGTCTATCGGCGAGCGCCAGACGGCCCGGGTGCCGGGTGCCCGGGGTGCTCGGGCGCGGCCAGCGAGCGATAGACGGCAGCCGGGAGCGGCAGCGACCGGCGGCCGTCTATCGGCGAGCGCCAGACGGCCCGGGTGCCGGGTGCCCGGGGTGCTCGGGCGCGGCCAGCGAGCGATAGACGGCAGCCGGGAGCGGCAGCGACCGGCGGCCGTCTATCGGCGAGCGCCCGACGGCCCGGGTGCCGGGTGCCCGGGGTGCTCGGGCGCGGCCAGCGAGCGATAGACGGCAGCCGGGAGCGGCAGCGACCGGCGGCCGTCTATCGGCGAGCGCCAGACGGCCCGGGTGCCGGGTGCCCGGGGTGCTCGGGCGCGGCCAGCGAGCGATAGACGGCAGCCGGGAGCGGCAGCGACCGGCGGCCGTCTATCGGCG